>QNQO01005278.1:0-342189 GCA_003290165.1 Berberis thunbergii
AGTAGAAGCAGAGCTGAGTGTTATTGGTGGTGAAGTGAAGACTGTGGGGGTGAAGGAGGAGTAGGCGGATTATCCCAATGTCTAAGGGGAAGTTTGAATCTCAGCCTTTAATTTTAATTGCATCAACTTTGAATCTCAGCCTTCAGATCATTAAAGGGTATTTTGGACAGTAAAATATGACATTTTTGAAACTAGCACGTGCCTTGACAGTCAAGACACGTTGACTGCTAGTCTTAGGGGAAAAGTGCAATATGAATGATAATTGGATGCAAAGCTGAATAAGGCATATATTATAGGGGTAAAGTGCAAATAACCCTTATAAATTTAACTAAATGTATAACTAGATATATGAAATTCTGCTATATATCTAAAATTTAGAGTTTACGACTTTTTTTAAAGCCCGGTAGTGGGCCACTAAGAATTCAAGATCGTCATGAACTTAGGATGAATTAGACGTTATACATTGTTGTTGGAGACCGGGACGTTGTCACACCCAATTTTTTGAGAAAATTTGAACATTTCTTAAAATCAACAAAAAGAAAAAACACCAAATGCAATGCAACAAATAAAAGTTTCTACAAAATTTGAAGTGACACAAAAATACTCTTACCAGTAAATTAACTCTTTGACGATGATCCCCTATAAAGAAACCTCCAACAATTCTGCCTGATAACTTTCTAACCTGGGAAAGGCTAATTGGGCAATAATGAAAATATGGGATTTTACCCATAACGTGAAATCTGTTAGTATATATGTATGATTGTCTTTAGGAAAGAAACTAAATGCTCATTCGATCATCGAATGAGAACTATATGTCTTAAGGAAAAAGTGTAAATGTTGATATTTCACTAATAGTACATTGTGACTATGATAGTATTTTATTGAAAGTAAATTGCGCACAATCGGTATTGAAATACTGACTAAAATTGTATTTATGATGAATACTGATAGAATTAAAATTTACATCCATTTGTTCCATAACCGTTTGTGTAGGATGATAAGTCCGCTAACATCTCTGCGGGTCAAGCTTGCCTAGGGATGGCAACGAAGCGGATTTGGGCAAATCCATCCCCACCCCGTTGAAGACAACGGATCCTAAATCCGCCCCGAATATCCGTTTATACAAAATTAATTATAAAAACCGACCCCGATCCGAAGGATAACACGGATATCCGCCCCGCCCGATATCCGTTTAAAATTATTTTCTCATCATCCAATACCAGATCAATAACTCCAGTAAGAAAGCCATTACAAAATCATAAACAAAATTCAACATCAATACCAGATCAGATCAGTAACAACAACAGTAAGAAATCATACAAAAACTCAACCCTTAGTAATGGGACCAGTACATGATGCATTTTAGGAAACCAACCAATGTCTCGCTCCTCAACATCTACAATCAAGAAGTTATAAATCTCAGATCTAAACATCTAGAGATCTCAGAGAGATGGTCGGGAGGGAGAGGGAGGCGACCAGGATGGTGGTTCTTTCAAAGCATAGGATGGAGAGGAGGCTCGACAGATGTTGTTTCTTCATCATTTCCGTTCATTCTCCAACTTTCAAATCAATTGAAATCAAAGGCAGACATCACGATCCGCTCTGTCTCTGTAGCATCCCTCCAAGTTACAAATCATAGATTCGATTCATCCATCGAAATGCCAGGGAACTAGTTTTGATTGCTTCCGTTCCTTTTCTCAACAACAACATAAAGACTGAGAGGGGTTTGAAGAAAAAACAACGTTGAAGATGCCTCTTTTTTTTCCTGTCTATCTCTCTTTTTTATTTGTCTTTATCCAATATTAGCAAAGAGAAGGAGAGGCGATAGAAGAAGAGGAAGGAGAGGCGATGGGATATGAAATTAGGTTAGGGTTACTCTTCTTTTAATACTGAAGGTATTTAGTAAAACAAGGATAAACGGATATCCGTGGGCAGATATGGCAAAATCTTATCTGCCCCAAATATTCAACGAATATTGTTTGGGTCTCCGAAACCACCCGAAAAACCATTCAATTGCATCCAAATCCGCCCCATTCGGATTGGGTGGGGCGGATATCAGTGAAAATTATCCCCATTGCCAACCCTAGGCTTGCCATGGTTAATCTTCACAGTGTAAGTACAAGAAAAATAAATATTTACATTAAAGTACAATATGAACTTATTAGAATGACATGGTTGCCTCATTGAGAAACCACATGTCTTGGAGTTGTTGTTTTTCTTGTATATGTAATTTCAAATTCATCGCATGGTTGCCTCATTAGAACTTATTTTCTTTATTAAAGATGAAGATTACTCATATAAGCCACATCACTGATCCAATCGAGCTTTTGTTTCTTGAGTATGTTCTTATTGAAATTAGCCAATTAGCATTTCTTAGGTTAGAGAGTTTGGGCGACATTGTTGGAGATTATTGTGGGCAATCATCGTCAAAGTTTCCTGGTCGAGAGTCTTTTTTGTTTCCTACACATTGTACGAAACTGATATCTTTTGTATTTGCATTTGGTTATTTCTTTTTGTCATTTTAAGAAATGTTCAATTTTTCTCATAAAAATTGGGGCATGACAGATGTGTCTCTTTAGCTGTACAACAATACATCTATTACATACCTCTTTTCATCGGAGATGCTCCTATCTTCATGTCTTCCCATCTTTCCTCAGCCTGGTAGGTTCTCACATACACGCGGTATACACTAAAACAACAGAAATGCATTCAAATGTCCTTAGAGGTTCAAGCATTGTTGAGACTCATGAAGACTTCAACATTGATATCATGTTAGTTCTGAACAAAAACTAATGAAAGAAAATGTTTGCACCAACATGGTACCAATATTTGATTTGTAAATAAACAAACAAAATCAGCTTTCTCTTGCTATTTGCTAATCTGTGAACTTTTCTACGGAAGAAAAAAGAAAAACATTGAACATCCAAATGTTTATGAAATGCATATTACAGAGGTATGACAACATAAACAACAATGGGGCTCCGCACCGTGTGCTTTGAGTCACTCCACTCAAGCACACCTGATCTGAAAGAAAACTCTCCCAAAGTACCTCTAACATGGACCTTGAAGGATTTCTTCTCATGTAATTTATTGAATGTCAAAGTATCTGGTGTGACCGAGATCTGAAGTTCCTTTTTGTGATGTTATTTTGGCTTTGTACACTATTTTGCAAGTCCTACATTTGTAACAGTTCGATAAAATGTGGCTGAGATCTTAGCATTTTGTTCGTTCAATTGGAGTTGCATTGAGGGGTAATTGATACCATCTGTGCCTCTGGCTGATGGGTATGACGAGCAATTCAAACGAGGTCCTGTCATACCACCGGTGACTAGAGCAAGGATTGTGCCATTGTAGCCTTCCTTGCATAAAATTGCATGTAGTTAGTTTCTGTAAGTCGTAAACCAAACCAGGATGTAATGCTCTTCTTGGGTCTATTTGACCTGCCCCATGATCGAATTCAGTCTCATTGATTGGGTCCATTGGAGTTACTGAGACCAAAACATAAATCTATTAGACAATGATCAATCAAACATTTCAGAGCAATTTATATATTACAATTCTTAAATTAGCAGTACCATTCTATCCATAAAAACAAACAAAGATGTATAGTTGTGATTGATCGTAAACCTTATTACCTGTGGTCATAATGGCAGACTTGATTGCAGCAGGAGACCAAGCTGGATGGAAGGCCTTGATATAAGTAGCAATTCCAGCTACATGTGGGCAAGACATGGATGTTCCTGATAGTATGTTATAACTAGTTAAACGCATATCAGTTAAGTGTCCCGTAACAGATGACAACCGACTCCAGCCTGCTAGTATGTCTACTCCTGGTGCAAGGACATCAGGCTGCAACAATAATACAAAAGGGCGTTAATATCACAATGTAGATCGTAGAAGAACAATTTTGTAGACATTAAAATGATGAATCTGGCCTAAAATCCAAGTCCATGAAAGAGAAATGAGAAAGACTAAGAGGAACAGATATGATGCCTTGAGTATATTGGACTGATAGGGTTGGCCCTCTTGATGAGAAAGAGGCAGTGCGGGGTGCAGGCACTTTGGTCTCCCTCGACTTCTCTATGACAGCTTTGGCCTTTCTGCATACAAAATAAATACTCAGAGATTAAAATGACTTTTGCGTAAAAATGATTAGCTTACCTAACAAAAGGTGTTATCACATACTATGAAAAAAAAGAAGCAACATACGACTTAGTAGAGTTGATGTATTTGTCAATCAGATTGCCTGCCTTGACATCGACATACGCCCCAGGGATACGGAGTGGGTAAGAAACGTCAAGCAAAGTAGCCTGAATAATTGTCCCAGCACCCCCAATTTCTTGTAGGGTATCATCCTGACCTCCCTCTCCTGGTAGGCAAATACTAACTTCCCCTTCACCTTCTTCTTGTCCAGGGTTCCATAGTCACAAGAACTACCATTTTGATGAGATACAAAAAAGGACAACTTATTATTTAAGAAAATAATTATGTCATGAAAATAAAACAAAAATGGTAAAACAAAAAATTTTCAATACCTGGCAGATCCCATCTCCCGGTAGCATTTTCTGCACGAGCTCCACTAGTGAGAGGATACATCACCTTCTTTGGTGAAAATGTATTTAGAGACATCCCCTGTTATTTAAACACAAACATCATTTGTTAGTAATACAAATACTTGCAAAGGCTTCACTGTGGACATTCAAATTTATCTTCCGAATGTCCTTTATGTTAAAAACATTAGGGAAAGTGTAATCACTAGGCAGTATATTTTTCATAGTCATCCAATGACGCGAAGTAACTATAGTGTTTCTTAACTTACCTCTACAGCTTTTCCATTCCCCAACCTGATGCGGGTGATGAACTTCCTATCCATGGCGCTAGCAGACACAGTTAAAATCCACGGTGCAATATTCGTGACTGTCATTTCTTCGGGGCCATCATTTCCCGCTGAACAAACAGACAGTATCCCCTTCTTCATGGCATGGAAGGATCCAATGGCAATTGGATCGTTAAAATAACGATATGAGGGTCCACCGATGGAAACCGAAATCAGATCAACACCATCAGCAATAGCATCATCAAAACCAGCCAATAGATCAGTGTCTTTACACCCACCCCACCAACAAACTTTGTACATTGCTAGACGTGCAGATGGCACCCCTCCGCGCGCTGTCCCTCTCCCTAGCCCGTAAAGGCTTGCACCTACCACCGAGATACCAGCCAAGGTGGAGGATGTGTGTGTACCATGACCATCAAAATCAGCTGGTGACAATTCTTCTCCTACTGAGAACTCCCCATCCGTGTAGTATCGGGCTCCTACGATTTTGCTGTATTCATTGGGAAGAAATAAGAGCTTGAAAAATGATGCATGCATCTCATTTTATTCAAACCAGTTTACAAAGGACTGTAAGATGAAAATATTTCTTTGTAAATCAAAATTCTTGAGACTGTATCAGTGGGTCTGAAGGTACTTGTTACAGTGGGTGAAGTTGCCACCCTTTTCACATTTCCCCTTCCATTTAGCTGGAGGAGGTCCAAATCCTTTGTCGTTAAAACTCGGAGAATCAACATAAATTCCTGTAAAACAAACCAAATTCAAAGGCATTTTGTTACTTCAAGACACTTGATTAGAAAATAATAAGAACATAATTGTTCTAATCAAATCCAATAATTACCAGTATCTATCAGCCCTACTACGATATTGCTTTCCAGTTTTTTTCTTTTGACATTTTCAAGGAACCCTAAGAAATTCCATGACCTTGTTGTGTGAAGCTTCCTTTTATGCTTGGAAACACTGATACTATGCCTTCCATATCTGTAAAGTCAAAAAAAAAAACATTCTGACTATTAGACATTGATACAAGCTCAGCAAAACTGGAAAAAAGAAAAATACAATATTTGGATTGAAATGTTTAGGTACCCTTTAGTCTTTGTGCTTCATGGGGCAGAAGTTTGGCAGCAAAACCATTGAAACTCCTTCCATAACTACGTATCCTGGATACCAAAGCAACCTGTTCACTGCACGCCCCAAAAAAAATAAATCACATTACGATATAGTAAAACTAAAGCACATTATGATTGTCTTTGGTTCCAGGAAACATTGCAAATGGAATTAGGATGCTCGATAAACAACAGTTTCAGAACAACGGGGTTTTCTTTTCCACCAAATACAGAGCTCGAAATCCCAATAAATGACAAGATGAATTTTAAATCTTCGAAATTAAGACCAAAAATGTTCTGATCAACATTTTTACTGTAATATTGTTAATGTATTATTTTTAATGTAGTAATCCAAGTGTTCTTACTCTCCAATGGCTGATACTAGGAGACTATGATGATGGTCGACCGTAGGTGTTGCCATCTTCGGCGCATCTCCCATGTACACAATATAATCCTATTCATTAATATCACCAAAACATAATTAAGTTCACCATGAACAAAATGTTCAATGAAACACTACAAGCTAATCAAGTTTCCAATCAACTTCACCTTTCTCTCTGTCTCATTGGATCCATTGATGAAGGTAAGAACACTAGAGAAGCAAAGCATAACCAGTATGGACTTCACAGAGTCCATTTTTTATGAAGCACTCTCCTCCTCTCTCTCTATATGTGAGATGCAGAGTGTTAGGAGATTAGAGAGGCTTTGAAGGTTGTGAGAATAGTTCAAGTGTTGAAGCTCTCTTCCTTGTGGTGTAGACAGTATTAAGAGATATGATTTATGAGTGTAGAGACTTTAGGAGGCTGTTATGAGAATGTTTCAAACTCAGTATAACAAACCATCAAAATCTCTGGTTGATATGTGGACATTTTGACAGTTCTAATTTATTTGCATCAATATTTCGACAATCTATTTATTTATTTGTGATTTTATTTTGTCGAGTTTCATTGGACTTTTAGCCGATGCTATGTGAACCATATTGTTGAGATTGACTTTTAGTGGATGCTATGTGATTTTTATTGTTGTTGTTTGATGCGTCCAAATCTCGTCTCCCTCAGAGTTTGACCTGCAAAACAAATGTTACATTGTCGAAGACCACTTTTTTGGTGGCCGAAGGCACTCCGATGCTTAAGTCAGTGACTCTATTTGAAAAAGAAAATAAATCTGGACAAAATTCAGTTAAAGTTGCATATTTTTGTCAAATGTTCCATTTACCTTTTGTAATGGTTGCGGTTAATTCTTTGCGTGACTTAAGCATATGAGGCGCAACGGAAGATATTTTCTGCATGGCTGTGATGACGTTCTATTTTGATGTATCCTCAGCTATTCCCCCCTTAGTTACTGAGTATGCTGGCGTGACCACTAACTTTGTGACGGTTGGTCTTTCAATTCCATCATTGCCTTGAATTTAATGTTGTTAGCAACTTTCGATCGGTTGGTCGTCTCGATTACTTATTTATCCGTTCGTTTTCACGCGCATTTTCTTTTGGAATTTCGTGTGTCATTATATCCCTCACTTCGTCCCACGAGCAGTATCTTCATTGTTTGGTTGTATATAAAGGAGATCGTGATGAGTTTGTTTCTTTTTTACGCCATCTTTTATATTAGGGTTGTCTCTTATTTTCATCGTTTTTTTTTCTTCATATTTTCTTGCTTATTTCGTTATTCACGATGCCTGCCAGTGACTTATTGGATGGTGAGCAGTTTGCCATCTGCGAAGCTCATTTCTCTCCCAAAAGGCTTCCCATGCGACCTTGGATAGCATCCGTTCTGACTACTCTTTGCCTTCTGATCTCGAGATCATTTTACCTCGCCAGAACGACAACCCTTGTAATCCGAGGAAGGGGTATATTGCACTTTACCCATGTATGTTTCAATCCGGCTTTTGATTCCCGGCTCAATAGCCATTTTTTCTGGCATTCTTTTGACTGCTAGAACCTTGCACTCAGTGGTCGGTCTATTGGTGACCAAGAGTATTTGTTTTCTTTGTTCCCCTGCTTGTTTTGGTAATCTTAACGATGATATCAGAGGTTGGTCCCGTGATTGGTTCTATGCTTCCATTCGTTCTGGCTACTTTGATTTGCAAGGTCAGCAAATAGTGAGGTCTTTTTAGGTTCCTAACAAGCAGAGGAATCTGCAATTGACTGTGGATGAACAGATCATCAGCGAGTGTTTTTTGCAGCTTCATGTGGTTCATTTGAATACTTTCCTTTCTGATGTCATGGTGGAACGCAGTGGTTTGTATAGTATGAATGAAGTTGAACGGGCATTGCTAAATGAGAGGCAAGTTGTGGAGATTGCTGCCTGTGATGCCCTTGTCGATGGTGGTAACGTTGTCGTTGACCGAAAAGTGAGCTCGAATGTTACGGATCTCGATGCTCCCATTGTGTTGACGCTACTGGTGCAACTTCCAGATAAGAAAGGTTCTGAGGCTTGTTAATCAGTCCAAGCGGTTGTTTATAAGTTCTGATCGTGTTCCAAAGAGAAAGTAGCTCCTCAACTCTACTCGTCAAGTTTTTTCTTTATTCGAGTTATGTTGAAAGGGAGTCTGAGAAAAAATGATCGCTTATATTTGCAAGAGGCTGAAAAGATGAAGTTGGCATTGGAGAGGAGCGAGAAATAGACTATTCGCCAGCTCGATGATGGTGAAAAGAGGCTATTTTCTACTTATGGTGGTCCTGACGCTACTAAGTGCTCCAATGAAGATCCTAAGGCCCTTGATGATAAGATGTTCCAACTGGTGGTTGTTCAATCTGAGGAGCTTGGTGATCAATATCGAGTTTTCGAGGCGTGGTTTCCTCGTTCTCTATCTTCTCCTGTTGATGGTGTGGCGGAGGTCCCGCCTTATTTTGCCCGCTTCAGAACTGCTACTCGCTCTTCTTCTGTTGTGGTTACTACGCAGCGACAGAGTGAGGATGGCTCTCCTGCCTTTTTGTCTTCCCTCCCGGCTATTGATGGCGGTTCCTCCGTGCTTCTTGATCCCCGCATTCTTCATTTGCAGATTAGTTGGATAGAACCTACCCCTGAAGAGATTTGGGTTAACTCGGACAGGAAGTTTTGTTGATTTTGGGTTTTGGGTTTTTACACTTCTACAGATGATGATTATGGTTGTGTTTTAAAGAGAATGGGTAAAAGTGTAAAAAAATCTAAACTTGACTGCCTCATGTATATAATTTATTTGAGCAACAATTCTAGGTAGCCATGCAACCACTTTTTGGCCAGGTTTTGGGCCTTTTACGCTTCTACCCCTTCTATAAAGGATGTTTGCGGTTGCGTTTAATAGAATGAATAAAAAGTGTAAAAAAAAAACGTAAACTTACTCTTATTTGATTATGCTATAATTTTTGATATTTCAAATATTATTTTTTTGGGGGCCCAAGGAGTGAAAATCTAGAATGATTAAGGCCCAATAAGTAATTGGGCCCAGTATTCGAGTGAAAATCCAGAATGATCACTGTATTCGAGTGAGGCTAGGGAACCGGATTTTGCAACCAGGTTCTATAACCAGAATGAAGTGGCATAGTTAGATGAGGTTTTTTACAATCTCGAGATACACATAAATACTTGGGAGATTTCATCATTATTTCAAGATCGTGCCACATCACCATGGTTACAAAACCTGATTGCAAAAACATGGTTTCTTAGCATTTTCGATTGCATTCTTAAACCTGTCTGTAGGTAACCAAAAACATCACACCCAAATTCATAACTAGGTTATTGTTATTGGTATGACCCATTTTCCACAATATCACTCGGATCACTAGAGCTGCGCCTTTGCATACATTCCCAATTAAACTTGTAATTCAATCGACCCAGCAAGAAACAACTGGTTTAGCTTGCTACCTGAGTGTAGTTACACTCAAAATCAACTGATTGAGAGTTATCATCAACTAAACTTTAAAACTTACTAGGCACATACTAAGTATAGTTTTACAATGAGTAAGACGACACAACTCTCTAATACCTTCTGTTGCTTAGATTTAATGGTAATGTTAAAAACAGAAGCACCCTGAAAAAAGTCGATTCTTCCAATAAGATGTTCAACTTATAATAAGCAAGCATCAACACATGAAATTGTTGGGATCTCTCAACATAAACCCGTTTCTCCTACATGGGATCCATGAACCTACTTATCAACTATCACATGCAATGTAATCAAAATTCAGAACAACACCATTTCTTTTATTCAATGCAGTGGGTAAAAAAAGCACCAACCAACCAAACCTGATTGGATTATTAATAACTTGCTTAAAAAAACATGCATGGATTAACAATTCCTCTAATTAACCACATTCCAACCCCTCGTGTGGGCGACCGGGTTTAGCGTTACTTGTAACTTAAACCATTGATAAAACAATGTTAGCGGGGTGGGCATGTGCAATTATGTGTGATGCTAACCTTGCATATATTTTGTTAATGAGATGACTTTGATTATTGATCATTTCGTGTCCAAAAGCAGACATAATAAACAAAAGAAATGATCATTGTTAATTGAGCTCTAACTTGTATTCTTCAAAAACACGTTAGGTGGAAACAATATACAGTAGGGTTTTGTTTGTGTTTCTGAATAGGATTCTCGTTTTGTTAAAGAATTTAGACTCGCTAAATTCAAAGCATTTGTTTTTGTTGCCAATATATATAACAAGAACGGGTCTAGCTGTTTGTAGCTAATTGTTAATGGACTCAATAGATTCAAAGCATTATTTTTGTTTGGCTTTAGCAAAACAAATGTGGTTCTAAAATAGCGAGGTTTTGAAGGTGAAGAACTATGAACACCCCAGACGGTTCAGAATTATATGAGCGTTAAAAAGGGAAATCTTATCCAAACCCAATAGTAAATTATGCTAAAGCTGGCCTAGTAATAGAAACATAATCTAACATGAGGTAGACATATCGCATTCAACAGTAAGTTTTGTTGATTTTCTCAGTTTGACGTGCAGGATGGTGCACGTGGGTTGATCAACAAATGACGTATATGGTTGGTGGAGAGGCCTCTGATTTATGTGTCGAATCCGGGCCTTCATCTCGATGATGACCTTAGGCATAGGGATGGCAGTGGGGCGGATTTTCACAGATATCCGCCCCACCCAATCTGTTTGGGGCGGTTTCGGATATGCCTAAACGGATTTTGGGGCGGATACGAATATCCAAACAACATCTATTAAATATTCGGGGTGGATACTAATTTGGCCATATCCGCCCCACGGATATCCGTTTAAGTGTTGATATTACAAAAATACCCTCAACTCTTTATATGCTGGAAATTTTTTTTACCTACATCTGCCTCTCACCTCTCTCTCTCTCAATCACTTTCACTTCTATTTTTAGCTCTCACAAACCAGAGCGACCTCCCTTCTTCTCTGATTATCTCTCACAATGAACACTCTCCCCCTCCCCTTACCCCGCTCTCGTCTCCAGTCTCTCAAAGCAGCGAAGGCCTTCATCCCCCCTTCGTCCCTTCTTCTGTCTCAAAACAGCGAAGGCCGCGAAGGGTGGCGGAGGCCGACCCTCCCTTCTCTCTCACAACGAAGGCCGCGAAGGCGAAGATAATCTTCTCTCTCACAGACTCACAGTGAAGGCCGCACCGCGAAGGCGACCCTTCTCTCTCACAGTGAAGGTCGCGCCGCGAAGGGACCCTTCTCTCTCACAGTGAAGGCCGCGAAGGCGAAGGGTGCCAATGATCTCAGATGAGTCAGATCTGAAATCACGATATCAGATGATTTAGATCTGATATCGATTTTTTTTTTTGTTAATTTTTACATCAAGATTAGAACTATCAGAGATCAAGTTTTTATTTATTTTTTGTTAATTTTCGTATGGATTCTTTGTAATTTTTGTATGGATTTTAATTTTGTTATAATTTATGTAGTTAGATGGATAATGTAGTTAGATGGATAACAATAAACAGATTGGCGGGACGGGGCATATATCCGTCAATCTGCACGGGGCGGTTGCGGTTTTTAATAAAAATTTCAAACGGATTGGTGGGGCGGATCGGGGGATGACGGATCGGGGATGGATTTGCTCAAATCCGCCCTGTTGTCATCCCTACTTAGGCATATAATAGATGGGATGGATCATCTTGCTTACATGGGGTGATTGGTTCGGGTTACCGAGCTAGTCGTAACCAAGTGGTTTTTCTAGAGAGGGAGTTCACTGTGTTGCTATTTACCCACGTCATATGTCAATCTGACGCGTTAATAGCTCGATGCTCGCAACAAGTCAAGGCGGCTGGGGTTGCTCAAGCCTCGCTGGTCGAAGCGGAGGGTGCAAGGGATCAATATGCAACCGAGTTCGAATCTTTAAGAACCGAATTAGACGTTGTTTATGCACGCTTACATAATGTGGAGAAAGAGTTGTCCACTCAGAAGGCAATTCACGATGAGGTTGCGCATGCTGTGATAAAAACACTCTACTAACCGCGATGTTGCCGAGAAAGGGTGAAGCTATTAATAGTTGTGCTTGACGAGGTCAAGGCAGATACCTCTGCGATGCTTATCACTGTTGAGGGGTGACTTATATTGCGGCTAGGAATGAACTTGTTTTCGTCAAAGACAAGCTTCGCATTGTGAAGGTGACAGATTGGCAACAAATTGTTGATGGACGGATTGAGTTCTATCCTATATCAAGGGTCTTGGTGTTGATTTGTAGAGTCATTGTCTCCTCCCCTTGAAGAGAGAGCTCCTGCTAGTGATCCAGCTGCCCCTCGCCCATCAGATGCTAGTGATGCTATAAATCTCTCTGCTTGATCTTCTACTCCTTTATTTTCTTTGAATGTAATAAAATAGCTTTATTTAATAACAATAATTTTCTCCTTGGTGTTCTTACGTTTCTTCATAGTCGTAGTTCGTCTTGTTGACTTGATCGTAGTCCAAATCTCGTCCCCCTAAGAGTTTGACCTGCAAAACAAATGTTAGACTGTTGAAGGCCACATTTCTTGGTGGTCGAAGGCACTCCGATGCTTAAGTCAGCGACTCTGTTTGACGAAGAAAATAAATCTGGACAAAACTCAGTTAAAGTTGCATACCTCAGTCGAATGTTCTATTTACCTTTTATAATGGCGGCGGTTAATTCTTCGCGTGACTTAAGCATGTGAGGCGCAATGGAAGGAGATGTTTCTCGTAACAGTCTCCTCCTTTATGGAAATGCGTCCGTGGAAGCGTAATTTCCTCCACGATTTTTTTTTTTTTTTTGCGACGTTCCTATTCTTTATGAGAGAACTCGTCTGGCCTGGATTTGGGCTTCGATTACGTCTTCCTTTAATGAGTCTTGTTTGGGCTTTTATGATTGGTTCTAACTTTTTTTGGTTTTTTGCAAGCTGGCCCAGTAAATGGGACGCCAGATCCTCGTGATGAATATTTTCTGCCACGCGTATGGCTGTGATGATGGTCTATTTTGATGTATCATCATTGTTGTTGTATGTTTTTCTAAATATGGATTTTTCTCACGATTTGCACTATTATAAAAACTCTCTATCATTTATTTTCTTATGCAATTTTGAGATTGTATTTCATGTCTCATTTATGTCATTTTAATCTTTCGATCACTTGCTACTTATTTATTTACGGCTATCTCTATTAATATTGTCTAATTAGAAGATTTTTTTGTATCGAAAGGAGAATATGTTCATTGGGTCTTCTTATATTTATTTTCTCCTATATATTTGAATGAACTATGTATTCCTAATGATATATATTTTATTTATTCATATTAGTTTCAAGTTTATATTTTAGATTTTCATTTAAACTATTCTCATATTTTATTGTCTTCGGTTGTTTAAATTGTATTTATTTATTTATAGTTCAAGTTTGGTTTATTTGCGATCATGCTGGGTGGTCTCAAATTTAGGGATCCATGTCCTATAAAACTTTGATAACTGATGATGAAAACTCTAAGTTGTGTATTTAGCTCCAACAATTCTAGGCAATTAGGGTAGGTAGCCATTTTTGGGTCAGGTTTTGGATTTTTACACTTCCATAGATGATGTTTATGGTTGTGTTTTAAAGAGAATGAGTAAAAGTGTAACAAAATCCAAACCTTGTTGCCTCATGTATATAATTTATTTGAGCAACAATTCTAGGTAGTCAGGCAGCCATTTTTTTTGCTAAGTTTTGGATTTTTTACACTTCTACCCATTCAATAAAGGATGTTTGTGATCGCGTTTTAAATATAATGAAAAAAATTGTAAAAATCCATAAATTTAGCCAAAAATGATTGTCACACCTGACTGCCTAGACTTACCATATGTGCTGATATTTTTGAGCATTTTAAAAAAAAAAAATTACCTTTCATCTTTCAATACAGAATCACAACCAACACTCATTGAAGAGATTAGAATTGTTGCTCTATCACTGACTTTGACAGTCTACATTTTCAAGTAAAGTTTACAGGGCTCAAGTTATGCGCCACGTGGCGGCTCAGCTGAACATGCGAACAACATTTTGCTGGACCATCACATATCATCTCTGCCTCGGTTGTACCCGAACTTGAAGTCCCCCTCTTACAGCAGCGGTCAGACCGGGTGCGAACTGCAGATGCTGATCCGGGTCCACCACTACCATCTTGAACCGTCTGATCAAAGAGAGTGCTATACTTTTCATCTCTACAAGTGCCATTTCTCTGCCCAAACAGACCCTCAAACCGGCTTGAAAAACCGGGTACTTAAACGGGTTCTCGGGTGTAAACAATCCCTCCTTCAACCACCTTTCGGGTTTGAACTCTAAGCAGTCGGTTCCCCATATATCCTCCATCCGACCCATGGCATACGGGTGATACGTAACCCGTGTGCCTCGCTTGACAAACGTTCCATCAGGAAGGACATCGTCGTCCTTAGCATATTTCGAATCGAACTGGACCGGGGGATAGAGCCGCATACACTCATGTAAAGCAGCTTGCAAGTAAGGCATTTCATGCAACTGCTCGAACCTCGTCAACTCGTCATGACCCGACCCGATTACCCGATCCGATTCCTCAAGAATTGCCACCACCACCTCAGGATGCTTTGATAGTAGGAAGAAAAAGCTTGTCAACCCGGATGAGACTGTGTCACGACCGGCTAGAAGGAAGCTCACAACAATGTCTCTAAGGTACTTATCGTCACTCACCGATCCCATGAATCGACATAGAAGATCTTGATCATTGAAACCCAATTGCCGCCTTTGCTTTATAACTTCATCGGCCAATACATTCACCTTTCCAATGGCCTGTCTAAGCTTCTTCTCCGAGCCAATATTCAGCATTCTTTTAATCTTCCATATCCAGGGTGACAAGCACAACGCTCGCTCTGCTGACAGTCTAGATGCAAGATCGAAGGCCACTGCAAGCTCCGGCATTGGCAATGACAGCTCCAAACACCCAGGATCAATCCCAAAAGAGAACCTACAAATACTATCAAATGCAAATCTTCTAAACACATCTTGCATGTCAAGAACCTCCCCTTGTTTCGACGAAACAAGTGGTATAAGCCGCCTATTAATCTCACTAGTAACAATCTCAAAAGCAAAATTCCGAATAGAAACACTTCCAAGCTCCAAACTAGCCATTTTCCGCTGAAACCTCCACGATTCGCCATCAACATTAAATATCCCACGACCCAAAAGATCCCCCAGGATGGTTTGAAACATTTTCCCCTTGGGATAATTATCAAACCTTGTCTTCAACATGTACTCTACATTCTCCGGGTTGGCCGTAATAGTATTGTTCAATACATGAATATGTATCGTCTTAGTTGGACTATTCGCCAACAAATGCGTATACCAATCCACAAGATTTCCAAACTCGCTCATCCAACTCTTATTCAAATAACTCCGACACACATCACAATTGCAACACAACTTAATCCTAACAACGAACACCAACACAGAAAAGAAGGTGAACGCGACTGTGAAGGCAAAGAAAATAAACGAGAAGTAATATTGAAAGTGATGAACAATAAAAAAAGAAGAAGATGAAGACTCCATATTTTTTTTTTTTTGAATGAATGAATGAAGAAGAAGATGGGAGGAAACAGGCAGAGGTTGATTGGGTTTATATGGGGAGTGGGGGAGGCTATTGTTTAGTATATTGATGGATCAGTTTTTCTTTATTTTCACCTAATGAAACTTTAAGAGCCACATATAGAAGTGGATGAATGAAATGGTCCAAAGAGTGAATAGAAAAAGCACGTGATCCCCGTGGCTAATTACAACGCCAGTTGATGACACATGCATTCGGCTGGGGGCTATTTTGGCACATGTCTAAATTCTTTCTTTCTTTCTTTCTGTCTGTCTGTCTGTCTCTAAAGGTGGAATTCGAGAAACCGGGAAATTTTGTGGTTTGTCTATTTGGGCATGTAATTATGTCGGCATCTATTGGTGGAGTTTTGCTTTGAAATGAGAACATAGTATTTGATTATATATAATACATAGTATTTGAGGAGAAGTTGATAAAGATAAATAATTGAAAAAGCTATGTTTATCTGTATGTTTGGTACGATGTTCCAACTTCATTTTTTCAGATTTAACTTTTAAAAATTGTTAGATATACCAAACGACATTTTGTTTATTCAAAAACAAAGATGAGTAATCATATTGTTGATTGAGGACTTTGTAAAAGGGATTTCAATTATGAATTTTTGAATGAAGGATTTTTTTGAGTTTTAAATAAAAAAAATTTAATTTGTAATAATAGTTGCACCATTTTTTTTTAAATTGATGCATTCATATTTATTTTTTAAAATTTTTAGTACGTATTTTTTTTAAATCTCTGTTTTTTATGAACACATTGTATTTTTTTGCACTTTAGATTAAATGCAGGGACAAGAGAGAATTTGTTTGAAATACAATTTTTTAAGACGAATTTCGTATTTTTATCACACAACCTATCATAGTGTTTGCTATTTATTGTAGAACATGTTACGATAGTTCGTGTATTCTTTTTTTAAATATTTATACGTAAATTTGAAAGTTAAAAATATGTGACTGAAGTTTAGTTTTATCAACCTGAGTGTATAGAATCCTAACTCTTTAATTTAGTGATAATTTACTTGACTAAATTGGATAAGGAAACTCTCTTATTCCAATGAATTCAAATATTAGATATTCCTCTTGGAATTTGTACATTTTACACTTATCGATCAAATAATCACACTGTATTTAGAAAAAACAAACAAACAAACAATCAAACAAAGTACCAAAACTTTGATCCCCTCTTTGACATTGTAAGTAAAGATACTTATGGAGCTTGATATGTTAAAGATGCAATCATTTCTCAAATACTTTATACATCCAATAGCCGTTTTGCCTAACCCAATTATCCTACGCAAGAAAATAAAAATAAAAAATTCATTTTATTTTCTAATGTGGGCGCTAAAAAAAAAGTTGTTAAGCAAATAAAACACATGTATATTGTGCAAAACCCTTTTGTGTAAAACGATACTAAATTTCCATTAGTGTGAAAGTAAAGACTCCAAAGAAACAATACAAAAATTAATATTCTTAATGCGCTTTTCAATTTAATTACTTAATTAGCACCCAACTTGACGATTTTAATGATATTTTATGAATTAATAAACCCGCGATTTGTCCTCAAGTTACTTCATAACGTGTTTGTATCGATTTTGTATTGCTTATGCTTCTTTTAATCATGTTTAAAAAATTTAAATTGATTAATTTTGTGCCCCATTTGGTGACAATATAGCTTATAGTGAATTTTAAATATATAAAAAAATTCCAAGTTACTATGGGCGCTAATAGCATTACCAGTTTATCTTAATTTGGACTGAACAATACGCCAGTGGTTTTATGAACATGTGTGTGATTCTTTTTCCATTGTCATTATCAACCTTAGCAAATATATAGTAATCAAAATAAAATATTAATGGCTTGCGGAAGTTGTACCATAGCAATATTAGTATATTCGTGAAATATAGTATTTTAATAGAACTTTTTTTTGTGCGGACCATCGGGAGAGCAGTGATTAGTGTCTAAGGAAGGTGTCCAGCATGCGAGTGTCAATTTTATCACTCTCATCATTTTCTCCAAACCCATAGAGAAATGGATAAATTTGACACTCACATGCTGAACACCCTCCCTAGCATAAGGACCAAGTAGTGTATATATTTTTTTTAATATTTATTAAATTGTACAAAAGATTGAAGATTAATTCCTTATGATATGAGATTCGTTTATCTGCGCAAAGTATTAATGTGTATGGCATTCCAACATAAAATTGAGCCAAAACTATGTGTAGCCGCGGTTTTTAAAAAAAATGACCATATGACTCTTTACATATTTGAATAAGAATGTATCACAACACAAGAGACTTTTGCGGCCAATCTAATTAAGATGGTGTTTGTTTTTGCTTCCAATCAAAATTCAAATTATTTTGTTTTAATGTTATTTCATTACATTTCATTTTGATATTCCCCACAATTCATTACCATCATCAAGTTTAAAAAATCATCTATTTTTAATGGCCCATTGTGTTTCCATTTTTTGATCAAATTCTCCATCATACCATTTAAGTACTCTTCATTTTCAGTAAAAATAATTTATTCTGTGGTTTCCTATTTAACTCACATGCCACCTTTTAAGAGGTGACCAAAATTCACATGTTTCAATTACCCTTCCTACATTTTTATTTATGTTCTATTTCTTTCAATTGAGTTTGTCCTTATAAAGGTATACACGTACATCAATTTCAAAGTTAGCATTTCATTGGAACCCCTAGCTTTTTTTCTTCTTCTTCAATTTTGCTTCTATTATTTGTTAGTAGTAGCTTCATATTTGGTGAACACTTACTTTCATCTTCTCTACCCACATGTTTATTTTAGTGGCGATGAACAATTGAGGCAACTTGCACTTCATGCCAACTTGTCTCCTTGTTTGGCGACTTTTTTTTTTTTTTTTTTGATAAAGCATGCTAGCATTCAATTAAATAACCTAATTACAACAATGGTGTTAAGCCATATTAGGCAAATCATGGATCTCACAGTTGAGATCCCGAGGAATAAATTTACATGACCATTCTGAATTCAAAAAAATGAAATATTTAATATTACATATAATCAGACGCCACATTCAACAAAAGTTTGTCTGTGTCTCTCCTGTAATAACCTTATTATCTTCTAGATCTAACTTGTCCATTAACACTTATCCAACTTGTCCTTTTTTAATCACTAATTTCATAAATTCTAGGGGGCGAGGGATCTCGAGGGGGATGGGTGTTCCCTCGCTATTTACAACAAAGTATCGGTGGCTAAAATTTCTCGTTAATCTCTATCAAAGTCAAAACAATTCATGTTGGAAAATCTAAAAAAAAAAAACACCCATCCCAATTGAGTAAAAATACTTTTTTTTAATCATTTTTTATCTTAGTCAAAGTTGAATATGCAGTTTATTGAAAAAGTTTATTATGTTATCATCAAATCACATAAGCTACATTTGCTCCACATGCTCTTAGGAGCTAGTACCATGAATTTGTTGTGCTATTAGACTCTGTTCATGGTATCCTTTGTGCCCACAAAATGAAACAATTTTATACAAGTTTGCCTCCATAAATCTTGAAGGGATGATTCAATTCAATAAAATTGCCCAAAACCAATAATACTAAAGTAGTTAGACATATTCAACATTAAAAGGATCAATTTCCGATCACATGGATTGAATGATTTATAATCTTCATGTGCTAAGGAGTTATGGTCGAGTGGTTAAGGCCTTGTGGGATTTATCCCCAGGTCCTTGCTTCGAGACCCTCCGGCGGCATAATTTCTTTCGGGGTGATGTTGGCCTATAGGCGGCACCTCGGGGGATATGTTACGGATCCTATCAAACACCGGCTTGCCTTCAAAAAAAAAAAGATTTATAATCTTCATTTTTTCCACAAGTATTGTTTCCAGGTGAGTAGTGTCATTTGATGCTAATAATAACAGTATACATTATATTTAACAAAAAAAAATTTAATATATCTATTATCCCTTATTCTAGAGAGTGAGGCCGGCCCACCACCATCTATCATCTTAAAGATGGATGCATTTTCAGCATCTCTAGAATGATGGATGGTGATGAGCCAGCCTTGCACGGGCCTCGCAACCTAGCAAGGCTCATATATTATTGTTGGAGGAGATTATCTAACAGCAAACACTTGAGCTTGGTTATTAGATATCAAGGATTGTGAAAAATCTTCGAACCATTCTTGTCTCAGATGGATTGGAAGGCAAATGCATGATTCATTTTAGCTTTCAAGTGAAGGAAGGAAGACAACTCATGGCAATTTTGGTGGGGTTTGGACAACCTTGGTACAACTACACTCTGAATGAGATTGTTGCCGACATGGGATGCTTCTTGTTATAATTTTTGATTGTTAAGAAAGGTATAGGTGAGGAAGTTGCATTCATTTTATATCAATCTATTTTCTATATTTCACTATATTTTGACAATTTCGTCAAAACAAAACGCCAATTGACCTACTTGAGAATCACAAACTTAGCAAATACATGTCACGTGCATGTATAAACAAATAAGAGGGACCTCAATTTGTTTGGTTTGGGAAGATAAGACTTGGAGGAACTTATCCATCAAAAACACTCATTCAGGCTCATAAACTGATACACATCCAAATCAAAACCTTTAGCAAGTAGTAACAAACAACGTGTGTGTAGAGACATTCAAGACTCAGGTGGGACAAACAAGTGTGAGGAGAAGCTTGACTAATTCAATCTTGTTCATACAGCAAACAGCCACACAAAAATGGCCCCAAATGCAAGTGGGTACAAGTAACCTCATGACCCACAATGCCAATCACACAGAAAGACAGCCATCTTCCATTTCCATGTACAAGATTTGCTTGGAAAGAGTAACATGGGCTGTCAGGAGCATTATCCACTTTGAAAAGCTCATTGCCAGACATCTAAACATGAACATGTTAGTGATTGGCAGAGACATGCATAATGTCTTATTGAACAGGTCGCCGACGTCGTCAGGTAGGATTTCCATATTGAAAACAAGGAGAAATGGTAGCAATGCTTGACGTCTGAACTGCGCCCACAAAATGTTGACAACCATTTAGTGTACAATCGATAATAAGTTCATGACATTTTCTCAGAAAATAAATACAATGATCCATCTGTCATATCATTAGACCCATCTCACACTTCATGTACTATGTTAATTTTAATTTTAACATAGTGCTCCGCACATAATACTAATAAATTGTCAGAAAAAACATAAAGTATAATCATCATTCGATGTGGCTACATACCAACTCCATTGTTCTTATTCTGATCATTCACACCAAGCCTTGCCACTGAAAACAATAGCAGATGATCAACTTAGAACTAAGGCTGAAAATTAAAAGGAAATGAAATTTGTACATGTAGGCTTAGTATTAGTAAGCACACCAGCATCTCATTGATGAAAAATATATCAAAAACTGCAAATATTTGTAACAAAGCATGTTAGCCAACATCAGGCAACAGCCAGGGGTAAAAAAAAATAAAAGTATCAGCCGCACAAGATGTTTCATGTCCAATCTGTATCAAGACCACACAAAGGCACCTAATCCGTACTGTTAGCAGTAAAGTTGCATATTAAACTTGACTATTGGATTGTTAGACAGCTAATTCTGGACAACAAATCCTAACTTGATTTCATTAGCTCATCATTATGCGAGAAAATAAATAACACGATAAGCTTAGGATAAAACTGAACATGTGCTTAAATAAAATTCTAACTTGTTGAAAATGAAGAGAGAGAAAATCACGTGCTTTCGACATGTTTGATAAGTGTTGATTAAAAGATACAACTCAAGTATCCAGCTAAATAGTGAAAGATGATTTGTTTTTGTCAATTCAAATCACATTAAGATAAACATGGAGGAAAGATATTTTGAACAATTCTTGTCTGACATGGAAAGTAAGGTAGGGCAGATTTATATATGGGGTTTGATTTTAAGTGAAATAGCAATTGTGGGGTTTGTAATCTTTTACAACTACACTGAGAGGGAGATTGATGTGCAAGCCACACTAGACGTAAACATCGACATGAAGTCGGGACTTTTTTTTTTTTGAGTTTTGTTGAGAATGGAACCATTCAACTTACTACGCCAAATGTAGACATAAGAGCATCCACACCTCAAAACAATCAAATTTTCAGTATTTTGTCTTTAAATGCTGTGGACATGTTAAAAGGGCATTTAAGCCAAATAGTTTGAAGCGGATGGTACAAAATGGGTAAAAAGTTGTATTCTCCAACGTCTTCAAAGAGACAAACATGCTATACTCGCAGAGAGTGTATTGCAAGTGTCGACCATGGATTGACTACAACACTCCCTTTGTTTCTCCTTTTGTAATTCTATTAGACACTTTGGTCTACTAAACATGTTTCTGCAATGACTGCTCCAAGGGTTTCTTTTAAAAAAAAAAACCCTTCTAATAAGCCATTAAAATGAGAGAGTTATCACTCCACTAACCACAGGTGATAACTAGGTATGCACACAAATAATAGGAGCAAAGCCTTTTAAAGTGCCAAAAAACTGAGTTAACCACACAATGCTGAAAAGTGACAAGTTTTGTCAGGTGACATTTATTTTTTCATACAGGAATGTTTTTTCATTTGGAGAGTGATACAAGAATATCTTCCTCTTAGGAGGTTAGTAATCTTTGAGTTAATATTACTCAAGGATGAATTTGATCATACGCAGAATCCAAGGGCAGCGCCCTTGGCGGGAGGTGAAAGCTCCAAGATATTTCTTGAACTTTATTAAGCGTTTCTCCCGAAATAAGAATCTTTCCTATTTGTATGGGGTTTCTTTGGTCGACTAGGACAAGGAAAATGTCTTATAAATATAGCCCTTGTATTTATTTTTTTTCTAGATTCAGAGCTTAGTAAACATTTCACCCCAAGAGATTTTTGGGAGAGCTTGTAATCCTTGTTCCAATGATATGGAAAAACTTTGGTTGTGTCTTCCTTATTGATTTTGGCACACACTCTGAGTTGTTTGCATATCAATTTTTTAGCCTTTTGAAAGGGCACACAACCCTATACTGACACGGAGGATTCCGCGAAATGAAATTTGATTAGATTACAAGGATGCACGGACTCGGATACGCGTGTCGTATCGGATACGGATAAGACACGACGACTCGGCAATTTTCAAAAAACTAGGATTCGGGGGACTCGGCGGCACGTCAATCAAACCTTATTTTTATTTTATATTTTGTTAAAAAAATTATTAACATAATGTCATAAGATAACTCAAAAACAATAATTAATAATCCAAACATATAAAACATCAAGATGCATTAAAGATTGATAGTTTGATACATAACTCAAAAGTATCAACTTTAAGTCTCAAAAAAAGGAACGTCAACAAAAAACAAAAAATACATAGATTTCACTAATCTATGTCTTGATCATCGATCGTCCTCGACACACTCCCATCGTTAAATAGCACAGATTCTAACTCAGGTTCATCAAGAGAAAGATTGGCAACCTCAAGTATGCCAGCAACATCCAAATCCAATGAATCAAGTGCATCTCCTCCGATATCCCACATCCTTGTCTCACCTTCTTTGTACTCTAGATTTCTTCTTGACAAGAGACGAAGATTAGAATGCACATATACCAAATCTTCAGCTCGTTGTGGGGTCAACTGATTCATTTTCAACAAGTGGATGTTGTTATACGTACTCCAATTCCTCTCACAACAAGAGGAAGAACAAGGTTGCCCGAGCAATTTCAAAGCCAAAGCTTTGAGTAATGGTGCAGAACAACCATGAGCAAGCCACCAAATGTTTGCTTCTAGGTGTGCTCTATTTTCTATAGAATCCCTATCTGCAAATTGTCCCACACCCCCTGAAAACTTTGCAAACTCTGCTGTTACCATTCTTCTTTCCTCATCATTAGGAAAGTATCTCTGAAAGCATTTATTCTTCTCCATTGAAATGTCAGAATCACAATCTGGGGAAACACGATTCGGAGCCCCTTCAAGCCATTGTCTGCTATAATACCTAAGTAATCACAAATTAATATTATAAACCTAACCCAAATTTTCTAAATCAAGTTGAAAAAAAATACTGCAAAACTTAAGTTACCTTGGATTTAAGGAATGTGCTAAACAATGTAGTGGTGTGTTGCTTTTCTCCCATCTATCAACCAATATATGATACACCACTGAATAAAAGTCTGACTCCTCATCATAGTATCCCACATTTCATACACCAAGTGAAGACAAGGCTCATCAGTATCAGCCCTCCGCAACATTGTATATATAGGTTATGTGAAACAAAGTATGTAGTTCACTTTGTCCCACCACAAGTCATTCAATAACTTTTCCTTCACAAACTTTGCTTTCTCAACATCATCTTCCTTGTAGGAATCCCACTGACCACCAATCACCATACTTTGGAGGCTACTTTTAATGTCTTTCAGCCTTTTCAGCATAATTATACTTGAAGCAAAGCGGGTCTCTGCAATAGAAAACAACTTCAAGTTTGAATGCTCATTGAACATGTGCAATCTCATAGAATGGTTCATGACAAAAAATTTGATTTGCACGCCGTCCCCAATAATATCAACAATCCAACTACACTCGTTGTAGGCCTTTTCATTTGAAGGTGTGTTCTTTGGGGCACATATGTTTTTCAAAGCAAGGTTGAGAGTGTGGACTACACAAGGTGTCCAAAAGATTTGAGGGTATTGACTCTCAACAATTAAACCTGCAGCTTTGCAAACTGGAGCATTGTCGGTTATGACTTGGACCACATTATTAGGCCCAACCTCATTAATAATTTCTTTGATCAAGCCAGCAATGAAATGTTTATCTTTGACCGCTCCTTCACAATTCACAGCCTTCAAAAACATTGGACCACCCTCATTAATTACTATGAAATTAATAAGAGGCCTCCTTTGAGCATTGCTCCATCCATCACAAACAATGGTTGCTCCTTTAGCCTTCCATGTGTACTTTATTGTCTCCAACAACCTTTCAACGTGATCTCTTTCTTTTCGAAGCAAAGTCGTCCTCAATGCATTGTACCCAGGTGGCTTGTAACCACTAATAGACTTAGCTTTATTTGATGAAAAGGTGAATGCATTCTGATAATACGGATTCTTTGCAAGGTTGAAAGGCAATGCAGCCGAGTAAAACATCCTTGCAATCAAAGCATCTAACTCTTGCTGATCATTGAGATTGAAAGCATCCACAATCGGATTACTTGCTCTCATTTTCCTTGAATCAGAGGATGAACTTATGCCAACATTCGTACCTGCGCAACTACCTTGAGCTGAGCCCCTTGAAGGAGGTAAAGGAACAACACGTGTACGAGCAGCATTTTCTACTCCCAATGCAGATGCATCAACAAGATTTTGTACCTCTATAAATTGTTCAGAAGAGATCTTATCACAAATAGTTATCCCATGACCTCTTTCCTTCAACAAATGGTGCCTTAGTCTAGTATAGGATCCCATATAATCATTTTTGCAAAAGTTACACTTCCACCTTTGATTCCCTCCACCTTCACTTGATCTTCTTAATCGTGTGACATGCCTCCAAAGAGGAGCATTATCTTCTCCGCTCATTTGGTCTAAAAATTTACATGTAAAAAAAGGAAAAGAAACATGGATTAAAAAAAAATTGGTTGCAGGTAGTATTGCTAGAATAGGTATATTTAATATAATTTAATTGCAACTTGTAAGTACTAAGTAGTATTGAAGACTGACAATTATTTACGTGTTGCAAACTTGCAGGTAATATTGCTAGAATAGTAGAATATTTTACGGCAAATGGACAAGCCGAAAAGGACAGGAGAAGCACTTACAAGACGAGAAATACTGCAGCTACCAGCTAGTAAATGAAGAGTTGAATACAAGTTGGACAACAATCAAGTAGCCTTGCTCGTTATCATCGGCATTCTGAACCTAAGCAACATAAACAAGTTAAAAGCCTTAGAACAACCCCGAATTCTCTGTGTCATTAACTTTTAATATTAAAATTGAAACAAAAGCCAATGTCATCCTACTAAAATAAAAGGCCAGGCAATGAATACCTTCCCAATGACAATGCTATTCAATTTTACTTATTCATAAAGTTATACCTTCCCAAATTTTATCTTACAATTTATGCAATTTGAACCAAAACTTCATACCAAATGAATTCAACTAAACAGGCAGCCAAAATTTCAACAGATATCACCAAAGAGATATAACAATCATAAGGATGTCAAACCAGCTTCAGTCATTACAATTATACAATACTACCTTTCAAAATAATCAACTAGTAGAAGATCGAAGTATAGAAACATTGTGACATTATCCATTGATTACAACATATGCACACAAACTTCCCCTAACAGTCAGACATCGAAACAACAGCTAAATCCAAGGCCAATTTCACAATATCACAAATATACTAAGAAACAACAGAGAATCAATTTAGTCAGACATAGAAACAACATCTAAATATACCAAATTCAGTAAGACAAACAAGAAATAAGCAGCAAAATGATCAATTTTCTTCATGCAATGTTTTCATCAACCAACATGAGAATCAACCGTATGATATTCAATACCCAAAAACGTGCAAATAACTAAAAGTGATTAACTTATTAAGCAAAAATAGAAAACACAAATCAAACACAAAACAATGAAACACATAAAAAATAAACAGTTCTTTCTTCTTCTTCCCACACAAAAAATAAGCTAATAATCACACACAAAACACAAAAAAATAAAAAAGCAAGAAGAATAAACACTAACAGTGAGTGACTGAGTGAGAGTCGAGAGAGACGAACCTGGGTCCTGAGCTTAAGTCCGACTCCGACAGACTCCTCTAAGCAAGGTAAGCTCTTTCTTCTTTTTCCCTTCTTTCTTTCTCTTATTCGGTTCTTCCTCTTCCTTATTTGTTCTTTCTTTTCTTCCTCAGTTCCTCGCCTCCTCGGTTCCTCCTTTCTCGCCTCCTTTCTCTCTGGTTCCTCGCCTCCTCGGTTCCTCCTTTCTCGCCTCATTTCTCTCTGGTTCCTCCTTCCTCGGTTCCTCGCCTCCTCAGTTCCTCACCTCTCTGTCTGTTTGAGCAATAACAAAACGAAAAAATCAAGATTAGGTTTTAATATTAGGGATTCAGATCTCAGCCGTCCGATCTTATCAAGATCTTAAAAAAAAATTAGCAACCGAATCCTGACTGTGTCCAGACCGTGTCCATGTCGTATCCTGACCAGGTCAAGTTGACCGCGTGTCGGATACGTTTCCGTCGCGAATTGCACACGTATCCGTATCCGACACGCGTTTTCATGGAATTTGGAGGATTTTTCCGAGAGTCTGTGCTTCCTAGTTAGATTTTTAAAAAAAAAAAAACATCTCGTCACCCCTATTTTTCCAATTGCTCCTAATAGATGTTCTATTACAAAAATTACAATATGACATCAACCTTTTGAGTAATTTGGTGAAGCCTAAACTAAATGATGGTTGTATAAATGAAAAAAGGCTATAGAAATCTTTTGGGCGTATGACTTGAGCACCCTATTGACTAACTGGTATATGCGCGCTCCATCCTTGTAATTTACCGAAACAAATACAAGACAAGTTGAGCCATTAGATTATATATATAATAGTGACCAACGTTATTCAAATTATGACTTAGTTGGAAACTAAGGGTGTGTTTGGTTGGATGGAATTTTATTTCATGGGAATCCATGAAGGGGCTCCTACATTTGAGGCTAAATTGAGATAACACTAATCATCCACCATCAAATTTTGTAATCAATGGTGAGAATGAAAGTCTCATGAACATAAAAATCACACTCCTTGGTTCCCCAAAACATGCAGTTTCCATATTCATGGGTCTTACATTATCACAAAATATAATGGTGGATTGGTGAGTGAATCTCAAATTAGCTTAAATGTAGTTGGTCCCTTCATGGATTCCCATAGAATAAGATTTCATATAACCAAACACACCCTAAGTAGAAAAAGAACTTAGTCAATAGATCATTTCTCTATATATTGTGTCTCTGGTTGAAAATGAGGAAAGGGAGCGAAAACATGTTATACTCATGTTGCGCAAAGTAGGCACACCACATGGTAGAAAATTCCTATAGAGTTTTTGTGAAAATGATTTTCTCAACCTCAGTCATCCATAACAGAAATTAATCAAAGGAATTTGTTTACTATTTTGGGAGGAATCATGCAAGTTAGCAAATCTGAAGTTTTTTATTCTCAAGCTAATCTTTATTCCTTGCCAAGCTATTATTTTAAATTTAGATGATCTCAGCAATGAGGACATTACCCACATTATACTAATAAAGTTTGTCCTAAACATAGATCACAATGCATAGGTGAGCCAGTTACATCATATATATCAATTTATTTTTATATAAACAATTAAGCTCTACTTTGAAAATTTTATCAAAACAAAGCAACAATTACTTCACAAGGACAAACTTAGCATATACATGTCATGTATCAATATACAAATAAAAGACAGGACCAATTGTTTGGTTATATATCAATTTATTTCTATATAAACAATTAAGCTCTATTTTGAAAATTTTATCAAAACAAAGCAACAATTACTTACTTCACAAGGACATACTTAACATATACATGTAGGGGTGGGGGCATTCCATTCCGCAATCCCGATTCCGTTCCGTTCCATCCCGATTTTTTCGGGTCTTAATGGGATTGAATAATTTCATCCTGATCCCGTCCCGTCCCGATCTAGAATGGGATAGGATGGAATGAAGATTTTCAATCCCGCCAACCCTGTCCCGAGCTATTTTTTTAATATTTATTATTAATATTTTTATTTATTTATTTATTTTTATTCATATAAACTTACAGATGACTAACAGAAACTCATGGTGTTTGCAGTGGTAACAGAAATGTTACTTCAAGAAATAAATATTCATTAAGCAAGAGAAATGTAACAGACTGTTGCTTAGATTCCCAATAAAAGTGGCTCCAATTATTTAACTTCCAAATATTGATAATACCCAGGTGAAGATGAAAAATGACAATTAACTGAGTAATACATATTCAGAAGGGAACATTCAGGGGCGGAGCCAAGAATTTGAGATGCCTCGGGCTGTAAAAATAAATTTTTTAATTACAATATATGTATTGATGGTAAACCATTATGAATATGTTAGAGCAACACCAATAGGTCTATATTTCTTCCCTAACAAAAGATGAAATGTCATTTTGTCAAAGAACCATGAATTTTGTTTCCCACAATAATGAAATTGTAAAATCAGTTGGGAGACCATCACAGCGACACAATACTCTTAGTGAGTCCCATTTATCATGTCATTTTCTAAAAATCAAGCAAAATCGACTTCATTGTTAGGGGATTTAGTGGCTACCCTTATATTTGCATGCCACATCTATATTTAATTATAAGAAAGTTATTTTTCACGCTCTTATATGATGATAATTTTCGCCACAATCACATGCAGCACGATGATCCCATTTGGGATGAGACGAGGTCGGGATGAGGTTTTTCCCATCCCGTCCCGTCCTGATCCCGTATGAACGGGATGGGATAGAAATGAGTATATCTTGTCCCATCCCGTCCCGTGCCCACCCTATATACATGTCATGTATCAATATACAAATAAAAGACAAGACCAATTGTTTGGTTGGGAAAAATAAACTTCCAATGAGTTATCCATCAAAACACTTGACGCAAGCATACACATTGAAATCAGTACTAAAGTAGTAACTAACAACTTGTATGAAGACATTTTGAGACTCAAGTGGGACAAACAAGTGTGAGTGGAAGGTGAGCAAACAACTGGACAAAATGGCCCCAAATGCAAGTGGGTTAGCATTCACAATGAGTGAAACAAGAGCCCAACATGACCCACATAAGAAAGTTTACGCAGAAACAAATACTTTAGCCAATCCCATAGCACAAGATTTTCCTGGAAAGAGAAACATGGGCTGAAAGGAAAATTATTCACTTTGAAAAATTCAGTGGAAAACATGTATCTTAGTATCGCAGAGACGTACATTTTTGTTGTCTTCTTGAATCGATTGTTGACATTGTCAGGCAGGACTTCCGTGTTTAAAACAAGGAGTGTAAAGCTCGAGGTCTGAACTGCAGCCACAAATGTCGAACAAACTTTAGTGTCCAGTCTACAATAAGTTAACAACATATACCAAGAAAATGAAAACAATCATCCATCTGCATCACCTCATTAGACCCATCACACACTTCATGCTTCATGTGTAACCTTCGCCCAAGAGATTCACACTTGAGAACTTCAAACGATGGGTCCCAAACTTGTTTGGTAATACTAATGGTCTATTTTATGAAAAGCCAAGGACCACATTGTTGATTATTTTGATCAATCAAGCACTGCCATTGAGAAAAGGATAACATATGATCAATAAAAGCTGAAATAGAGACAACGGAATTAGAAGGAAATTGAAAACACAATACGACTGTGCAAGTAAGGTTATTATTGGCAAGCACAGCAGAATCTCAAATATTTGTTATAAATCATGTGTTGGCTAATATCAAAATGCAGAGGTATTTTCATGTACAATCTCAAGACCACACAAGTGCATGTAGTCCTTACTATTAAGCATGTACTGCAGCTCACTCACCTTTGTAATCATCTTTTTCATAATATATTATAGTGTGTATTTGATCTCAAAAAATATAAAAATAAAAAATCTGGTGAGATTCAGCGATGCAACTTCAGACAGTGTCATTGTCTTTTATGTGCTTCCTCAATCCACCCACGCTTGTAAAGACCATCCAACAAAATGCTTAAGGCAGTGACACTTGGTCAAATCCTACTAAATACAAAGCCACCCAAAATGCTTCTACCTACTTCGCCATGTCTGAATCACTTAGCATGAACAAAAGTCATGCCAATTATCTGTCGAAAATTATTTAAAGCTTCATTCAGATGATTGTTTTCTAATATCATACTATAAATTTGTACATTTGGCTTGGGTCTTGTTTAATCCTTATCCATCGCATTTTTATTTTTTATAATCACCTTCAGAGCTGCAGTAATGATCCCAGTTTTGCATAGCTTCAAGGGTCATACCATAAGTGATTTTGACACAAAGTTATCTATTATCTACTATCTTGTTGAGATTGTCCATTCCCTGTTCTACTTTATCATTCACAAGGAACTCCTTTAGCAGAGTGCTCAGTGTAACCAGATTTTCTTCAAATCATGTTTGAAAATTCTCCTAGAACACAAAAACTAAAATCAACCCCACCCAACAGCAATAACAATTGATTAACTTGTTGAAGGTAGAAATATCGGGTTCTATTCCTTTTGAATGTATCAACTTGAAAAGAAAGAACAGGTATAGTCGTGTTTGGGTCACAGTGGCTCCTACAATCTGATTTAAAGGGATAATTTAGGGGCATGGCAGCATTTGAACAGTTCTATTAAGTAATCACATTGCCTCATCAATGCTAAGAGTTCTAGTTTACAAAATTATCTACTAATTTTTTAAATGTGTTTGCTTCAAAAAACAGATAGAATGGCGGTTTTGTTGTGATTAGTAGTTTGAAGTGAAATATAGAGAAAGAAGAGCAAGGAAATGACCTCTGGTTGACAAACTCTTCTTGAAACCGCCATCAAATGCAAAGCTCTTACTCTTAATACATCAAATATGGCACCAAATGAAAATCTTTGTGAATGTAGACAAAGCATGGCACCAAATGGAAGTCGTTAGCATTCCCAGTGAGTCAAACAAAAATCTCCATGAGCCACGTATTCAGGCAGGCTTATAAACACATACTTTGATCCATCTCCTTGTAGAAGATTGCCTGCCGGGAACTGAAAAAACACCCACTTTCACAAAGCGCTGATGCTAATATTGCAATGTAGTCCGATTGAATAGGTTGCCAACGTTTTCAGGCAGAATTTCCATGTGCAAGATAAGAATGGAAGCAAAGCTTGAGGCTGAACTGCAGGGACAGATGTTGATGTAAGCTCAACCATCATATGATGTGGCCGCCATACCAAACTCGGATTGATCTGATCATTCATACCAAATGATATCAGAGGATGGACTAGAAAGGCTAGAGTAGACATAAATCGATCCAAATGAATTTTCTCTGTACAAGTAGGCATATCACTACCAACTTAAATTTTAGACAAGTAGGCTTTATCATTACCAAATTAAATTGCAAAGGACTTCATTGAGAGTATAACAGTTAAAGAAGAAAAATTTGCAGAGGAAATCAGTTAAGTCTTTACACGCAGGCAATACTTGATAACATAACATATAGGTACATACACTGATGAAATGACTGGGCCAGTAGGTTATTTTATTTAGTACATTATTAGTTGGGCAGTAGCCCCTAATAAGTACAGTTAATTAGAGCTAGAGTCAGGATTTTCCTTTTCAGTTAGGAAACTGGCTTGCCTAGCAAGCTTAGAATAATTATAAATAAAAGCACGCAGCTATCAATCAAGGGTGGACTCGACTTGATGAATTGAATACTACATAGAGAGTTCATTTGTTTTATCTGTTATTTTCAGCAATTTCTTTTAGGGCCAATGGCAGTTTAGGGACAAACATGGGTTTTTACTGACCCTGGGGACCCATCCGTTTTTTTCTTCAAACTTAAGGACACAGCACATGCTCCCTTTACCAAAAAAAAAAAAAAAAAAAAAATCTCTCACAACACACTCTTTGGTACTGGACTTCGCGAACACAAGATCTTTCTCACGAATGCATTCTCTCTCTTACACGATTTCAACCTCTAGTCTCTATTTCCTTTAGCATGATTTGCAGTCCACAAACAGTCTGATTTGTAGATTAAGTTATTGTTGCAAGAAGTTTCAGTGTGTTTTTTACAAGGATGCACAGACACGACACGACGACTAGGAAATTTCCAAAAAAATTAGAACTTGTCGACACGGTCAAACTTTACTTTTATTACTTTTTAATTTTTTATAATTCATGTGAACATAAACAACAACCTAAAGCTTAAAATTTTTACTTTTGAAACTGAAAAAGTAGATCTTAACAAGAGAGATAGAAAAATTTATAGAGATGCACAAATAGTCAAAATTTACTGGGGAGCGTATCTAATTTACATGTTGTTTCAAAATAGTATGTAATTGTGTATCTAAGAGCAAAATAGTCATCAGTCATCAGAAACAAAGAAATCAGATTACAAAGAAATTACATAGCAAAACACCCTTTTTGTGTGTATTGTATCTAATTTAGAACGATCGAATAAACGCCCTTGATATACCACCAAATGAAAATGTCAGTAAAAACCCTCAGATTGAGTACGGCGTGAAGATGTGCTCTAATTGAAGCAACTCCTCTCCCCAACTGAAGGAATCGAAGATTTGACGATTGCAATTGAGTGCAGCGGAACTGGTGTTTCTTCAAGAACTATTTTTGAAAACTAGCAGAGAAAAACAAGAAAAAAAATGAAAGAAAAAAAAACACTAGCCGTGTCGGGAGTCGTGTCCTGGCCGTGTCGATCTCAGTCAATGTGTCTTGACCGTTGACCGCGTGTCAGATATGTGTCGGGCGCATGTTGGATGCGAGTCCATGTCCGACACGTATTCGACTCTCGAAACGAGGTTTTTCGAAGAGTCCGTGCATCCTTGGTTTTTTAAGGTTGAAAGAGTTTGAAGGTAGAGATTCAAGAACCACTTGCATTGCAGATATACATTTGTAATTCATTGCCTATAGTAGATATACACTCTGAGATGCATATATCTTTAGTGTCTACCATCTACTTGCAAATTTTAGGCTAAACTTGAATTATGGTAGGCAAATCAGTGAATCCACTCTAAATTATGGTAGACGCTAATTCAATACGCTTGTAATTATTGACTACCATATATATGCACTCTAAGATGCATGTATCTTCAGGGCATACCACTACTTGTAGATTCTAGATTGTTCAAACCCATGCCTACCATACTAGCAATATGATAGGTATTCACTGAATGCACTTAGCTTACCATCACCAACAAGATCTAAGAAAGCCGGAGATAGAAAAAAAGATATCAGAAAAATAGATGTAGAAAGATAGATCATAGCAATTGAAGATGTGGTGGAGGAGATCCGTGGGCTCGTTGGAGTCATTGAAGAATTGAAGGAGAAGTAGATGTTACTGGAGATAATCACGTGAGAGGGTCCTTAAATTGATAGCACATAACATAAATTGATCCCCTTAACTACAACTAAAAAGCTAATGGATCCTCTTGGGTTAGAGGTGACACAAAAACAAAAATTGGTCCCTTTGGACCCAGTTTTGTTTGTCCCATTTTAGTTTCCACTTTCCATCATAGTTTGTGTTAGAGGTGACACTCTTGGGGTTAGAGAAACATTTGGATGCACAGGGATGCATGAAAATAGAAGTTTGCTTCCATGAAGGAAGCCTAGGATAATGAAAAGAAAGAACATGAAGAAGAGTGGATAGCAACCTCGAGGAAAGACTCAAAAACAAGAAGAAGATATGGAAGCAAAGATGAAAGTAGTTAGCAAACCATCGTCACGGCCCCACCTCTACCACTGTTGGCAACTCTCTGGGGAGGACAGGGCACCATTGCCTCACCCTATTGCCCCTCCATCGGAAATAAGACAAGACTTGTGATGGTCTCGCACAAACTCCATGACCTTGCAATCACCATCCGCATGGCCTTAAACCCTATTGAATTTGTTATTAAACCACGTCCTCTCGTTTGCTGAGCTTGTTCCAGTCTATCAAGGCACTACCTCTGTCCATCCACACTGCTCCGTTGCTCACTTTGGACGAGATACCCTTTCCTTAGCGGCTTAGCCCACATACTGTCCCAATAACCACATCACCACCCTCTCCCAACCCATAATGCACTACCCACATAACATGGCACTAGCTTCTCACCGTTATACAAGTACTTGGTTCGTTCAAAATTATTTACATCAATACCAACAAAAATCCCCACTTCCATACCTTGAAGCTTACCCAAATCAAAACCAACTCTACATTACCCCATCCACTTAATACTACTAACCAACCACCACCACTACCATCAATTATACATACCTTTCCCCCAAAGAAGGTAGTTATTGAGCAGGTTGAACATCAGGTTTTATCGTAACATATTGGTTATACAGGCTCTAATTACTTATTTTCCCACCACCACAATAGAAGAATAGAAGTGCTTGGATGATGCAAATGTTAAGTAGTGGTTACAGGCACAACGTCTCCATGGTCAGGTTCTACCGGAATAGATCCCACATACTCAGCAACGGGCAGTGCTTTTTATACCACAGGGGCCAAGAGGGTGTGCAGAGGTCGGGGATATGGCCCCGACCAAGGATTCATGGGAGAACAATATGACCAGAGCCAACATAACCCAATCCATTTTGATCAAGGCAGGAATCCGGGTGTCCCATTAAATAATAAATTCGAGCATTTGGTAGGGACCAAGGGGTTTGGGATGATAGTTAGTGAGTGGATTATATGGGTACAATTTCAGAAGACACAGAGCTAACAGACAATGCTGGCCTCAAAGTAGAGGTTCCCACATACGATGGAACCCGAAACAGGTGATGATTTTGTGGAGTGGTTGCTTGAGATAGATAAAATTCTTGAATTTGAGGGCATTGCAGGTATTCGGGCTGTTAAGCTAATCACTACTAAACTGAGGACTATACAACAATTAGGTGGAACGAGGAGTGTGATAGGCGAGATGCATTGAGGCAACCTATGGTTAAGTGGTTAACACATTAGGATATGATGGAGGAGCTAAGGGCTGCTAGGTTTGTCTTTAAGACTATGCACAGGGAGTCCGAGAACTTCACTAGGAGATTAAAGCGGCAGGTGAAATGGAGGAATTTGAAATTTTGATTGAGATAGAATTAATTGCCATTACTTTCAACTAAATTATGCACTCAAATCTATTAAGAAACTAAAAATTCTGAAACACTTTAACCAAAAAAATAAAAAGAAACTCGATTGGCACCCCAACAGAGGTGTAAAATCACGGAGGAGACCCGGATGAAAAGCAAAAGTTAATTAAAAAGGGTCCATTTTCTGATCCACTGAATACTACCATAGTGAAGAAATGTGTTTAATCCTATAATTTGCCTACCAGCTTAAATTTCAATGCACAAATATCCTCAACCTCAAGGATACAATAGTTCAAGAATTTTTTTTTCAAAGGAATTCAGTCTTTATACAAAAACTAATTAGCATAACACAATGGTACATAATCTAAATTCTACAACAACCACAGCCAACTTAAGTTTCAGAATCTCACCTTTCCTTTGTCGCTCCCATAGTTTGTCTGATATAAGCTTACGAACAAAATCTGAACATTCTTGATCTAGTTCATCTCTGCTCCAAGTAAATCTATGCATTCTTGATCTAGTGAGAACTCTCTCTCAACCATGACTTTAATGAGTTCCACTGCATTTTTTGTATCATTAGCTTGAAGAAATCCTCGAACCATGATGTTAAATGTAACTTCATTCGGAAAAGAACCCTTCTTGTCCATTTCTAGAAACAAATCAGCTGCTTCTTTTAGCATCCTTGTTTACAAAAGGCATTTATCATCGTGGTATACAAGTTAGTGTCAGGTTGCAATCCTTCACGAGGAAGACTACAAAACATTTTCCTTGCCTCGTTTAATTGTCCTGCTTTGCACATATTAGCAATGATAACATTATAGATTACAATATTGGCTTTCAAGCCATTGTTTTCCATCATGTGATACAGTTCCACTGCCTCAAACAAACAATTGTTGGTACATAGCCCATCAATTAATACACCATATGTGAAAATATCTTGATTTTTCCCATAAGTGCGCATCTCTTTAAAAATTTCTTGCGCAGCCGAAACTCTCCCAACCTTGCATAACCCTCCAATAAGAATGTTGTAGGTGATAGTATCAGGCTCCAATCCTTTGTGACACATATCTCCAAAAAGTAGCACAGCCTCGTCTATTTGATTACTTTTACAATACCCATTTATTAAAATGTTGTAGCTAACAATACTAGGTTTGTTACCATTATCCAGCATTGAAAGAAAAACTTTAAATGCTGCTTTCATTTGGCCTTCCACGCAATATCCTTGCATTAGAGCATTGTATGTCCATGTTTTAGGCTCTTCTCCTCTTTGAATCATGACATATAATAGTCGATGTGCTTTCTTTATCACTCCTTCTTCACAAATAGCATCCAATAAAATAGTATATGTTCGTACACTTGGTGAAATGCCACAATTCACCATTTCCTCAAATAGTGTTATTGCTTTTCTCAGTTGACCTGAAATGCACAAGCCATGAATCAAAGAATTGTATGTTATTACATCAGGTTTTTCACCTCTTTGAGACATAACGTCAAGCAAGTTAAGTGCTTCCTTTACCCTCTCATGTTTGCAGAGACCATCCATTAAAATGCTGAATGTCACTACATCTGGTGTTATCCCACTAATTGCCAACTCTCCCAAAAAGCCAGTACCTACTTTCCTTGTACCCAAGTCATCATATGAAAAATCGTATCCGCCAATCATCTGTTGAAAAATATTCAAAGCCTCATTCAACTGATTGCTCTTACAAAGATTGTCAATAACCATATTACAAATTTGTACATTTAACCTAACTTTTCTCTTATTCGTCGCTTTCATCAATCTAAGAGCAGCACTAATGTTCCCAATTTTGCAAAGCTTGTCGATTGTCACACCATAAGTAAATTCATCACAGGGGTATCCATTGTCTACAATCTTATTGAAAAAATCTGTCCCCTTTTCTACTTTATCATTCAAAAATATCCCTTTGAGCAATGTGTTCAGTGTAAACGAATTTGGTTCAAACCCACGTTTCAAAATGCTTCCTAGAACTCCGAAACCAAAATCGACCCGACCCAAACAGCAATAACAGTCGATTAATATGGTAAAGGTAGCAATATCTGATTCTATTCCTATTGAATCCATCAATCTGAACAGAGAAAACACAGAGGAGTAGTGCCTGTTCTTGACAATGGCGCCTAAGATCTGATTAAAATAGACAACTGAAGGTATGGGTTTTGTTTGAATCAACCGATTGAAGAACCCCATTGTTTCATCAAAGCTGACTGTTCCAGATTTACAACGATCTCTGAGTAAATTCATGAAATGGTTTTGCTCCATAACAGAGGAGAGATTGGAAGGTTCATTGTGTTTAGTGGATTTCAAAGGAAATGCAGATGAAGAATAGGGTAAAGAAGTGACCTTTTGGTGATGATGAACAACTCCTCTTCTTAGCATCGCCACCAAACGCAGAGAGACGCAGCAACTCCGCTCCTGAAAGTGAAAGAAGTTTTGAGAGGAGGGAGCTTTTAAGGTAATTTTTGCTTTTCAATGGGGTGCCATTATCAATCTCAAATTAGCAATTGGTCCTCTTTGTTTGATCAAATTATTTTGACATACTTAGGGATAACATACGACATACATGGATTTATTAGGGTTGGCTTGCATCGGATGTGGGTTGTAACCAAGATACAAATTCAATGCCAAACATTTTTGCCTTATCATGCAACCTTTGACATTGAAAGCAGATTTATTATATTTCATTCTTATTTTGACATTTTCATGTGGCAGCTAATGTGGCTTCCGTGATTCGCTCATAGTTATCGATTTTCACATTTACCTCATTCTTTTTCTTAGGTGATCAACCCAGTTTACTATACCAAGTACAATTGTTTAAAGCTTTTAAGCTGAGGATGGGTCATACTTGGTTTGACAATATGAATGTATATGTAATTAAACCTAGTTAGATGAATGATTGACGTCACTCTTAAATTTAGCATGAAAAAGGGGAGAATGAGAAAATAAATAAAGAATTGAAAGGAAGAGAGGTGGAAGTGATGATTTGAAAGCGTAGTGTGAAGGAAAATGATAAAATGAAGAAAAACGAATAAAAAATAGGGCGAAATTATGAAAAGAGGATTGTGGTGCACATGAATTAAAGCTACACAAGTTGTTGCTAAATAACACCATCATTTATGCTGAAGGACACTACCACCCTATTTTATTTTTTTTGGATCTACTGAAAAATACCACCACCTTAACATTATCTTCTCTTCACCGAAAAAACACCACCTCGAAAAAGTAGGCGGAGAGGTGACGGGATGGTGGTGGTGATTGAAGGATAAGAAAAAAGAAAAAAATATGGGAGGATGAGAGGTGGCAATGGTGGGGATTGATGGAGGAGAAGGAAAAAAAGAAAAAGAATAAAAAGAACAAAAAAATGAAGGAGAAAAAGAATAAGTGATGGAGAGGAGAAAACGGAAAATAAGAAGAATAAGAAGTGGTTGATGAGGATTGATGGAAAAAAAAAAGGTGATGGGGAAGATGATGAGGAAAATAAAAAGAAAACAAAATGTAGCGTGGTGGTGGTGGTTGATGGAGAAGAAGAAAATGGGGGAGGAGAAGTGGAGATGGTGCGGATTATTGAAGAAGAAGAAGAATAAAAAGGAAGAGGGGTGGCAGGGTGGTGGTGGAAAGGGGGGGATGAGAGGAGACGTGGTGGTGGTAAAGGGGAGGAACATGATGAGGAAGAGAGAAGAAGAAAGGAAGAGAGGAAAATTGATGACGTTCTTCAGCAGATGGTGGTGTTTTTCAAAAAGTATGGCGCTAGTAGTGCCCTTCAACATAAATGATAGTGTTGTTTAGCAACAACCTATTTGTAATTATATCTAACCCAACAAGACAACTAATAGTGTTAAAAAAAGAGGCTAAAAACACCACGCTAAGATAACTAATCGTGTTGAAATGTGTCAAAAGGCTTGAGACACCACACTTAGCATGAGTCATTTAATTGGCATGTTTGTAATATAAACCATTTATGATTCAAACTCTTGTGCATGGTTTCTCATAATCACAAAGACTAGAGCTGAAATGAAAACAAAACCATATAACCAAATAAGAAGGCAATAGTTTTTTAACACTACATTTTTTACTGTCCTACACCATATTTCTTTCTCACACCATCAATAAAAAAAACACTCAACACAATCTAATAATCTATCTTATTTTCCTCTCTGGAAAAAAAAATCCCACCTATCTACTCCTCACTTCTCCATCAAGCACCACCACCCTGCCAGCAGGACCACCACACTCTGTCACCGCACCACCAATTTAAAAAAAAAATCACACAATCTCTCTTATTATCCTCTGTCTTCTCGGGGAAAAAAAATTCCAACATTCAAGCTCTTATCTTTTCCAGTAAGCACCACCACCATGCTGACAACACCAAAACGCCAAGTTACTGTCGGCTACACCACCACACCCCACCACCGCCTCATTCTTCTCCTATCGTATTCTCTTATCTGTTTTTTTTTCTCCATCACCCTCGCAGAGGACTCTGTGAGGATGGGTTCCCCCACTCGTGGCAACTTCTGCAAGGGCAAAAAATTTGGCCCTCGCAGAGCCCTATTGCGAATGGAGATCCCATCCTTGCGGAACCTCTGCGCGTGGGGGGTTTTCCACTCGCAGGAGCCTTTGTGAGTGCCAAATATTTTTGCCCTGGCCGTCACGAGTGAGGAACCCATCCTCGCAGTCTTTTGCAAGGGTGATGGGAAAGAAATAAAAAAATAGAAAAGAAGAAGAATAAGAAGAAAAAGGCAATGGCGGGGTGCCCTTCGGTGATGTGGCGTGGTGGTGGTGATGCGTGATGAAGAAGAGAAGAGCAGAAAGTGAGGGAGGAGGAGAAGAGTGTTTGAGTTGAAGTGCTTTTTTTTATATTGGTAGTGTGAGAAAAATAAAAACATGACGTGAGGTAATAGAAGATGTGGTGTTAAAAATTCGCTACAATAAGAAAACACGGAAAAGTAGGATGATTCAACAATACCAACAAATAATCAAATAAGAAAACACAGAAAATATCTGATTCAACAACACCCAACTTCACAAGAGTAATGATCAAATCCACAGTTCAAACCAAGATTGCAATGTCTCTTTTGAAACAAGATCTACAGAACTCAACTCTTTCAAAATTCCATTCGAAAACAATACTTGAATGGCCTAGTTATAGATAAACCATCTTCCTTCTTCGACCTGTGCAGGGCTTTCCAAATCTGAGCAGATTATCATAATCGCATACTACGTCTATTTTATAAAGCTACTGTAGAGTTCAAAACCAAGTTTTAACTGAGAATTGTTCCTTGTTCTCGTTTACAGGTGTGCAGACTGGAGCGAATCACATAGGATAACTGGTGGCCGGTCTGGCATCTCTGTTAGTTCAATTATGCTGCATTAGAGAGTTTACCTTGTTGCAAAATCAATCCAATTAAAAGAGTGAGTTATGGGAATGTAATGTGGTTCAAATTGAATTCAAGTGTTTATCATCGATGTTTAATTAAAACAAATCTATACAAACCTCACCCAGATAAAAACAGTAAAGTGTAATCCATAATAAACCTATGAAATTGACACATTAGGGACAACAAATATTTTAACTGGTCAGAAATATATATTCTTCTACACTCCTATGGCACATTTCCGCGAAGCCCTCATGAAGTAGAGTATGGGGCTGATTTTCTATGACAGTGACGTTTTCACCATTAATATCATCTGCAATAAAAGTAAGTTGAAATTCAAGTAAAAATGGACAACTGAAAATGGCCACTCATCTACATACACAGAATTAGTGACTGGAAGGAGTAGCTTTGTTCTCGCAATCAAATATGGCTCAATGCAAGTGGGCTAGTCCTTCACATAGCAAATGTAAATTTAAAACAAATACTTTAACTGGAGAAGAATCAGTATTATAGCATGAACTGAAAACAAAAACAAGCAATTTGACAGAAAACATATATAGTGTTACCATCATCTTATGACAGAATAGGTTGCCAACATTTTCAGGCAGGATTTCCATGTCTAAAACAAGAAGCAATGTTAGCAAAGATTAAAGCCTGAACTGCAGCTACAATGACCAAATTCTACTATCCAACATGAGATGCCACTTACACTGAAAACTAAAGAGAATGATCCATCTGTGACACCTCATTAGACCCATTTCTATTTTCATGACAATTTTTCTCTAAGGCCATGTTTGATTTCAAGTGTTTCCATGAAAAATAGGGTATTTTCGTGGAAATAGCGGACTTTTTGATGTTTGATTGCACAAGGAATTCCTCGAATGATTTCCTCGCGTACTGTTGTTTCCCTCAAAACTTTGATAATTACTCACTTTCAATTCCAACCCACCCCACCCAATAAAGAACAGACTTCCCGGAACTTGACGAAGATACAGCATGACCAAAAGCCGAAGTCTGATCTTGAAAATGCCTTCATCTTCAAATAGCAAGGTTTCTCATCTATCTCTATCCTCCATTTCTTCTCTATCTCTATGCTCCATCTCTTCTCTATCTCTTACCCCTCCAACCTAAAATCCCTTTTCTTGTGTTTGTTCTAGTTGTAATGAGGAACCGAGATCAACAATCATTTGGTTTCAAATCTACTCAATAGACCCTTTATAAATTTGGCATCTCGATCTCACCATGGGTTTGCCAACATTCTCATTATTCACTGGTTCTGATTCGTCAGTTTTCAAGTGAGTGGTGAACTACAAATCGAGGGTTTCTCTCTTGCAACAGTCCTTTTCAACTATTCCAATGCAAATAGCAAGCACAGAGCCAAGACACTAATCACACAACACAAATCTCATAAACAAAATTCATCATATTTTCTTCAATTTATCACCGACTTAACAAAAACTAAAGCCCACCATGAAATCCCATCAGTTTTACTTCCAAAGTTCCATGGAATATAACAAGTGCAACTGAAATTTCTGATTTCCATGAAAGAGACTTCTAGGGAATCCAGCCCAAGGACATGAACTTGAATTCAGGGAACATACTTCTCTGCAAACACAGCCTAAGAGATTCCTAAGCCATCAGAAAATACTACGCAAACCTAATTTAGAAAAGAGATGAGCTTTAACCATCTTACGGTATAACTGTTATAACAAACTCAGTTGCCGATTGATCTGATCATTCATAACTAATGATATCGAACGATGGACTCAAACATAGCCACGTAGGCTAAAGTAGAAATAAAGGAATAACACGAAACAAAATTCAATATAAGCGTCCAAGTAAGGTTTGTTATTCCCAACTTCAATTCAACGAATGGACTTCCTTGAGGATATAAAGAAAACATGCAAAGAAAATAGAGTTTTCATGTGCAACTAATTGTAATAACACATCGGTGCAAAATCGGAATGTACAACAGTGACTACTAACTAAACCTCAGCACTCCACCTTCTTTCTGTGCAGATAAAAGTTAAGAAGCTTATTTGTAAATACTGGATCTAGTTCATCTGCCACAAGAAACTTTGCAATCATACATTTAGTAGGTTTATTTGGCGAGAAACCTCTCTCAGCCATGAGATTAAGAATTTTCCCTGCACTTTTTGGATCATTAGCTTGACAAAATCCTTGAACCAAGACGTTAAATGTAACCTCATCCGAGATACAACCGTTCTTTTCCATTTCTACGAACAAATCTTGAGCATCATTTACCATACCTCCTTTACAAAAGGCATTTATCATTGCAGTATACAGTTTAGTGTCAGGCTCTAACCCTCTGCAGGGCAAACTACAAATCATTTCCCTTGCCTCATTTAGCTTCCCGGCTTTGCACATCTCGGAAATGATAGTGTTATAAATTACAACATTGGCTTTCAAACCATTGTTTTCCATCGTATGATACAGTTCAATTGCATCCGATAAAAGGCCGTTAGCGCATAGCCCATCAATTAATATGCCATACGTGAAGATGTTTGGATTTTCCCCAGTAGTCTGCAACATTTTGATAATATCTTGTGCAGCCGAAACTTTCCCAACCTTGCAAAGCGCACCTATAAGAGTGCTATAGGTACTATTATCGGGTTGCAATCCTTGTGACACAACGAATCTGCCAAAAGTTGCTTAGCCTCATCCACTTGATTAGTCTTACAACACCCGTTGATTAGAATGTTATAACTAATAATACTAGGTTTGTTACCACTATCCACTATCGAACATAATACTTTAAGTGCCTCCGCAATTCGGCCCTCTGAACAATATCCATACATTAGTCTATCATATATCCATGTGTCAGGCTGTTCTCCTCTTTGAATCATGAGATACAATAGTTGATGTGCTTTCTTTACCATTCTTTTCCTACAAAATGCATCCACCAAAATGCAGAAGGTTTTTACATTCGGTGAAATCCCACTATATATCAAGTCACCCATAAAGCTTCTACCATTTTCGCTCATACCCGGATCACATGGAGCCTGAATTGAAGAGTCATGTGTCCTAATCATCCCTTGAAAAATATACCACGCATCATTCAACCGATTCTTCTTACAAAGACTGTTAATCATATTACTACAAATGAACTGATTCGGCTTAAGTCCTCTCTTTCCCATTTCTTCAATCACTCTTAACCCGGCCGCTACATTCCCACTTCTGCAAAGCTTGTCCATGACCATACCATAAGCAACTAAACCACAAGGGTGCCCATTGTCTACTATCTTCTTTAAAAACTCTATCCACTCTTCCACCTTATCATCCTCGAGGACCCTCTAAGCAGACTCTTGAGTACAACAAAATTCGGTTCAAGCCCAGACTTGAAAATGTTCCCTAGAACACCAAAACCAAAATCAACTCTACCCAATAGGTAATAACAGTTGACTAACACAATAAAGGTTTGAGTATTTGGTTTTACATCTACACAAGCCATTATTTTGAACAGAGACAACACAGTGGAGTAGTGTTTGGTGCTGTAAATGGCCCGGAAGATCCGATTGAAATGGAGAATTGGGGGTATGGGTTTTGTTTCAATCAGCTGATCGAACATCCCCATTGCCTCATTAAGACCTAAAGTTCCAGATTGACATCGATCTCTCACTAAATCCGTGAAATGGGTTTTGCCCCATTTGATCAGAGAGATTGGAGGGTTCATGGGGTTGAGTGGCAATGAAAACGAAAATACAGAGAAAGAAGAGAGTAAAGAAGTGACCTTTATGTGATGATCTCTTCTTCTCAGCAACGCCATCAAACGCAGAGATGTAGCGGCTCGTTAGCCCCTCGGAGAGAGTGATTGGGTTTGGGTGAGGGAGTTCAATGGTTGAACCGTTAAGTGAACTTTGAGAAGAAGTGAACATTTTAGTCTAAAGGGCCCAACCAAATAGCCCTTTGTCCTTTGAAGGTTCAAACTAGGGTTGTGAACATTTTATTTAAATTTATTTTTTATTGTTAATTTTATTTATTTTTTATTATTATTTTAATTTTTAATCGCATAAACACACCTTGTCGATTCATGATTTGACAAAATAAAATTCTGAACTAGAATTGAATGGTTAGTTTAATTAGGTTTAGTATAATTAAATTCAGATCAATTTTAGTTGGCATGACAAGTGAATTTCATTATGTTCAATTGTTCAATTATAGAGGTAAATCGCACAATGCAGTTCAAGTATCAATTTTGGCTCAAAACAAATAAAAACTAGTCATGCATTCTAATTTGAGCATTAGAATTTTAGTATTAAGCAATACTAGCTTGTTGGGTTTGAGACTCACCAGTGAGGGTTTTTGAGTTTTCGCCTGATTATTAGAAACACGTGTGTTATGTCATTGATTAGCCTTCGAGGTTGTTGCTTAGATGGACCGAAATGAAAGTAAATTTTTATGCGAGGTGAAGGCAACGGACTGGAGCGAAAAGCAAGTCTTTAGTTGAGGTGGAGGTAATGGACTGGAGCGAAAGCAAGTCTTTAGTTGAGGTGGAGGCGACTTGGATGCTATATGGAAACAATGATGTAGCCTTCGGGCATGGTTTGGTTAAACCTGTGGGAACAATTATGTAGTCTTTAGGCATGGATTAAAATAAATTAAATAAAAATGCTCAACAACCTAATTTATAAGAAAATAAAATAAAAAATGGCTTGTTGCGATAAACTTATGGCGGTTGGTTTCACAAGTCTAGGGTTTGAAGCCTATTGGCACCTATTAAAAATGAGTTTGCCTTCAATTTTTAACAGGGTCATTTATGTCACTAAGGGTGTGTTTGGTTGCATGTAATCTTATGCCATGAGAATTCATGAGAGACCCCCAATATTTTAGGCTAAATTGATGTATCACTCCACATCCACCATTTGATTTTGCGATCTATGATGAGAATAGAAGTTCCATGAACATGACTCCTTAGATTCTCATGTTCATGAGACTTATTCCCACCATTGATCACAAAATCAAATGATGGATGTGGAGTGATACCTTAAATTAACCTAAAATATAATAGTTCCCTTATGAATTTCAATAGCATAGGATTTCATGCAACCAAAGACACTCTAAAAAGTGAATAGATGGACCCAATAGTAGAACTCGTACTTTTTAAATGGAGAAGCGACAACAACTTTAAAGCTCCTCTAGATGGATTGCAGAGTTCAATGGTTGAATGAACTTTGAGAAGAAAAATGAGTGGCGTTTTTTTCTTAGGCCCAAGCAAATAGCCAATTTGAAAGCTTGACTATGGTTGTGAAAAAAATTAATAAAACTTTTTAATTTATTAATTATATTTATTTACCATTTTAAATGGCATTACCAAACCCGAACCGATCAATACATGTATTTTTAGGAAACAAAATCTAAACTAGAATTGCAGGGCTAATTCAATTAGGTTAGTGAAGTTAAACTCGATTAGTAGAGGTCATTTGGCATGTTCGGTGGGTTAATTGTTTTATTCAATTTGCAAAGAGGTAAAATCAGAGCAACTAGTGAAAAGAACAAAAAACCCCAGTGAGTAAGCCTAGATGCTATACATTTTCTTACATTCAGGTACCACAAACTATGAAACGAACAAAAAGCCGTGTTTTGAGCCATCCTCAATGCCATGTGCCTTCCACCAAATTAAATTCCATAGTGCCAAAATGAAGATTCTATTACGATTTACAGAGCAATTGATGATCATTCTAATAATTCGGAAGACATACAAACTTTCTTCTGCAAATAGTTCACAAAACTTTTTTTTTGGGGAAAATGAGCAGAGGTTGTTTAGGATTCCAAACCTTTAATTTATAAGAAGATAGTTACAATCTCAGATATATTTTTCCTCTTCTATATTCAAACACAAAAACTTTAGGAACACTACATGAATCATATGTCCTTTCCATCTTAGTCAGGCCAGTGGCAGATGATTGGGATTCCATTTTTTAGATTCATGCTATCCTCGCACAATATGGTTTGTTGGAGAAAAATGATCATGTGATCCAAATGGTTGCCTGCTATGTTTTCCAACCGTCTTTCAATAAGAGTTCCATATGTAAGCCAGTATGAAAAACCAGTAACTAGGAAGAAATGTATTCTAGTAGATTGCGTCAAAAGTCCCCACAGAACTAGAAAAGTCCAACTGGAGAAGACTTGAATGGATGACACAAAAGTAACCAATCCTCATGTTGCGCCCTGGTCTCAAAAAAAAAAATTTGAGATGCCCTGACAAGAACATTGTGCAATTCCGAATCTACTAACTATTCTCCATAGTTGATAGTGCAAGTTCTTCAAGTAATTAATGGTGCATGCATATAGTCAGTGCACAAAGTTCGTTTAAGAAAAAGAAAAAAAATATATATATACATATATATATATATACACCATCTCAACATTAATAAAATACAAAAGTCATAGGAAACATGAATTGAAAGAATTGATCTTAAAATGTGAAATCCAATGAATGATTTAATTCCACAATTTATAGGTTAACAATAACTTCCCAAGGAAACTCACCAAGGTTTACATCTGAACTACAAAATGCAAGAACAGTGACATAAAACTCCGACATTCAGCACCCCAACAAAAGGAACATATGGAAACTGTCGAACAGGAACGATATTTAGGAACATAAGGAAACTGTTGAATAGAAAGGAACATATGATTGGCATGAGAGAATCCTCTGAAGAATGTCTGCCATTAAATTTGGTATCTGAGCTACAAACACAAATTTTGAGTCTACCGAAATGTAGGATCCAACATACAATGACATCAGGCGGAATATGAAACTAATGATATCCACATGCATTTTACATCATTTTAGACCCCTTCATATGGATTAAAACTTTTCCCAAGAGATTCATATCTAGAGATCCTCAAACAATGAGACCCCTGTATAATGACCCTTGGCAAAAAAATTTCTAATCGAATAGAAGAAATGTTGATCTAATGGTTATTGTAAGACTAATCGAATGTATGAGGTCATGCAACTTTTCGGAGATATGTGTCACAGAAGATTGGAGTTCATTATTCCAGGGAGGCTTCATTTGGTTTCAAATAGAGATTTCATCTGCATGTTATGCATGTGGTGTGGGTGTAACTCTAATGACCTTTCTGTAAAAACATATGATTTTTCAACTTGAAGAAGAAGCGTATGGATTCAGATGCTTATAATAAACATGATCGAAAATTGTTAGGTTAAAACCTAATTTTGTAACCAAAGGGATAAACCCAAATATCATTCTCATGCCCATCCCTTTTGACCATGATACCGTATGTGCCACATAAATGAACTGGAAGCTTTAGAACTGTCTCTGTAATAATCTAATATAATCAAACACACTAACAAAATACATCATTGGCTTTTTGAGTTTAATATATTACCATTTGTTTAACATGTTTGGCCTTTGCTTGGCATCTATATTCCAAACTTAATAACGCTTTCCACTCTTCCTTGTCAGGTTTCTCTGTTTTAATTCGGAATGATTGTAATAAAACCATAATTAACCTGCCCAAGGTTTTGTGCAAATACTTCGAATCCCTTCAATGTTACATGTCATACCTCTAGAAATATCTGTAATGTCACAAATATCAGTAATGAATAGTATCGACAAATGATGATTTTGCAGTTGCTATTCAAGCAATTGCGATAACTCCGTCATCCCAATATTCTTTATCTCTTGTAGTAGCTTATAGAATCAAAATAATGACCATCATCTATGTCATATTGTCATAATTTGTGAGATGCCTTCAAAGATGGAATCTTCCCCTACTTGGAGGCCAAATTCAACCATCTATATCAAGACAAATCAACTTCTCCAATTTTGTTATTTCATGAACATTTTTTATTGGAGGGTCTCCCCAATGGATCCAAATCCCTGTTCCAAATCGGGTTAAGGTCCCTGAGACCTTACATCCCTAAAGACAATTGGCAGAATATTTTCCCATGTTGGTGTGCAATAATTTATCCAATACTGGAATTATTGAAGGGACACCTTCCCTTGTGTTTTTTAGATATCTTTGGAAGAATAAAGATAGGAAGAATATAGACAAGATAAAGGTTCTCAATGGATAGGTTGTAAAAGAGAATATCAACATGCATAAAGGATACTTATTTGCTTTATATATACCCTCTTTTTCATTGTTCTAATCAACACAAATCGTCATCAAAATACAGATTGAATTACAGGTATAGAAGACATGATGCCAACCAAGACAATGAGTGCAGCGCATCAGGCAGTGGAAACAGCTCCACCTCGAGTTATAGAGAGGCGACCAAGTTTTACCAAGACGCTGGAAACTATCCAGGAAGAAAGTGTCACCAAGCCTCCTCGTTTCGAAGTTAAAACAACTGATGGTTTAATGAAGAGAAGTGCTTCTTTAGTTGCCTGGTGAGCAGAGAGTGATCTCTCATGTTAATTGTTGTTATTATGTAATACTAGTCTTGTGACTGTGAGCAAGATGAGAAAAAATATATTGCAAGTGTGAATTTCTTTTGTTTTTCAATTATTCAACAAGTTATATGAAAAAAAAAAATCAAACTGGAATGAGTGAGCAATCGATTAGTTGAAATGAGATCTTTTGGTTCTGGACACGTAGCCTACGTTGTAATTTTGTTGAGCTATGTAACCTATGATCGATATTTGCCCAGCTGCAATATGATAGAAAGCCAAACAGTACACTTCCCTCTCCTGAGAAAATGAACTCGACTTCTCCAACACCAACATCTCTGCATCACCATTTCCATCTATGAAATGGGATGAAACAGTCGGAAAGCCATCTAGGTCTTGACCTATTTGTCCATTATAGCACAACCTGTTTCGTTCTCCATTCGGGCTAGGGACCTTGGTATGTTGGAATGTGTTCAACTTGTCAGACAATGCTTGAGCTAGCAGATGATACTCTTCACCCGCCAAAAAATGTTAACTTGCGGCGATATGTATGATCACTCCTCCAGTTGGATAGAATGTACCCTGCGGGATGTTAAGCCATTTTGTTATAACACTAATGTCTACAAGTTTACATAGTAATGTCCTTGAGGATTCAGTGTCAGCAATATAAACTTCCTCGCCAATTATCAAAAATCCTACAGATGATGGATAGCTTACATTACCCAAGCAATATTAGAATTGCATGCCCAATGCACCACGAAACTGGTTTGGCCTTAAAAAAAACCAGCATTCAGGCCTAGTGTTCTAGCTAGTAGCAACATTCCCTTTAGTATTTTCTGTTGTTTGCCACATCCAAAGTCAATTTTGGTTTCTTGAACACCTGTGGAAAGTTTGAATACAATTAGTGTTATTAAAACATAGTAAAACTGGTTTGGCCTTAAAGGGTTTGGTCATCAAACATCTATAAGTGCATACCATCAAAGCAAACAAATAGTCCACAATGGTAGGTTCACAAATTAAACTATATAAAAGAAAATAAGAACGTTCATGAATAAAAATATCACTTAGAGTGAAGAAAACTCACTTATTTAATCACGTAATAAATAACCCAAACGCCGTATTGATCTAAAATTATGCAAAGTAAAAAATCACAACAAAGATTCGAATACCTGATCAATTTCTCGAAGCACGAACACGTGCACATCACCCACACAAGCACATGTCACATCCCATTATCTTTCTTTATTTTCTCCTCTCTATTTTTTTCCCTTCAATTTCTCCTTTTAATTTATCGTTTCATATTCTATCATTCCCTTCCTTTTTTTCTTTTCTTTTCCCTTCCTCTCTTTATTCTCTTCATTTTTTTCTTTTTTTCGCATTCCCTACCTCTCATTGGTCTTCTCCTTCATCATCTATATTTTCTCAGTCATTTTCTTTTATTTTCTCTCCCTTTTCTCCTCTATTTATTTCTCTAACTTTTTCCTCGTTCTTTATGCACATATTAAAGAATACAACTTCTCTACCCTTCTCCCATTCTTTTCTATTATCTATTTAATTATTTATCTTCTACATCTTTTTTCTTTCTTCCCCCCCCCCCCCCCCCCCCCTCTCTCTCTTTTTTTTTTCCTTCTATTCTTCCTTTCATTTCATCTTCCATTCAATCTCCCTACGACTAAAGAGAATTAGCCGCCATGCTCAAACTGAACTAGGAGTAGAAACCAATATACTTAGGGTTTTTAATAAAATATTTGCACTCCCTTTATTTAGCAAAAAACCTACTCAATGTTAAACCTAATGCAACCCATAGCCAAAGTCCAAAATCTACACATGAGTTTGAGCCCAAGCCCAATAAAAAGAATAACATAAGTTTATAAATTAACCCCACATTTTTATTCTACTTAGCAACTCCCAACAAAACAATTTTTTTAAATATTATATAATATTTAGTATATATCACAAATTAATAAATAAGTAATATTTATATTTATATTTATTTAATTAGGTATGTATTACAATATACACACCTCAAAAGAATCTCGTCCCGATATTCGAAAGGTAAGAGAGTCATGTGAATTTTTTAAAGGAAAATTATACGACTTGACAAACGAAATTAAGTTTTAAAAATACATTTTCAGATGATAAATGATTCAAAACTTATACTCATACAAAAATTCCACATCATATAAATCCACACAACAAACATGCATAGACATGAGATAAATTTGCACCCACCAAAATTTTGCACGCTCAACTCGTACCAACATCTCCAACACCCACCAAAATTTTTAACTCGCACAACTGTCTATGATCACTCTTCCAGTTGAATTGAATGTATCTGGCAAGATGTTAAGTCATTTGTTCCATCACTGATGTCTACAAGCTTGACATAGTAATATACTCGAGGAGTCAGTGTCAACAATATAAGCTTCCTCGCCAATTATCAAATTTCCTATAGATGATGGATAACTTACGTTACTCGAGCAATATGAGAATTATAAGCCCAATGCACCACGGAATTGGTTTGGCCGTGAAAAAAATCAGCATTCAGGCCTAATATTCCAGTAGCAACATTCCTTTTAGTATTTTATGTTGTTTGCCACATCCAAGTAAATTTGGTTTCTTGAACACCTGTGGAAAGTTTGAATACAATTAATGTTATGAATAAACAGTGATTAAAACATAGAAAAATTAAGATACATCGATCTTTAATTAAGATTTAAAAAACCAAAGTTCATTTATACTTCAACAATATCAATGTAAGCGTTTCCGTTGCCCATTGTCAATACTTCTATTGCTATCAGCATACCTAATGTCATAGGTGCAAGATCGTGGACAATAGTGGTCTGGAGCAAACGTGCATAATGGATTGTCTCATGGCACTGGATCATAAGATGAGAATTATACATATCGAAAATGGGAAGCAATTGTGCAAAAGAGCCTAACCATGGACGACAATGAGTCCACCTAAAGTTTCACAAGCCAAGGCAGAATTTTGCAAGGTACATACCATCATCTCCAACAACACTTGTCCAATGTTGTTTTTCATCTTTTCGATAAATGTTTGTATTTGTTGAGTATGCATAACGTCTAATGGAACTTTCTAAGGCTTGATCAGTCAAATCCCAAGGGGTGATTTTTGGGTCATAAAATGGAGAACTCAGAAAACCGCGGTTAATAAGTTCAATGAAGAAACAACGTCTTAGAGTTTCATCTCGTTTTCACATGCACTCCTCAAAATACATATTCAAATATGATATGTTACAGATGAAATATGAATTTTATTGATTGGTTTGTTGAAAATTTCAAAAATTATAGCCAACGGAATACTATCTCAGCCGATAAACTTGTGGTGAATGATATCACAAGTACAAGATTTGACCCTGCTGGAGGCGTTAAATTGTTATGAGATCACATTAAAACCCTAGTCGCCTTTAAAAAAATCAAGAAAATAATTTGAGAATTATATGGATTAACATAGCACTATTGAGAATTGGCGTCTGTCTCCTAAAATATCTCTCTCCCCTCCATATTCATAGCTTCTAGTTTATTTAACCGTGCACTGGTAAATTGCAAATCTATATAGCTATCTTTCCATGTCATCTAATAGTTTTCTTTCACAATATAATCTTCCAAAACTAATCAAAATATTATGAAATTTGTCAAATCTTTAGCCAAATTATGAAACACCTCAAATACTACAAATAGGGGAAATTTTAGTTGATTAATTTTTGTACCTAATTTGATATTTTTTAAATGTTATTTAAATTTGGAATAAAAACAGGAAATGATTTTCAAATTATATAATCAAATTCTGTGTTGTTCTGGTGAAGATGAGTGCTATGAAAATTAAGCAATATCATGAAACACCGACAATTTATCCCTTCAGTATTGATAACTATATTCTAATAATTTCAGATATTCTGCTAATCAAACAATACAAATATAAATTTTATTGTTAGAGATATGGAGTCAGTGTGTGTACAAAAATTTTCAAATAGTCCCTCCCCATTCAACAAATCCCGACAACGCACCCCCCTCGACAAATTATGACACTACCCCTACCCATGAACAAAATTTTGAACTTACCCCTCCCATTAATCAAATCCCAAAAAACTCTCCTATCCCATTCGCCAAATTACGAAAATGCTCATCTATCGACAAATTATGATATTGCCCCTACCTATTTGCAAAGTTATAAAATTGCTCCTCATCCATTCACCAAATCCCAAAAAAGTCATTCTTATCCCCATTCACCAAATTGCTAAATGCCCTCTTCAAGACTTTGATTTTTCAAGAAATGCCCCTATTTTCTCTTATAATTAAGGCCAGTTCAACTTTATCTTATATATGCAAAAATTTTGGGCCTACAAGCCTATAAACTAGGCTCAATGAAGACAGATATTTAATGACAATAAATTTTGAGTTTAATCATCTTATTAAATAAAAGTAAACATTTTCTTATCATATAAAAATAATATGCTTCATTGAGCTAAACACCAACAAAGAGAATGTGAAAGTAATATATTATAATGATGATGTGTATACATAAATTATAATAATAGATCGATGAGAACGGAAAAAAAATATAATTAATTAATGTTTTGATAAATAATTTATTTTCATACTTGGTAATTTAGTACATATTTTGAAAGTGTCGAAGGCACGAGCACGACCCAAGTACTAGGATGTCATGCCTAACACTGGAGTACATGCTATGGGGAAACTGGAGTACATGTCATGCCGAACACTGGAGTACACTAATATAGATTAACATACTCCAGAATTATTATTCTTTTTTATTTTTATTTTATACTCCAGAATTATTCAAAATTGTTCGGGTTTGGAGTTTGGGTGTTAAAGTTATCGAAAATTCTAAAGTGCGCTGGTTTTGCATGCTTGGTATTTTGCCTGGATGGTTCCAGCACGTGCCTGGCATGGTACCACGCACGTGGATGGCTTGAAACCAAAAAAAATTGCAAAATTGCCTTATCGATCTGCCCCCTGAACTTTGCTGGGGGTCGAGGGGGGAGCGAGGCCCATCCGCTTCGAGATTCGCGCATCAGATTTGAGATGCGCAATGACACTCGTCTCGAAGTGGACTCCCTCCCTCGTTCCCTAGAATTTTCGGCTCTAATTTGAGGAGTAATTCTATCTGTCGAGGGAATTTTCGGCCCTAATTTGGGGGAAAAAAAGAAGAGGAATTCTAAATGTCGAGGGAAAGGGCGAGGAAATGGGCGAGGAAAGACACGTGGCGGGGTGGGGACCGTCCACCCCGCTCGAGATGCGCGCACCAAAATGATGGCATGCATCTCGAGCAGGGTGGACGGTCCCCACCCCGCCACGTGTCTTTCCTCGCCCATTTCCTCGCCCTTTCCCTCGACATTTAGAATTTCTCAAAAAGAGGAATTCTAAATGTCGAGGGAAAGGGCGAGGAAATGGGCGAGGAAAGACACGTGGCGGGGTGGGGACCGTCCACCCCGCTCGAGAAATAGGGAAACGCCCTCTCCCTCTCCCCATTTCCATCTCGCCCATACAGAGACAGAGAGAAACGCCCTCCCTCTCCCCAAACGATTTTTCGAAACGCCGACGAAGCCCTCCCTCTCCCCAAACGAAGATCGACAGAGAAGCTTCCATTTATCTTATCCACTTCTATGGTTTTATGTATTCTAGAAGGAATACAAGGATTGAAAGCCGAAAGGAGTTTGTGTGAGTGAAAGATGAGATTAGATCGGGCTGTTGTGTGGACTCTTGGTGCTGGATAGAAGTATTGAAGTGATGTCAGACTGGTCGATGTATGAGGTAGGATTTCTGTTTTTTCTTTCTTTCTAGGTTATGGTTTTCTGAGTTACTGTAAAATTTGCAATTTGACTTCTTTGTGATTGTGTGTTAATTGTTGTATAATTTACAAAAAAATATGGTTCTGAGAAGAAGCACTGTGCTAATTAGATCTATAAATTTCATGAATTGAAAGTTTCTTAATTTTTTATCCAATTAAACGGGGGAGTATTTTTTGAGATTGATTCTGGAGGAGTTAGTTTTTCAGATTGATTCTGGAGGAATTAGTTTTATATTCGCAAAGTTAGAGAGGAACTTGCTGGCTGAATAACTAAATTATTGAACTGCTTGATACTTTGGGTCTTGATTTAATAGTTTACCCACCACAGTTCCACTACATTTTTTAGGTGAAAGAGATTTCTCATGGATTCAATTTATTTATTTGGGCCTTACATCATGGAAAGATTCTAAGTGTCGACAACCTGTTAGAGGAGGCGTCTCAAACAAGTGTTGCTTATGTGAAGCTTAAGAGGAAGCAACTGACCACCTTTTTCTCTCTCTTGTTCTTTCTCAAGGCAAGTTTCATAGTCTATTTGTCATGAGGGTTCAACTACAGTTCTTGAAGCTCACAACTTCATTTTCTTGAAGCTCACAACCTAATTAAGATGGCCACCAAGTGGTGCATAAATATTTTCTTTTCCCCCTCAAAGGAGAATGACTTCGGAAGTGCGTCTTGTTAGATTTGTATTGGGTGCTCTGGGAAGAGAGAAACTCTAGGATTTTTAAGGGAATAAGAAGGCTGCTCGCCATATATGTAATGGAATTAAAGATCTTGTTTGACATTGCGGTTGTGTTTGGGGAATAATCACTAATGTAGACTTTCATGTATGCATTTTTGATTGGGAGAGTTTATTGAATCTGAAAGTGAATTACTGTGGGTTGTGAGTTGCATAGGTTGTATAGACTAGGCATCTTAACATAACCATAATGCTTGGATCTTTAAATGCGAGAGTATGATGACCTAAAGTGCATTGGTGGAGGCTTCAATATGTTATCATTCAGTTATTAGAAGAGAAATATGAAGTTTTATTTTGTTGTAATGGTCTAGCGTATCTGTCTAGTCTACACAATATGGGATTAGTAGTAAAGTTCGCACATCATATAAGTTGTGAATGTAGGTAATACCCAGTGGCAAAGTCCAGAAAGTTCTATATGCTGATCTCATCCACTTCTATGGTTTTATGTATTCTTAGATTTGCTTTGGTCTCTGCATAACCCTCCATTTATCTTCACTTTTGTAATACTTGTCATTGTTTTGTTTTTCAGGCAAGCTTAAAGTGAAACTGATAGTTCATGTCGAAATCCTTCGCATCACTCCCTCACGCCAATGAAATTGTGTGTGAGATTCTGAAATCTCTGGTGAGTGACATCGATCAAAGCTAAAACCCTCCAAACCCCATTGTTACTTTCTTGGGGTTTTAGCTTTCTGGGTGTTCCAATAAAGCTTCTTCTTCGTCCATTTTGAGTCGATTTAACAGGTACTCTTTATCTCTGTTGTTTTTCTCATCCTCTACTACATTTATTGTTGTTGTGGTGTTGTTTATTTTTTTTGTTTTGGCATTTGCAGTTCTTAACAAGAAACCCATAGTTGTGTAGCTCACCCTCATGTCCAGACCCTTGGATGATACCCCATAGCTGTGAACTTCATTGCTTGTGAGAATGTGTTAGTAAAAATTTGGTTTTGTTCTTCTTCCTGTGATGTGAGGGTTTGGAGCCTTAATCTCCTTTCGTCGGAGGTAGCAGGGGTGGAGGAGGCGGGAGTTTGGAGCCCTAATCCCCAATTGTTGTTTTCGCGGGTTTGAGAATTGTGTTTTCGATTTTTTTTTTTGCCCTTTTGATGCCCCTGAAGTGGCAGGCAAGATACCAGTGCTACGTAGTACCGCTCTAAAGTTATACCATAACCAGGGTTTAAAGTCCTTCAAATCTCCAGCAAAATTAGGGTTTAGGGTTTTTCAAAGTTTTCAAACTTCACAAAAAGTTTCAGTTTTTAAAAATTTAGGTTTCTCTTCCACCTCTTCCCCAGGACCCCAAATTTCCATCATTAAATCAAAGAACCCACAAATCTAGACCTGAAGTTCGAGTCTCTATCTCCAAAATTCCCTTGTTTTCGAATTCAAAGCTCCAACCTTTATCAATGGAGAAGGCAAACCAGACGACCCACACGAAGAAAAAGAGGAAAACCCTAACCCCAGAGGGCGATCTGATGTTCGAGCTCGGAACTTGTTCCAAAAACAACGATCTTTGTGGCGCAATCACACTCTACGAGACGGCAGTTTCGCAGAATTTGCGCTTAAACCCAAACCATTTCAATTCTTTGCTGTATCTGTGTTCGAGTTCAATTTCAGAGTATGGGTCTTCAAAAAGTTTGGATTTTGATAAAGCCCTCGAAAAGGGGTTTGGGATTTACGAGCATATGTTGGAGAGTAAGATCAATCCTACTGAGGCGACGATCACTGCTGTGGCTAGGCTTGCCGCAGCGAAAGGGGATGGGGATTATGCATTTGAGCTGGTTAAGAGCATGGGGAAGTACAAGATTATGCCAAGATTGAGGACTTATGATCCTGCATTGTTAGCATTTTGTCGGAATTTGGAGGCCGAGAAGGCATACTTGGTTGAGGAGGATATGGTTGAGAAAGGGCTTCAGTTGGAGGAGCAGGAGGTGGTGGCATTGTTGAAGGTGAGTGCGGAGGTCGGGAGGGAGGAGAAGGTTTATTTGTATTTGCAGAAGCTGAGGAATTGTGTGAGGTGTGTAAGTGGTTCGTCGGCAGAGATTATTGAGAGTTGGTTTTCCGGGGATTTGGCATCAGAGGTGGGGAGTGTGGATTGTGATGAAGAGAGGATTAAAGATGTGATTTTGAAAAATGGGGGTGGGTGGCATGGGGAAGGGTGGTTGGGGAAGGGGAAGTGGAATGTTTGTAGGTCGAATATTAGTTCGGACGGGGGTTGTTCTTGTGGCGAACGTTTGGTTTGTGTTGATATTGATGGGGCTGAGACTGAAAAGTTTGCCGAATCAGTAGCATCTTTGGCAATGCAAAGGGAGGTCAAGTTGAATTTTAGGGTGTTTCAGGTGTGTATTACTTGATGCTTTGTTTAGATATTACTGGCCATAACACCTACAAGAGTTTAATTTGATAAACATGTTGCGTCATGTATTCATGTTGTTTTGGTTAACCCCATTTTCCAGGAATGGTTGGATAACCATGCTGAATATGAAGCTATAGTTGATGGAGCTAATATTAGTCTTTACCAACAAAACTTTGCAGATGGTGGATTTAGCATTTCACAGGTTGTTTATCTTGACCAATATTTGTGTTTCCTAAGTTTATCTTCCAGTATCTTTTTTATAACTATTTTGTGGATATCCTCAAATTGAATGGAGCAGCTGGATGCTGTCGTGAAAATACTATATGAAACACACCAAAAGAAATGGCCGCTTGTTGTCCTTCATAATAAACGTATTCGGTCACTTATGGATAATCCTTCCAGCCGAAAGGTACTTGAGGAGTGGAGGACTCATGGCGCACTGTACACAACTCCGAATGGATCAAATGATGATTGGTAGAACATCCTCTTTGCCAAATTTATTATTTACTCGCTCCTTTGTTTTTAAAGTAAAATTGCTCAAAATTTTCTATTCACTGTTTTCTATGGTTACAGGTATTGGCTATATGCTGCTGTCAGATTGAAGTGTTTGCTTGTAACAAATGATGAAATGCGAGATCACATTTTTGAACTCTTAGGCAGCAACTTCTTTCTTAAGTGGAAGGAGCGACATCAAGTATGTACTTCCATTAGAAACTGTTTCCTTTTGTTAAAAAATGCTTTTCTAAAAATCTTGGATCTCCTTTTATCTTGATTATTGCATTTTTTTTTGACAAGTTGATCCAAGGAAACGCCTTCCATTGAGTCAAGGAATTAGGGAAAATACGGTACAGATCAAATCCTGATCCAAATAGGATCTGGATTCTCAACACTTGTCCGAATGGTAAAATGGGTTAGACAAGGTAGGGGTGGGCAAAAAGCGATTTAAATGCGGTTAACTGACCAAATCGTTTTCAATTTCGGTTTGTTAACCGATCCGAAATATGAGTGGAAAGAAAATCATTTAAACCGAACCGAAACCAATTATAAACGGTTCAAAATCGGTCTACAGTTTCGAATCAACCGATTAATTAGATATATATAAATAAATACAAAAATAGGTAGGTGTCAATTATTGATTAGTGCAACAAATGCCTTGTGGTGCATCCTATTGCACTGAATCACGCCCCAAACAAAAACCCAAAATGCACACAACCCTTTCTCTCTCAGTTTCTATCTTTCGCTCTCAAACCCAAACGATCGCTAAACCCTAAACCTAAATCTTTTTCTTTCGATATGATCATCTGAGAATCCAACACCCTGTTGTACTAAAGATCTACACCCTCTTTCGATCTCTCACTCCTCTCAGCGATCATCATCAAGGGTAATTGCAATTTGCAGGTTCGATTTCTTTTTATCTCTTTTCAATTTCATCTATCGTATTTGTTGTTGGATCTATCTTGTTATGGTTTGATCTGTTTTTTTGTGGTTCAATTTCTCTATTTCGATTTCTTGTTTGTTGCTTCGATATCTTGTTTTATTTGTTGTTTCAATGTCTGTCAACCCAATCAAACCGAACCGATCCGATCCAAAATTCGGTACAACCGATTTCATCGGTTTACAAATAAAAAATTCGATTTCGGTTTGGGTTTTAGGCAAACTGAATGAAATTGGTTCGAAATCAATTCGGTTCTAAAAATCGAACCGAACCGACATTGCCCACCCCTAAGATTTGGTGTTGCCATTGCCCCATCGTCTAGTGGTCAGGACGTCTCTTTTTCAAGGAGATTGCGGGGATTCAAATTCCCCTGGGGGTAGGGTACTACAAAAGGGAGTTGCTCATGGATTATCAATAAGTCTAGAATTGATTCTTCCTGGGTCGATGCCCGAGCGGTTAATGGGGATGGACTGTAAATTCGTTGGCAATATGTCTACGCTAGTCCAAATCCAGCTCGGCCCAAAAATTTGCCGATCCATCATGAGATGATATACAATTTTTTCTACAGAAACGTCCGATAAGGAGGAGTAAAGAAAAGAATCCATTTCATTTTTCTATCCCCTATTTAATTTAGTTTTAAAGGTTCCCACATATTATAATTCTGATCTTTTTTATGATCTAGATTCATATTATGATCTGTAAAAAAAAAAGCTATTTTCAATTGATTTGATACAATTTTACAATATAATATGTGGGAACCTTAAGCGCACTTTTGAATGCATATGGTTCATAAAAAAATGGCAAAGCAAAGAAAGAATCAAAGTAAAGTATAGGTCCTCTTTTTTTTTTTTTTAGAAATACTTTCATACCTCCTAGAAACTTTTCGAATTAAATTCTCATTGATGTATAGTGTTTTATCTAAAAATTCTGATGTATTGATAAACCATCTTAGTTCGGTTTGAATATGGATTTGCCAATAAAAACGGATCGGACTTGAATATATAAACTGGGCTGGATAGTATATAATAAAGAACCATATCCAAGTCTTGATGTTAGTATTTCATCTACAATTGTGCAAAATTCATTATAGAGAATCATTTCTTAACTGAATCTTGGATTAGGCGAGGATATGTGAGAAGATCGCATTGCTTGGAGAACCAAAATCCATGTAGCCGACCCCGAAAATCTCGGGAATGGGCTTTGATGATGATGATGATTTCTTAACTGAATCAACAAACCGCTACCCAATCCTAATAAAGTGATTTGGATCTATCTGGTTATCCATTTTCCAGTGTTGTTCTAGTACGGTACTTCTTGTTGGATACGTCCGTTTAGTTTTGTGTAGAATAATCTAGGCTATGTTGCTGCCAAGGCGCTATTTTTTCAAAAGGCTCCTCGCCTCAGGCTTACCTTACCTCAAAACGCTTTTTAGAGCCTCAGAATAATGTTAATTAGTTTATTTAATAGCTGAGTAAGACACTAATCGAATGAGATTTAACCATTAGGGGGATATTGGAAACAAAATGATGAAATAATGAAATTAATTCGTGGAATATTGAGGATATTTTACTTTTACTAGAGATGGAGTTATGGCCTATGGCTTTGTTAAGTCTTTGTTTTAGTTATTTGACTTCTTATTAGGAATATAATTTGGTTTATGCTAAGTTTCATTATTAACCTTTACTAATAAAATACCTATTTACTAATAGAATAGATACTGGATATGTTTGGTTTGAGATTTAAGACAATAGTTATATACTTACTTAGGTTATGACATGCATTATTTATTATACTCATATGTTAGTTGACTTGTTTATGATCTCTTGTTGATGTTTATATTGAAGGAGGCATTATAACAAAATAAGAACTTAAAAAACCTTTTAAGAAAATGTAAAAACCACCATAAATATGAAAAATGTGATTTTTTTTCTTCTTTAGCATGATTTTTGTTGTCCAAGGGGCCCGAGGTACTAGGAGACCCCTTTAGCACCTCTCTGCGCTCCATGCCCCTGACAACATAGAATCTGGGTATGATTATGTGCTTATCTGTATCTGATATCATTTATGCCCCTGCATTGAGTTGGAGGCTAGTTGAGTCTTTGAAATAAAGTTAGTCGCAGAGAATTGCATATTCAGCTCCTGTTGCAGCTGCAACAGCAGTTTTTTTTTATCTAACCAGTTGGTCAAGGAAGCTTCTTTGATGGTATGCCTCAAGGTCAATTTCATGATCGTATTCTAGACTAAATAGGCTCCTATCCAACGGGTCAGAAATGATATAGAAGAGGTGTTATATTTGTCAACTATGAGAAGGAGGTCTAGAAATGATATAGAAGAGGTGTTATATTTGTAAAATTTGGAACTCCCTGCGTTTACAAGGAGAGCCATCCATTCACATTACATGATCAAAATTTCATACGTATATCTTCAATTTATGATTTGGATACTTGTGGATGAGTAACATAATATATGTCACGTGAATGAATAACCATGATCTTTGTGTACTCCTTGAATTAATGAAATTCGTCGTGTCTGAGAGGGAAATTTAACTTGAATTATGGGGCAGGCAATGTGACATAGTTTTTGTATACTCCTTGATCTTTGATACTCTTCCATTTGGCATTTCATGAATCAAATGTAAGCATAGTTATGATACACGATAAACATCATATCTAAGCCTCACCGATACAGTACATGATAGGATGATGAAGGGGTGTACCATCCTTGTAAAGTGTCATGAATGGATGGATGATAGGCAATATCTTACGAATTTGTGACACAAGTCATATCTATGGACGTGGTTTTGGTACCATCTTGCTTGAATAGGTCTTATTTTATGTCTATCATATATAATATTCTTTTATTCTGATATATTTATTTGCACCATATCTTACAATACATGGCAAATTATGATACACGATAATAAACGCTATGATAGCTATGGATGTAAGGGATGATTTTCGTGATGTGATCTCTCCAGTTTTAGCATTCAAATCATCCTCATGGAGAGTTTGAAATTGAAGAAAGTAATTATTTTTGGCCTTCCATTTTTTTTACATTTCAACCAAATTTAGACATAGCCATGCTGCAATAAGTGGATTCTTTGTGAGGGTGAACTGGATGGAGTGAGGACCATTGTCAAAATATCATATAGTTACTAGGGTTGAAATCCAGTGATAACTAGTTACTTGACTACCTGGATTAGGGGTTTCCTAACAAATTAGTTAGGGACTGATTATATTTGGACAAATCTCCTCATAAGTGAGATGGCGCCCATAACAAATTCCGATAATTGTTGAGTCATGAGTGATTTATAAGCTAATGATTTTGGAGTTCATAAAATTAATCTGAATCTTGTACAAGTGATCTGGTAAATTTGCAATAAACACTTATTTTTCTGTCATGTCATGCTTGTATGAGTATGCTTATGTTGATTACTTGCAGTTGTCTTGCAGATTATAGTTAGTTCGGATTATCTTATAGAATATATTTTGCTTCCTGTTTTGCAGGTGCACTTTACATTCCTCAAATCTAATTTGAGACTTAAGATGCCACCGTCATATTCTTTAGTCATTCAGGTAAATGTTCTTTAGTCATCTGTTTTTATGCATTGATAGGTTCCTATTATTGACTTAAATGCAATGTTAACATGGTTGTATGGGATTAGTGGTGGTTGGCTTTAGTAGAAATCCACAATTAAGTATTATAGTAATACTAATAAAACTGAAGATCACATCTATTACTTAGACGTCTGCTCCATGGAATTCAATGTATGGCAGGCAAGAATCACATCATCATTGAATGGGTTGTAGAGGATGTTGAGACTGCATCTTAAGCAATTAGAGATGGTATGGGCAGTGGTGGAGCCACACGTCTGAGAGGGCCCGCTCCCCTCCTCTCTCTCTTGATTGAACTTTCTGTAGAGATTCTAGTCGGCCCCTACTTTCTTTTGTTAAGCATGTGGTCCCTGTAAAATGTATAGAGTGACATTTAATTTGAATTTCCATGGTAGTATATATGCTTAATGCCCTTGGACTTGATTTTGTAAAACTGGATTTGGAACTGGGCCTACATAGTGAGTATCAGTGACAACCTTTACTTGGATGATTTAATTTGTCGTGGGATAGTTTTCTTTTCCTGTGATAGGTCCTATGTGCTCATTTGTTCTCTTAGTGAGGAATTTTCACTAAAGGGTTTTATTTTTTTTTTATTTTTTTATTTTTTATCCTTCTTTCACGAAGATGACATTCACACTCTTCATTTATCCACATAATTTTTCAGGAATCGGAAAAGGGATCATGGCATGTACCATTAGAAGGTGAATGCAGCGATGAGGCATCTAGGACTTGGCTCTGCATTACCAGGCCAAGACTTCATGAATGTTCTGAAAAAGTTTCACTGAACTTTGAATCTGATCAGCACTTTTGACCAAACGTTTTCTGATACGTGCAAAACAGAGGCTGTTGCAACAAATGTTGTTCGCGGGATCCCAACCTCATACGATGCGAGCAACATTGCCATGCTAGGTAAAAGAAAAGATAGATCTCCATCTCCTTCCAAGATTAATCCACAACAAACTTCACTAGCTCTATCCATATTGCTTGCAATTACACCACTCGAGGTTGTTGGGTTGTTTTCTGAATCAGAGTTCAGTCTGTCACCTCAGTTTGAGCATGCCTGCAGCATGCAAGGTTACATTGAATGAGGCTGAAAGCCTCTGATATTTCTAGAAAAGGCTTCAATTTTGGATAGCATTTGGAGTAATAGTCCACAAGTATCTATGCTTTGCATCAGTAGTGGTTCATTTTATTTTATCAGTATTGTTCTTTTAAGATGCAAAATTATTTGCGTGTTATTTTTGCATATTGTCAACAGGTACCTGAGTTTGGTCTTACCAAATGAAAAGAAAAAAAATTTATGTTGGTGATGAAATATGAAAATATATTTATTCAGGTAGAAGAGTAGAGAAAAGAGGGAGTGGAGGCACGTGGCAATAGAACAAAGGAGATGAGTTATTTCAATGTACAAAACTACCCAATGGTATTTTTATTTCAATTTACTTTTGGTCAGGGGAATTTTTGGTAGTTCAAAATATGTGTATGACGGACACAAGCACTGTTTCTAAGGCCAATTTTCGTTATAGGTATCAGCTATATAGATTTGTTGATGAGTTGGCATCACTGTCTTGTACTGATCATATGATAAATATAGATTTGATGATGGGTTGTACTGATCCATGTGAAGAAATTATGCACTAGTTGCTTGATCTTTACTGTTTTGATCATAGAATTACTGACAATAGAACAACTCCTAGTTTTGTCATGTTAACAAGGACCCCTTTTGTGTTTCCTAGAACTCTGAATCCATCTCTTCGAATCAAGATGATTAATGGGAGAGATCTGAAAGAAGAAGGCTTTACTGTTGGAGAAAGCCGAGAGGAGATTCAAGTAAGGCTCTTCCTGTGTGTCTTCGGCCTTTTCTTTTCCATATTTTAGATTACCAGTAATGAGGCAAGAAGAACTTTATGAAAGAAATTTATAACAACTTGGCGTAACCAGTCATTGGTCATTCCCTTAGAGGTAAATTTGATGTTAGTTCCTTCTACTAATCGGATAATAGTTTTTTTTTACCATGTTTACTAATTGTATTTGAGTGAGTTTGTCCCTTGACTGCAATGACTGTCGTTGGTCATTATAAAAAAAAAATTTAGAAAATAAAAAATTGACATCTCCAAATCCCCCAGCATAAAAAAATTGCGGATAGTCTACGTAGGAAATAAATTATACTTGGATGGAAATTTGAATAATCCATCTCTTTAGAAGCCCCTGGCCTGGCCTAGCTCTCTAGAAGGACTGCTTTAGAAGACATAATTTATAATGCCTGGAAGATGAGTATTCATGAAATAATCTTCCCAATTGATGACCTTTGGATCGAAATAAAATGTATCCATGTCTGTGTCATTCTCCTTCATTTTAGTCCGCAAATTTTCCAAGTTCGCTTCGTCAAAGCTGCATCAAATAAAACAACTCAAAATTAGTCAAATGCAGAAAACCCTATTTTTTTTTATTTTGTTTCAAGTAGAAAGGTTATAATGGATGGCAGAACTATATAGACAGATCCACAAGTAGCCCTGCTGAGCACACCAGTGGAAAACCTACATTCCCAAAACACTCTCCACATACTGTTACAATCATCATGTGAAAAGTTAGAATATGAAAAAGAAAATGGAGGATTTACATACATTCCTTTGAAGAACAAGTAGGGTCTATACAGTTCAACCAATTGCATGGCCACGCTTAACTTCCGATTGAGATCACTCCATTTACCGTGAAAAGAATTGCAAAGTGCAGCATTCACCAGTTGTAATCCCTAAACAGGAAAAATTCCAAGCTAATTAACAACATGCACATAATTCTCTGGATGATTCATTTTACATATTTTTTGTTGGAATGCAAATAGCTGACCTTCAATGGGAGCTTGTAGGTCAAGAGCATGTGCCTGCGAAAGCTGTCCATTGTATCGAAGAGGAAAGCCTTGTGAACTTTGACAGGTTTTCCATTTTTATCAATCCAAGGGTGGTTAGAGAAGTACTGGTAGCTAAAATCTCTGAACATGGGTGAGTTCATTGGATTCGATAATGATGAACTTGCATGGTAAATGAATACCGCGTCTTGATTTGCATGAGCTACCATGGCTGCAATCATCGCGTTCACCACCATGTCTCCTGGAATCTGTTAAATATTTCAACATTATCCTATAAGAAATCTAAAAATAAAAACTAAAACATTTGAATAAGAAATGAATTGAAAGCGCCATTTAAATCCCAGGAAATAAAAGAGAAGGGAAAAGTGTACCAGATCAAGAATTGAATCGGCACCACCCAGGATGCTTGTTAGTTTTCCCTTGCCGTAAGCAACCCCAAAGCTATCAATTGTCCTGTAATATCAGCATATCAAAGCATTTATGAGACAATAAATAAATAAATAAATATGAAAGACCTAATTAAATTATACATAGATTAATTTTCCAAATTACCTTACACCTTCAACCCAACCAGGAAATGGTTCTTTGTAAGTGCTGGTGATGATCGTAGGACGTATGATTACAATGGGAAGTTTTTCTTTCAAGTGTCCAATTATCATTTCTCCCATTGATTTCGTGAACACATAAGTGTTTGGCCATCCATAGTATCTTGCTCTATTCAAAGAATTAAAAAAAAAAAAAACCTTCATTAATTTTTTTTTTCTAAGGGTTTATTTAAAATGTTAGCACTATAACTAGAAAGACGTTTCCACACAGTGAGTTGCTGGACATGCCAGTGTTTAACATCGTCTCACCTTAGAATAAACAATGGGAATTTTTTTTCTTTATCATAATTAAAACTAAAGGGATATCGGGGGTTCATGTTTAGGTAAAAAAAAAAAGTCTCAAACCTTGATAGACCCAATTCTTTCAAGGCCGATGTTTCTTCTTCCTTTGTAGCATTTTGAGATTTAAGTTGTTCAAGTGTTTCTTCCACCAGCTTCCTCTCTTGTTCAATGTTTAAACCAGGGGTTCCATTCAGTGTTTCACCCATTTGGAATCCCTTCTCCAATAAAAGCCCTGATTGATCTCCACATACATAAGCTGGAAAAAAAAACATGTTAAATTATTGATAATTAATTTTCACATACCAAAAAAAAAAAAAAAAAAAAAAACTCACCAGTTGAAACATGAAGAAGCATCTCCAATTTCTTACATCCTTTTGCAAATTCCAAAATATTTTTAGCTCCGTAAGTGTTAGTGCCCAGTGCCACGTCATATCTATATGAAATAACAAACTATTTCTTTTTTATTTATTCTCATAATTAAGTAATAAAATTTGGGATTAAATACCTCTCGTCAAAGTTGGTATTTGCAGCTACATTGACAATGATGTCAACTTCATTGAGAATTTGTTCCTTCACATCTAGATCTTTCAATCCCAAGTTTTGGCAAGAAATGTCGCCAGGAACTGGTATCACTTTGTTTGTAATAAACTCATCAAAGCCGTCACCATGTTTTTCCTTCAGTACTTTGAACAACTCCTTCCCTAAAACCTGAAAATGAGAATTAATCATTAGCATTAAATTAAAGCAATGAAGTTCTTATGACATGAAATATTCAGTTTTATCTGTTGGTGCTCCCATTTTACTATTTTCATATCTCTATGTATTAGTATATAGGTCCATCATGTGGAATGTACTGAAATGGCTATAACAAATTTTCATGTTAACTATTACGCGCATTGCACAAGTTGGGCTGAGCCTGCACAAGTTACCGTAAGAGCGAGCAAGTGCTCAATGCCGACTAAGTATATTTACAAGACATGTGGTTGCTGATACCGGAAGTGAGTACCAAATATTTTCTGGATGCATACTAAACACATCAAAAGCATACCTACAACTTATACTTACGACCTGTGCTTGATGTACTTTCATCATCATCATCATCATCATCAAAGTCCATTCTCGATATTTTTGGGGTCGGCTACATGGATTTTGGCTCTCCAAGCAATACGGTCTTTCCACATATCCTCGCCTAATCCAAGCTCAATGATATCTTCATTCATCGTCTTCATCCAAGTTTTCAACGGTCGTTATCTCCGTCTACACCCTCCATTAACTTGCCAATCTAGACATTTTCTAATTGACGTCGTGTTTGGTCTCCTCCGCACATGACCAAACCAAGTTAAACGTCTTTATCTAATTTTGTCCTCTATGGGCGCTACACCTAAGTATCTCCTAATTCTTTCATTTCTAATTTTATCCTTACGAGTTTTACCACACATCCACCTTAACATACACATTTCTGCTACTGCCATCCTATGCGTATGTTGTCCCGTAGTAGCCCAACATTCTGAACCGTATAGCATGGCTGGTCGAACAATTGTCTTATAGCATTTTCCTTTTAGCCTTGCAGACATCATTCTATCGCATAATACTCTTGACGCCATTCTCCATTTCAATCAACCAGCTTTAATCCTATGGTCTACATCTTCTCCAATAGCCTCATTCTTTTGAATTATAGATCCAAGATATCGAAAAGCCTCACACTCTGGGACCTTTACACCTTTGATCTCAATTGCATTACTTCTCCCTCGTGGTTCACAACCAAAGTTGCACACTAGATACTTCGTCTTCGAACGGCTAATTGTAAAACCTTTACTCTCTAAAGCCTCTCGCCACTTAACTAATTTCTGACCTAAACCTGCACTAGTCTCATCCATTAAGACAATATCATCTGCAAATAACATGCACCAAGGTACATCTTTTTACAGATGTCTCGTTAACTCGTCCGTGACCAAAGCAAAGTGATGTCTCTATGCTTGATGTACTTTACAGAGTTTTATTCAACCCATACAATAGGAGGACATGAGTCCAAACCCTATACCGTGCATAGAGCTACGAACGTGTTTTCTACAACTCTTTATACTCTTTTTTATTTCAGCATTAAAGTCAGTTACATGAATACATCAAGTGAACGTTCGAGAAACATGGCCATCATCTTAGCAGCATGTTTCAGATCCAACTTGGTAGCGCTAGGTTTCTTACCTGAAGCATTCAGGCTCATCATCTAAGGAATCATGCAGATCATCAAAGTCTCTGCATGAATGTAACACCTGACTTGTTGCATTTATAAATTTTCTTATTACCATTTATTTCCTATTACGATTTTGCTAACAAACATGTACATCAGATCTGTGGGCTATGTAATATCAACACTTACCCTAAATCGGGGTCTATGATGTGTCCAGGACACAGTATTTTACCACGACGACTACCTTAATGAAATAGTAAAAACAAGATTAACTCCCTAATAGCAACAACCTTTTTTTTTGAAGAAAACCCCACACTACCAATGCCCAAGTTGGGAACCCAATATGATGGTGTTTATATTGGGGACAATATCTATGTACAACGATGCTATGTATAGTGGACCAAGGAGTGCGACGCCCTAAACTAAATCAAAGTCTATGAAGTGTCTAGCGCACCCTAACACTAAATAGGGTCTATGAAGTGTCCAGGACACGTTTTTTATCACAACGACTGCCTTAATGAAATAGTAACCATTTACTTTATTATTACATGGTAGAAACATCAAATAAGCTGATTCATTTACTTAATTGTTTTTTTGGTAAACCAACACTTCGGAGATTCATTTATTTATTCCTTCACGTAGTTGTTGAACTAACTAAACATAGGGTTGAACAAAAAAAACGATCAAATCGACCGAATCGATCGGTTTGGTTTTAAAAAAATCAAAACCAAAGTGGTCGATTTGATTTTTCGGTTTCTATGTGATTTTAACCTACTAAATCGAACTGACCGATTATATATAATAAATAATATATAATTTATATAAAATAATATAATATGTTTAAAATAGTCGGTTGGTTCGGTTTTAATTCGATTTTGAACGGTTCGGTTATGGTTTGCATAAAGTAGAATCGGTTCGGTTTTGTTAATGATCGGTTCGATTTGGGTTTGAAAATTTTGAAACCGACCAAAGTTGGTTCAGTTCACGGTTTAGGTAAAAAACCTAACCGTTGATTCGGTTTTCAACCCTAGTTTGTGACAGTACAGTAAAATCCCAACCATCTATTTTAATCTTACATGTAAAATGGGTGTTAATTCTACTAATAATACCTCTTTATGCGCCCGTTGTGAAGCTGATTTGGTATCTGCAGCTCTCAGAACAAGAAAGAGCCTCTTCACATTCGGTTGAACTCTAAGCACTTTTTCCACAAAAACTACACAAACAAACTCATAGTTTAACATCTTCATTTGTAGAACAAAATTCATGAAAAGAAAGAAAAGTAGAGAAAGAAGACTGTAATCAAACCCTTTGCAAGAAAACCAGAAGAACCAGTGACCAAAATGCTTTTATCTTGAAGAGACTCCACAATTCCATTAAACCCCATTGAGAGAAACTTTAGAGTAGAAGATATCAAATGATGAAGAACAAAGAAGTAGTATGAGAGTTTATAGGTTCTGTGAAGCTTGACAAGGGTATTTATATGATGTCGATGTGATGATGATAGAGTGCACGACTGTGGTTACTAGGACTGAAGATTTTGATAAAAGTCTACTAGGAAATAATTATATAATCAAGTGTGCATGTATCACCAAACTTTGCGTTTATATTTGTGTGAGATCATCGGTCTAAATTGATCAACTGTCACCGCCATCATATATTTTATTTGTCTTAGAATGTGCTGTGTCTCTGTATGCCGACCATTTTAATTATAGGCTGATCAGCTCATCTTCTTAGGTAAGTTAAAGCAATCTACCTATCTACCTCTGGTTTTTATTGAGCAAAGTCAGCTGATCCATACAACCAATGTCTATAGATCATTAGATCCCGATCACATGTTATTTTGCTAATTCGACATGTCTATTGGCTTGAACTTTTAGAGGAGATGATTATTTAACATTTTCTACCTTTCATAGACTGTCATTTTGCCTACATGTTTGAAATTTGAAATGACTTGATTTTTAAACATATTATTACATGGAAACTTGATTTTTTTAGCATTGCATAAGCCATATAAAAAAAAATTATATGGGTCTTTATCTTTCATGGTATTAGTCATCTCTATTTTCAACTAAAAATAGGTTGAAATATCTACAAAACAAAAATTATAATAGTCTTTAAGATGTTAGGTTAACAAGGAACCCCATATACTATTGGGACACATCTGCATTGGGTGACCTCAGAAGTTGGCACACGTTGCCCTACGCTACAATTGGGTTGCCCAGATTGATGAACTACTTTTGGCCACCTTCTAATTGAAGGAAGTATTGTTTCATTTTACTTTATTTGTCTAGTTTCTTCTGTATTGGAGACTTATAAATATTCAAATATTTATTATAGTTTTTTCAGTGACACTATTTCGTTTTCATTGCGAGATAGATTTATATGATTTAGTAAAATGACCATAACTTGCTCATTTCAAAACATTTTCAAGTGATTCAAGTTATATTTATTAGATAACTCAGATTACTAAAAATTTTGTGTTTTGATCAACTTGAGAATTGGTCTCAATCGAGCACATAAGGTGGCCGAAAGTCAGGAACACTATCACGTTTTCATTGCGATATAGATTTGCACAACTTTAATAAAATGACCATAATTTACTCATTTTAAAATATTTTCAAGTGATTCAAGTTGCGTTTATTATATAACTCATAGTATTACAACTTTTGTGTTTTGATGAGGTTGAGAATCAGTCTCAATTGAGTGTTTAAATTTGTCGAAAGTTACCATATTTTGCATTTTTTCATTTTGAGTTTATATGTTATGTTAAGTTATGCATATTTATTAAGTTTGGGTTTAAGGGTTTCGACTTTGAGTGGATTTTGAGAGTTTTCGAGGGAGAGTGAGGAGATTTGCAAGAGATTTTGAATGGAAAAATGAAGAACTATTGTCGATTGGAATGGTGAGGAGAAAAAAATAGATGTTTTTGTTTATATAGGTGGTGTGAGAAAGGATGGTGGTTTGAAAAATAAAATAGGTGGTGTGAGAGAAAGGAAATGGTGGTGTGGAATAGTCGCTACCATATTTTTTTTCCTCATTTGTAATACTAACCTATTTTTCCCAAATCTTTATTTTTCCTGTGATACTAACCCATTTTCCCCAAGTATTTTTTCCCTTATCTATAATACCAACCCATCTTCCTCAAATTATTATTTTCCCTCTAATATTAACCCGTCTTCCTCAAATCTTTATCAATTTTTTTTTACCTTCATGGTCTTCACCCCCCAACACACTTTCCTCCCACCAACTCGTGCAACTCCATAACCACAACAAACCCAAAAATTATTAACTCACTGAGTCGACTCGACGACCTTCGATGGCTACTCTATTGTAACCTCTCCTCTTCACTTTCTTATCCAAACTCCTCTCTTCGACCCCTCAAAATTATATCTTTTTTGGCCTATCAATTTTGGTAGAAAATTGTTTTATATTGCCTCAAGGTTCACATATATATAATTGTATTTATCTCGAAGAAATGAGCAATTAGGTCTTTAACACAAATATGGATGGTTGAAGCTAGTCAACATCTTTGACCTAAAAGCCAAACTTTAAAATAAGGATTAGACTATAATACAAAAATTTTTGAGAGCCAAAGAATAATAGTCATAAGCTAATAGAGGCCAAATTAGAAATAATCCTAAAAGGATCTTAGGCTCGCTTAGAGTAATTGCCCAGGTGTAATGGTGAAGTTTTCTAATAAAGAACCCTAAAATGAACATTTTCTTTTCATTCAATTTGAAGTACCCTTATATGTAATTAAAACTAAATTTCACTAAATATATTGCCTATGTATTTCTTTAATCAATATTAATGTTTGAAATTCCAAATTTTTGAATTTTTGGTTGTTACTTCAGATTGAAATGACGATATCCTAATGTAAGAAGCATTGCATACAATGTAGCATTGTACAAAATATTGTTATAAGCATTAGAGTTTCGTATTAATTCTGTTGTTGTGACTTCATGTGGCTATGTGGAAGGAGAGAAATATAAGGGTTTTTAAAGGGCTTCATAGATTGGAGCACACAATTTCTATAGATATGAGAGAATTATTGTGGAGAATAGGTAAGACATGTAATATTTTTAGGGACGTATTTTTTAACATGTTCATGATGTCGTGGTAGTCCTTGCTTTAGGATTGCGCTTTGTGTAATTTTTTCCTTCATAATTTCAATAAAAACTCTTCGTGTTTTACAGTTAAAAAAAAAAGAGTTTCGTATTAGTTTATCATATTGCAAATGTCAACGATATCCCACCTGAACATGATTGATCGTAATTTCTTTCATTATCTCTTGTATTTTTTTTCAAAATACAAGAGAACATTACATGGGTTGAGTAATGAATTTCTCTTTCACTATCTCTTGTATTTTCTTTCAATATTTCTAATGAAAATTTCTTTGTCTTGACTGATAAAAAAATATATTAATTGTAAAAAAAAATAGTCGTTATTAAAAGAACACCACATTCGAAATACCCAAATCATAAAAACAGAGTTCAAACACGGAACAATTTTAATTATAGAAAAGAAATACATGTTCTTATTAGTGCTCATTTTTCTTTTTCTTCCTTAAATAATCGTTTTGACCAATAATCAGGAATGGGGTGTTTGAGACCTAACTTCAAGTTGGGTCAAGAAATTCAGAACTGATTGACAAGATTTAAATATTTTATTCAGAACTGCTGACCACAAAATCTTCTATGCAACACCAATGGGTTTCAATATTTTATTTTACAAGATTTAAATCAGTAAACAATATAAAGCAATCAATCATTGTTCGTGAGTAATTGACCGAAATTTACTACATTAATTAACTTGATGTGTAATTTGTGAGGTTCGCAAATTGTAGCTCAACTAGTTGGACATCTACTCTTATTGTGAGAAGTTACGACTTACGGATTTGAAACTCATCAGTTATGATTATGTGAGTTTTGCTCGATTATTTAGCATATGCATTCCACAATTGATAAGTCTTTAAATATTGAATATAACTGCTTAGATGGATCAAAAGCAAAAACAACTGTTCATGAGGCCACGAGCAAAAGTTATAATATAATATTGGAGGAAGTAGTGTTTCATTTTACTTTATTTGTCTAGTTTCTTCTGTATTAAAATATTCAAACATTTTAATAAATTTATGTTGGAATATTATATTTGTTATAGTTTTTCCGGTTCACAAGTATTATGACGATATCATTGTGTAAGGACGAACAATCAAATTATCAATCGTTACCGCCCAAAGTGGTTAGAGTGCGTCATTTTCCATTCAGCCTCCATTAATTTATGGCTATTCTTCTTTGATCATCGAAAATTTATTTTTTCTATTCTAGTCTAACCCTTATTTTAAAGGAGTAAGTCTAGGGAGTGAGGGACGCTCTCCCACCGCTCATCTTTCTTGAGATGCGTGCGCCATCACATTTTGAAAGAGATGGGCGATAGGAGAGCGCCTTTAGTAAAATGATCATAACTTGCTCATTTCAAAACATTTTCAAGTGATTCAAGTTGCGTTTATTAGATAACTCATAGTATTACAACTTTTGTGTTTTGATGAGGTTGAGAATCAGTCTTAATTGAGTGTTTAAATTGGTCGAAAGTTACCATATTTTGCATTTTTTTCATTTTGAGTTTTTCTGTTATGTTAAGTTATGCATATTTATTGAGTTTGGGTTTAAGGGTTTCGACTTTGAGAAAATTTTGAGAGTTTTTGAGGGAGAGGAAGGAGATTTGCAAGAGATTTTGAATGAAAAAATGAAGAACCATTGTCGATTGGAATGGTGAGGAAGATTGGTGGTGTGGAGTAGTCGCTGCCATATTTTTTTTCCTCATTTGTAATACTAATCCATTTTTCCCAAATTTTTATTTTTCCTGTGATACTAACCCATTTTCCCCAAGTATTTTTTCCCTTATCTATAATACTAACCCATCTTCCTCAAATTATTATTTTTCCTGTTAACCCGTCTTCCTCAAATCTTTATCAATTTTTTTACCTTCATGGTCTTTAGGCCAAACCCAAAGTCAACCTTCCTTTTTATAAGCTTTTAGTTTCCACCCCTCCAACACATTTCACTCCCACCAACTCTTGCAACTCCATAACCACAACAAACCCAAAAAATTATTGACTCACTGAGTCGACTCGGCGACCTTCAATGGCTACTCTATTATAACTTCTCCTCTTCACTTTCTTCTCCAAACTTCTCTACCCCTCAAAATTATATCTTTTTTGTCCTATCAATTTTGGGGGAAGATTGTTTTATATTGCCTCGAGGTTCACATATATATAATTGTATTTATCTCGAAGAAATGAGCAATTAGGTCTTTAACACAAATATGGATGGTTGAAGTTAGTCAACGTGTTTGACCTAAAAGCCAAACTTTAAAATAAGGATTAGACTATAATACAAAAACTTTTGAGAGTCAAAGAAGAATAGTCATAAGCTAATAGAGGCCAAATTAGAAATAATCCTAAAAGGATCTTAGGCTCACTTAGAGTAATTGCCCAGGTGTAATGGTGAAGTTTTCTAATAAAGAACCCTAAAATGAACATTTTCTTTTCATACAATTTGAAGTACCCTTATAAGTAATTAAAACTAAATTTCACTAAATATATTGCCTATATATTTTTTTAATCAATATTAATATTTGAAATTCCAAAATTTTGAATTTTTGGTTGTTACTTCATATTGAAATGACGATATCCTCATGTAAGAAGCATTGCATACAATGTAGCATGTACAAAATATTGTTATAACCATTAGAGTTTCGTATTAATTCTATTGTTGTTACTTCATGTGGTTATGTAGAAGGAGAGAAATATAAGGGTTTTTAAAGGGCTTCATAGATTGGAGCACACAATTTCTATAGATATGAGAGAATTATTGTGGAGAATAGGTAAGACATGTAATATTTTTAGGGATGTATTTTTTAACATGTTCATGATGTCGTGGTAGTCCTTGCTTTAGGATTGCGCTTTGTGTAATTTTTTCCTTCATAATTTCAATAAAAACTCTTCATGTTTTACAATTAAAAAAAAAGAGTTTCGTATTAGTTTATCATATTGCAAATGTCGACGATATCCCACCCGAACAGGATTGATCGTAATTTCTTTCATTATCTCTTGTATTTTCTTTCAAAATACAAGAGAACATTACATGGGTTGAGTGTATATTATGGGTTGAGTAATGAATATCTCTTTCACTATCGCTTGTATTTTCTTTCAATATTTCTAATGAAAATTTCTTTGTCTTGACTGATAAAAAATATATTAATTGTAAAAAAAGTAGTCGTTATTAAAAGAACACCACATTCGAAATACCCAAATCATAAAAATATGAGCTTTTCTATGTGTCGAGGGAAAGGGCGAGGAAACCAGCGAGGTTTTTGAGGTGGCGGGGGGTGAACCGTTCACCCCCCTCGAGATGCGCGCGCGGAACACATCTCGAGGGGGGTGAACGGTTCACCCCCCGCCACCTCAAAAACCTCGCTGGTTTCCTCGCTCTTTCCCTCGACATTTAGAATTTCGCTAAAAATATATTAATTTGAAGGTCTACACAAAGTTGATTTGTTCGATATTGACGAAAGGTCTATACAAAAGTTGATTTGATCGATACTATATTCTTGTCCAGATGAAGTAGTGAACCATTCAAACTCATATCAACTGTATAATACTAGTGTAATACCCGTGCCGTTGGCACTATTGCAGGTTACATCCTACCTTCACGGCTATGTCGAATACTCACATTTGGGGTTTTGTTTCGATTTCTAAAAACACTTGCATAATTTTTTATTACAACAGTTATGATGAATTAATTTTGTAAAAGTTAATAATCTTGAATGGCAAAACAATGTTCATAAAACTGATCAACGCAACCAATGTGCTAAGGAATTTAAGCTCCATCAAATGTCAGCTTAAACAGTCAAAGAGACATGCAAACAATATCATTATATCCAAAAAAATGTCATTTTTTTAAATAAAGTAATTTATTTGAACATGTCATAAGAAAATCAATATTGAACAATTAAAAAATCAAAATTTCGACAGAGTTTCCTCTGTATTTTTCAATATTGAAACCTGTCTGAACCTGTCATAAAAATTTATAATGGCAATCAATGCCATGAACACCACATAATAACTCCACACACCAAAAACCAAGAGATTATGAGCATCAAACTTCAGGGAAAATGGAACACAAAAAAAAAAAATTCAAGAACCATGAAATTGTGAATACCCTATTTAAACCTTTATAAACTTTTGGAATAATCAACCATCCAAATTCAACAGTCTCAATTTGCAACATTCAACATACCCAATCACAACATTCAATTAAATTCAACAATTAACCTTAGCAATATACAGTCTCAAAATTTTCAATATTCAACCAAATTCAACATACCCATCAAAACATTAGACCAAATTCCACATACCCGTGAAGAAGATGAATCTTACCTTCTTCGAAATCGATTTCCTGAAACTCTCGCACACCATGCAAAACCCTAACTTGGCGTAAAAAAGATCTGAAGAATGAAAGGAGAGAGTGAGAAGAAGAGATCTGAAAAAAAAATTTTACGACCAAATCAAGAACACTTTTCAGCTACAAATTTCATAGATGAAAAACTCATCAAGAACACTTTTTTTCGAAAGACATCACAAAATACTTGCCATTTCAAGGTAGCATAGATTTTGAAATGTCAAGGTAGCATGCACATCCAATTTATTTTGAAAATTATAAATCCATGATGAGTTATATCATGGAGTACCCACATGCAAGAAATAAATTTCCATCTAATTAATCAAACGATACGAAAACTTGCAGAGATATTTAAGGTACCTCCATCAAGCTGGCACTACTCCGAGAGTCGAAACCACCAGGATTGTAGTCGGTGAGCCGAAGCAGCCTTCGAGAAATTGATGAAGTTTGTCTTCGATGACTACCACTCTCGTAACGATCCATATTCTACACAATAAACTAAATTTTCAAGCAAAACAAAACAAAATGCAGCAAAGCAAACTCAGCCAAACTTACTTAAGAAGGAGGACTATGTGATGGATCAGATAAATGTGAACGATGAGAACCAGATTGTGACCTCCTTGACATCCTATCTCTATCTCTACTTCTAATTTCCTTCTTACTTCTCTTATCATCCAAACTCTAAATCCCTGACTACAGTGTTAGAGAGAATTCAACAGATTTTTATTTAAATTTTGTTTTTTTTAAACCTCCAGTGGGTATTCTCGGCTGTGGAGGTTCTTGAAGGATATAGGCGTGGCATCTTCATTTGAAGAAGAGCTTGCTTTACATTGAGGAAAGCTCACAATTACCCAAAATGATGCACCACATTCTTCATAACTAACACATCAAAATAAGAAGAGATCAACAAAAAAAAAAATCAAACTGTTTTGCTTTGGTGAAAGAAGAAAAAAAAATTGAAACAGAAACCTATAACCCACACAAACGAACAAACAATTGAACAAAAATAAACAACACACACAAACCTATAACCCACACATACCTCAACTTGCTTTTTTGCAGTTTGGGAATCGGAAACCTTTGCTATGATTAAAGCGGTTAAACAAAATTGCAACTTTTTACCAAAACTACAATACCCATCCAAATGCAGAAAAAATGGTTTTTTAGGAGAAATTAAAGGAAGTGTGAAGAGATGAGATGCAGAGGAATTGGGAAGTTGCCATGGAAATGATGGGTTTTTTTATGCTTCGTTTGTGTCTCTAATCAAATAAAAAAACAACAAATCAAATAAAATGAAAAATTGTCTTCAACAAAATCACAATTGCACCAAAACACAATGCTAATCCTCAATTACCTATTTCTGTGCATTTCATATCTGCAGACTCCAACAAATAGCGAAGCTTTTTCTGCTAAAGTAGATAACTTTCTTCGAGCTCTAGATAACTTTTTTATATACTCTGCCATCTGCTCACATTTTCCCTGCAAATTCAACAAAACCCAAACCCAAACCAATCAATTACCAAAAAAAAAAAACCCAAATCTAATCAAAATGTTTCACTTAATAGCTCCTAAATATAAAAACATAAACTTAATAGCTGATTCAAGTAGCCAAAAATCACAATCACGTAACAACAATATGCAAAAATCAAAAAGCACAAATTGAAGCAAATTAATAAATGAAGCCTAATATGGATGAAACTCCATCAAACCCAATAATTTGATGAATAAACAAACAAACCCCATTTTGTTACTATGAGTATTTTTGCCAAAAATTAAGAAAAAAACAGTAAAAGGGTTTAGATCAAATGACTTACAAAGAACTGAAAGCTAGCGGAGGAGTTTGGTTCGAAATGGGAAAACCCCTAGGCCCCAATCTATGATTTACTGCAAAAACGACCTTCTTGATTTCAAATTAACGAATCTTGTGTCTTCTACTTCTTTTCCTCTTCCCTTGATATATACAAAAATACCCAATAGACAAAACCACACCAAGATCAAAACTTGAAAAGTAAAAGCTGTAAGGAGGGAACAAATTGTTCATAAAAATTGTTTGTGGCACTAATTCAATAGGTGGTGACAACAATTTCAAGAGAGGTTGAATCCTTCAAAAAAATGTTTGTGACAATAATTCAGTAGGTAGTGACCCACTACCATCCAATAACCATACACTATCCATTTAAGTAAATCTCTCTACAATGGATAAAGCCATTTATCATGAATCACAATTATAACATGATGAAAATCCAACATTCATGTAAGGTCCCATATTGAGATAACCAATGGACCACATAGTATGTAGTACCAACATTTGATGGGTATAGATTTTGGCTAACATACGTATGGATTCACACTTACAGCCATTTCTATTGAATGCATTGTATGCATCGCTACAACATAATGCTACAGCCTCCATTGTCTACATGCAGTGGCCGCTCTCAACCACATCTACATGTATGGTTTTACACATTTATTCAAAGCAGGAAAGGGGTAGGAGGTATAGGTTTATAGGTTTGCCATTTACACTGTTATTTGGACAGGTCTTTGAAGTATACATAATGCCAAACCATACATTCCCCATTGCCATCCCCATAGTTCCAAGGCCATTATCTGTATAGGGTTTAGGATAAATATATTGGGTTTAGGCCATTATCAGTAAATATATGTTAAAAAAGAAGCATACACATCCAAGAGAAAGGAAAATAAAAATTGAAGTAGCTCCTAAATATAATAACATAAACTTAATAGCTGATTCAAGTAGCCAAAAATCACAATCACGTAACAACAATATGCAAAAATCAAAAAGCACAAATTGAAGCAAATTAATAAATGAAGCCTAACATGGATGAAACTCCATCAAACCCAATAATTTGATGAATAAACAAACAAATTTTTTTTGTTAAGAAAAAAACAGTAAAAGGGTTTAGATCAAATGACTTACAAAGAACTGAAAGCGAGCGGAGGAGTTGGGTTCGAAATGGGAAAACCCCTAGGCCCCAATCTCTGATTTACCGCAAAAACGACCTTCTTGATTTCAAATTAACGAATCTTGTGTCTTCTACTTCTTTTCCTCTTCCCTTGATATATACAAAAATACACCAAGATCAAAACTTGAAAAGAAAAAAAATTGCTGTAAGAATTGAAAAATTGCTATAAGATCAAAACTTGAAAAGTAAAAAAAAAAATTGTTGTAAGAATTTTTGTCTATTGGGTATATTCGTTAACTTAAAAAATTGCTTTGCTGAAAGAATTTTTTTTTTTTGAAACCGATCTGAAGAAGAAGAAGAAAAAGAAGAAGAAGAAGAGATGAAGCTCCTTGTATAATGTAAAGCAACAATAAAACCAACTGGCAAAGTGATTGAGATTCAATCACCAAAGAAGCCCAAATGGACTTCTTCAAAACAGTGGCATAATTGTATCCACCTACCACAACATTCATGCTGTGTGACACTTGAGATTTTATTTTTGATGATTTAATTCTATGATACTAATTTGACGTTGTTGCATATTTCCATTTTTTCCTTCCATAATCGAATTTTCTTCATGGAATATATGATCTCAATTATATATAGCTTATCAATAAGTGTTTGACACAATATAGGAGGTCCTATCCTATTCACCACATCACTTGGCATTTTTTTCCAAACTAAGCATATTGTAGCACTGGGTACCCAAATCCATATTTGGGGTTGTGTTGAATCTGACACTCCACACTGGAGTCATATTCAAGCACTCGAATTAGTGTCCACTTCAACATACCAATGAATCATTTCTGGCTACATAATTCATGATTAGCTTAAAACTTACCTTGGCCGAGATGACGAAGACAATTGAGGTTCAGGTGAGGGGGACTTCGACATCTGAACAAATAATTATCCACTCTAGCACTCACCCACTCAACCCTAGCATCAAGTGTCCCAAAATATCGCTACTGAACTCCGAGTACACCACGATCTACTACTGGATCAGCAATGAAAAGGATGTCATAAAGTAGCACACTTCCATTCAATCAGACCCAACATTTTCCATAATTGGAATAAATAAAAGAGCTATCAACATTGAGATATATGTCTAATGATGCAAACTCTTTAGTAATCACACTCCAATTGTACCACCAAACCCTTACAACCTCAACCTACATTTTACCTTAGAAACACAATAGAAACACTGTTCATGAACTATGAGAATCTCAAAACTAAACCCATTACTTAAAGAACATAGCATACAATGTCTTTCATGCATAATCTTCTTAGTAATAGAGCAATCATTATCAATAGAAAACAAAATGGATACCAACTAACAAAAAATGATGAGTATGAGATAGGACTCACAGAAAAAACACACTTTCATTCAATCAGACCCAACATTTTCCATAATTGGAATAAATAAAAGAGGTATCAACATTGAGATAACCTCAACCTACATTTTACCTTAAAAACCCTGACAACCTCAACCTACATTTTACCTTAAAAACACAATATAAAGGTTTCATATCCATCCCACTGTTTAACAACAAACCCAATTTTTCTCCATTAAATGCCATAAAACAGTAAGCAAAGCAGTATGATGAGATCAAATTGAGTGAAGAAATGAGACTTACCAGATACAACGCAAATGCCAAAGAGACCCTTTTATCAAATCATTCCAAAATTTCACCACCGCCTCCTCTTCCTCTTTAGTCCCAAAACCATCATCCTTTCAATTCCACTACATTCAACACAAATCCAGAGGAGGGAGGAGTCATTCCACACTAAAGCTCCTAAATTTAACCCCCCCAACTGTTTTTACTTCAATCAAAACAAACACACAACCTTAAATCAACACAGAGATCCATATCTATTCAGAATTCCAACCAAAACAGTATAAAAATTGAGGATGGTTGTGGAGAATGCTGAAGACCACCAAACAATTCATCAAAACAACAATCAAACAAATGGGTATTTCTTAAAACAACTAAAAACCCAAAATTACTCACATTTTCACTTGCTAACTTGAACTCGATAGAGAGGGATGAAGGATCTCTATGGGAGTGAGAGAGGAAGAAGAGAGCCCTGTGGAGAAGAAGAAGATGGAGAAGAGGGAGACGAACTTTGGGGGAAAAGGGAGAAAAAACACCTCCGAGAAGGGGCTCTGCGAGGGCTGCGAGAGGGCTGAAGAACACCTCCGAGAAGGGGCTCTGCGAGGGGCTGCGAGAGGGCTGAAGCACATCTCCGAGAAGGGGCTCTGCAAAGGGCTGCGAGAGGGCTGCGAGGGGCTGCGACAGGGCTGCATCTCGGCCTCCTTCAGGCTGATGAGAGGGAGAGGGACAGGAAGAGGATGAGAGGGAGAGGGAAGGAAGAGGGAGAGATTGAGGAAAGCATCGGTTTCAAATTTTTTTCAATTAACTTCTGCCATTGATATAAAATTGCCACGTAGGACAAACACACCCATTTAACTGTTCACGAACAGTAAATAAACCCATCTGAAATGTTAGATAGATGGAACAAAATGTAAGTTTTCAGTTCTAAGTTCATTAGCTTTTGATTTCAAATAAAAAGCCTTTTCTGCAGTTTACTACAATAACAAGTTTTGGTTGTCTTTAATTGGATTTTTACTTGGATATAAATCCTATTACAAACATCATACTTACTAAAAAAATGTTCATATATGACAAATTATAATTAAATTAAGTAATATTTTTATTAATCTAATGATCTTGGGAAAATAAAATTTATACGCTTTAGGAACTGGATCTGAACCATCTCTATTGACAATGTTGCAAATTTGGATTTTTAAAAATAAAAATAAATGTGTGTTTACCTGGTTTTGAACCCTGGACCTCTACCTCTCATTTTGATCTTTGGATCACTCTCCATTTTATAGTCTCATATCTATTATATATCTCTTTGAGGTAGAGTATATAAGAAGATAGTTAGGACTATGGTTTGGACCCTTGGGGGTACCACTCTTTTATGAGGAGGGGAGAGATAGACCTTCCCGTCCGGTCGGTTGATCGGATCAGGTTGGGTTGGGTTAGGTTATTTAGAAAATTAAATTTCTGAAGATGACTGAGTCCAAACGGTCTCTCTAAACCACGTCTTGGCTCCGTGATTTTTGGCATAAATCCCGCCGTCATATCTTCTCCAGGCCTTGATCCTTGATCTTGCAAATGAACCTAGTCTTTTTTTCGTTTTTCGATTGTACGTTTTCTACCTATAAATACCATCTAGTTTAGAGTTTTAAAGATATATAAAAAACAAAAGAGAAACAAAGAGTTCTAGCTTTCCAGTTTATGCTTAGTACAGAGTTCTTGCAAACAGTTTCGATTTTCTGCTTCCAGCAAATTTCCAGTTTCTGCTTCTTGCAAATTTCGATTTTCTGCTTCCAGCAAATTGCGAGTTTTAAAGATATGCTTCTTGTTTGTTGCTGTTTTATTTCTTGATGATTCCGAGCAAATAAGGAGATTAAGGGTGATTTGTATACCGTTCATCTATTGTGCAATTTTTGAACGAGAAAGAGAAGATTCTGGGTTGTTTTATCCTGGGGACGACGGGGCTACGAAACTGCTTGCACAATTTTGGGCAGAGCCGCGAAACGTCTTAAAGAGAGCAACCTAGTCCGCGACTCAACCCAAGCAAAATTGGTGCCATCGTTCCTTCTTTATTTCGAATTTACAGCATATTTTCCAACAAATTTAAGACGTTTATTCTATGTCTGCCATGAACTCAATTACTGAAATTGCTGCAAAAGAACTTAATAGGCCCTTTCGTTTTGAGGGCCAACACTTTAAAAGATGGAGACAAAAGATGTTGTTTTTTCTAACAACACAAAAGGTTGCATATGTTTGTGATACTGAAAAACCAACAATGCCTGCTGAACCTACTGAAACCCAAACTAAAGAGTTAGACCGTTGGATTGAAAATGATTTTTATGTAAAAATTCTATCCTGAATGGTCTGTCTGGTGATCTTTATGATTATTACTGTTCTGAACAAACTGTAAAAGATATTTGGGAAGCCCTTAGAAAGAAATATGACACTGAGGAGGCTGGCACAAAGAAATATGCTGTCAGTCGCTATCTGAAATTTCAAATGACTGATGATAAGTTTGTGGAAACTCAATCACACGAACTTCAAAAGATTGCTCATGAAATTATATCTGAGGGGATGACCTTAGATGAGCAATTTCAAGTAGCTGTTGTGATAGACAAATTGCCCCATAGCTGGAAAGATTTTAAGAATGTCCTTATGCATAAAACTAAAGAGTTTTCTCTAGAAAGCCTGATAACCCGACTTCGTATTAAGGAGGAAGCCAGGAAACAAGATCAGAAAGAGGAAGTTCTGATTATTTCAAACCATAAGAAGTCTACCCCTGTTTCTCTGAAACCCAATGGAAAGACAATGAAAAATCAGAATAACAATAAAAATCGGAACCAGCAGAATCGGAACAATCAGAACTGCAACCATCAGAATTAGAATCCTCCGCGAAATCAGAATGGACAGAAACATCCCTCCAAGAATGATTCAGCACGGTTCCTTTGCTACACCTGTGGTAGGCCAGGGCATATGGCCAGGAACTGCCGGAATGGATCTCGTCCTGCACCTCAGGCGAACCTAACCGAAGACCAACTTATTGCCATGATCTCTGAGATCAATTTTGTTGGTGGATCCGAGGGATGGTGGGTAGCCACTGGTGCTTCTCGACATGTCTGCTATGATCGATAAATGTTCAAGTCCTATTCTGAAGCTGAGGACAAGAAAGTGTTGTTGGGTGATTCCCACTCCACTATAGTTGCTGGAACTGGAACAGTAGAACTGAAGTTTACCTCTGGAAAGATAGTTATCCTGAAAGACGTCTTGCATACTCCAGAGATGAAAAATAATTTAGTATCTGGTTTTCTTCTTAACAAGGCTGGGTTTACTCAAATTATAGGGGCTGATTTATATACCATCACAAAGAATAATATATTTGTGGGGAAAGGGTATGCTACTGATGGGATGTTTAAGTTAAATGTTGAAGTGAATAAAATTTCTAGTTCTGCTTACATGTTGTGCACTTTTAATATCTGGCATGCTAGACTTTGTCATGTTAATAAACGTATTATTAAAAACATGAGTAACTTAGGACTAATTCCAAAATTGTCCTTAAATGATTTTGAAAAGTGCAACTATTGTAGTCAAGCTAAGATAACCAAAACACCACATAAATCTGTAGTTAGATAATCTGAACCTTTAGATTTGATACACTCAGATATATGTGAACTTGATGGTATCTTGACTAGAAATGGAAAACGTTATTTTATTATGTTTATTGATGACTGTTCTGATTATACTTTTGTTTATTTAATGAAAAATAAAAGTGATGCCTTTGACATGTTTAAATTATTTTTGACTGAAGTTGAAAATCAATATAATAGAAAGATTAAGAGACTTAGGAGTGATAGAGACACTGAATATGACAACAATACTTTCATAGAGTTCTATAATTCTCAAGGAATTATTCATGAAACAACTGCACCATATTCTCCTGAGATGAATGGTAAAGCTGAAAGGAAAAATAGAACTCTTACCGAGTTAGTAGTTGCCATAATGCTTAACTCCGGTGCTGCATCGCACTGGTGGGGAGAAATCATCTTGACAGTCTGTTATGTGCTATATAGAGTCTCCAAATCGAAAAGTAAAACATCCCCATATGAGATTCTGAAAAATAGACAACCAAACCTGTCTTATTTGAAAACTTGGGGTTGTTTAGCTTATGTTAGAATTCCTGATCCTAAAAGGAACAAGCTTACTAGTAGGGCATATGAATGCGCATTCATAGGATACGCCATGAATAACAAAGCTTATAGATTCTATAATCTTAAAGATCAAGTTATTATAGAATCAAACGACGTTGACTTTTATGAAGATAAATTTCCTTTTATTTCGAGGAATAGTGGGGGTACATCATCAAACAACGTACCTTTGTTCAGGGTTAATGAAACTATTAAAGCCACAGAATCTGAGCCAAGAAGAAGTAAACGGAAACGATCTTCTAAAAACTTTGGCTATGATTACTATGTATTTTCAGTCGAAGAGGATCCCCTTAGTTTTGAAGAGGCCTTATCCTCTATAGATGCCAATTATGGGGAAGAGATTATCGATGATGAAATGTATTCTCTTGAGTCTAAAAGAACCTGGCACTTAGTTGATTTGTCACCTGGTTGTAAGACAATAGGATGTAAATGAGTATTTAAGAAGAAATTGAAACCCGATGGTAATGTTGACAAGTTCAAGGCTCGTCTCGTAGCCAAAGGGTATAGACAGAGAGAAAATGTTGATTTCTTTGACACATATTCTCCTGTAACCAGAATTACATCTATTCGAGTGTTAATTTCTCTTGCTGCAATACATAACCTAGTTTTGCACCAAATGGACGTTAAAACTGCGTTTCTTAATGGCGATTTGGAAGAAGAAATTTACATGGACCAACCTGAAGGTTTTGTTATTCCAGGACAAGAACATAAAGTTTGCAAACTACATAAGTCACTTTACGGTTTGAAACAAGCTCCAAAACAATGGCATGAAAATTTTGATAATCTTGTTATCACACATGATTTTAAAGTGAACGAAAGTGACAAATGCATTTACTATAAAGCTGAAAATGGCATTTGCACTATAATATGTCTGTATGTGGATGACTTACTTATCTTCGGTTCTAATATCCATGCCGTGAATAAAGTGAAAGCTTTATTGTGTGCAAACTTTGATATGAAAGACCTTGGAGAAGCGAGTGTAATCCTTGGTATCAAGATTACTAGGTCTGAAAAGAGAATTTCTTTGGATCAATCTCACTATATCGAGAAGATCCTAAAGAAATATAATTACTCTGACTGTAAACCTGCATGTACTCCTTATGACTCTAGTGTAAAGTTGTTCAAGAACACCGGTGACGGTGTTAGACAATCTGAGTATGCGAGCATCATTGGTAGTCTTAGATATGTTACCGATTGCACTAGACCCGACATAGCTTACGCTGTTGGATTACTATGCAGATTTACAAGTAGACCTAGTATAGAGCATTGGCATGCAATTGAACGAGTCATGAGGTAACCTGAAGAGGACTAAGAACCTCGGATTACATTATCAGAAGTTTCCCGCTGTCCTTGAAGGATATAGCGATGCTGATTGGAACACCCTTTCAGATGACTCCAAAGCCACCAGTGGCTATATTTTCAATATAGCTGGTGGAGCTGTTTATTGAAAATCAAAGAAATAGACCATTCTGGCACAGTCCACGATGGAGTCAGAGATTATAGCACTAGCCACGGCTAGCGAAGAAGCGGGTTGGTTGAGAAACCTGCTAGCAGAGATCCCTTTATGGGAAAGACCGATTCCAGCTGTCTTGATCCATTGCGATAGTACCGCGGCTATTGCAAAAATACAAAACCGTTATTATAACGGCAAGAAACGACAAATACGTCGTAAGCATAGTACGATTAGAGAATTTCTATCTACTGGTGCTGTGAGAGTGGATCATGTACGAACTGATGCGAACTTGGCTGATCCTTTGACGAAAGGATTAGCTAGAGAGAAGGTTTTCAAAACCTCGAAAGGAATGAGACTAATGCCCTTAGTTTTATGAGTTATTCACGATGGTAACCCAACCTATAGACTGGAGATCCCAAGACATAGGTTCAATGGGTAATAACAAGTCGTGAATGATATGATGTGAATCATGCTGACAAAATAGCAATCCCATTCCTAGATTAAAGCATGAATTCCTGAAGCGATAGTAGGATGAGTTAAAAACTCTTAATGAGGTCTATACTCTATGTGGAGTGGAGTACCTAACTACAGGAGTACTCTTGATAGACTCACCTAAGTGATTGTGGAAGTTTGGCCGCTTCCTATGGAATTTGAGGGCAAATTTCCTAGAGCCTTCACTACACTGGGATATACGTGCATGGCCGTAAAGCACGGGCTTTTTAGACTTCACCCTGGTAAGGTTGTGCGTGTAATGTCTGTTAGAGATAGAGTTCAAAACTACGAGTTACTCTAGTATATTCTAAAGCATGAACACTACGCAAGAGTTCAAGTCGAAAGACACTTTTGTTTATGCACAATCTTATATTTTAAAGATTGCTCGATGAAAATTGTTTTTAAAAATCCAAGTGGGGGATTGTTGCAAATTTGGCTTTTTAAAAATAAAAACAAATGTGTGTTTACTTGGTTTTGAACCCTGGACCTCTACCTCTCATTTTGATCTTTGGATCACTCTCCATTTTATAGTCCTATATCTATTATATATCTCTTTGAGGTAGAGTATATAAGAAGATAGTTAGGACTTGGGTTTGGACCCCTTGGGGGTACCACTCTTTTATGAGGAGGGGAGAGATAGACCCGCCCGCCGCCTCTAAACCACGTCTTGGCTCCGCGATTTTTGGCATAAACCCCGCCGCCATATCTTCTCCACGCCTTGATCCTTGATCTTGCAAATGAACCTAGTCTTTTTTTCGTTTTTCGATTGTACGTTTTCTACCTATAAATACCATCTAGTTTAGAGTTTTAAAGATATACAAAGAAACAAAAGAGAAACAAAGAGTTCTAGCTTTTCAGTTTATGCTTAGTACAGAGTTCTTGCAAACAGTTTCGATTTTCTGCTTCCAGCAAATTTCGATTTTCTGCTCCTTGCAAATTTCGAGTTTTAAAGATATGCTTCTTGTTTTTTGTTGTTTTATTTCCTGGTGATTCTGAGCAAATAAGAAGATTAAGGGTGATTTGTATACCGTTCATCTATTGTGCAATTTTTGAACGAGACAGAGAAGATTCTGGGCTGTTTTATCCTGGGGACGGCGGGGCTACGAAACTGCTTGCACAATTTTGGGTAGAGCCGCGAAACGTCTTAAAGAGAGCGACCTAGTCCGCGACTCAACCCAAGCAAAATTGGTACCATCGTTCCTTATTTTATTTCAAATTTACAACATATTTTCCAACAGACACTATCACAAAGCATCTCTAATGGAAGACCTAAAACAAGGATTTTGCGGTTTAAAGAAGTAAGCCATCCAATGGTCCAACCCGAAAGCCTTTTCTGGTTTCATAAACTTTATTAACAAAAGTAAAGGAAAACCGATTTGCTCTCTACATTTTAAGCTTAGCTCGCACGACAATCTTTTGGTTCAGTCAACTTGAACCTAAATTTTTTGAAAAAAAAATCCCGAAGTTTCACAAGTATTGTCAAGTTTCCCCAGTTTTCGTGATATGGAAGGGACAATGAAACCCTAATTAACTTTCTCAGGTTGAATTCATTAGGATGAAACCCTAATAAACTTTTAATTTATGTATTTATGCAACTGACAAAAGAAATGGGTGGTTCATATCCCTTCCGATGATCAAGAAATGTAGGGACTGCTAAATCTAAATCTCGATCATGTGTATGTCAATTCAGTGATTTTCAACGTATATAATCAAAATTTGGACACGCAGAGGTATAGAAAAGGAATAAAAACTTTATTGATGTGTCATATCAAAACAAAAATATGAACACTTAAAATACATAATCATGAATTATTGGATCAAGATACAATGGACTACTGTATACATGAGATTAATTAAGACCTCATTATGAATTTCTTATCTACTTAATTTGATTTTTCATTTAAAACATGTTTAACAAAGCCAGGGATGTGGGTGTTCAAGAAATAGTCATCCCAGTCAATCCTCTTTGGATCAAAATAAAACATCTCTTCCTCTACTTTGTTTGCTCTTGTTGCCACTCTTAACCTTTCTGTGTTGAGGTCATCAAATCTGCAAAAACACAAAAAGTTTTATAACTCTTTTATATACTGAAAACGGTTGTAATAGACAATTATGCAAGTGTTTTTAGAAATTGAAATAAAACCCCAAATTTGAACATTCAACATATCCGTGAAAGTATGATATAATCTGCGATAGTGCCAACAGCACGAGTATTACACTAGTGTATATTTATTTCAGGATGATCAGTATATAGAAAATAGAAAGAAAAAAAAATTAATAAATAAATATACTCACACTCCTTTGAAGAATATGTATGGTTGATAGAGTTTCACCAAATACATTACAAGGCTGATATTCTGGTCTAGATCATTGTACAGGCGTTGCAAGTATTGACAAAATATTATGTTCATCAATTTCAAACCCTAGAACCAAAACAAATAATTAATTTTATTATGAAAAAAAATTACAAATTGAACAAAGAAATGGGAATTGGAAACTGACCTTCAAGGGTAATGTGTAACGTATTGTCATGTATCTATGAAAACTAGCTATCGTAGTGAAGACATCAGCCTTTCGAACTATGATAGGATTCCCGTATTTGTCGATGCACGGATTCTTTGAGAAGTAACAATAACCATAATCTCTCAAAACAATGGGGTTTATCGGATTCGCTATGGATGAACCCACATGGTAGATGAACTCAGCTGGTTGATTTGCATGAGCTACAATGGTTGCTATCATGGCATTCACCACCATATCTCCTGGAATCTGTTTTAAGTTGAAAAACCAAAAGATATAGGTTTCAGTATTCAGGCCTAGTAGGTCCCAAAACCCAGAAATTACAACCCTAAATTGAAGAACAAAAATGTACATCAAAATATTTCTAATTTTCTATATTTATGGCACACATCCTCGACAAACTTACCATGTCAAGTATAGACTCCGGGTCACCGAGAAAGCATGTTAGTTTCCCTTTACCATAACTTACTGCTATACTGTCAATGGTCCTGCCAATATCAGATAAAATGTTTCAGTTTGAGGGTTTAGGCCTACATTTGAGTACTTTTATATAGTATATTATAGCAATAATCTGAACCTATGATACCATATGTCACAAGTCTTATTAAAATAGTTGGTCATATAACCTAGAATACCTAGAGTGACAAGGCAGATGAAATCATGATTATGCATAGAAACAATTTTATTTTTTTTCATAATAATGTAATATCAAAATTACCTAATGCCTTCGACCCAACCTGGAAATGGTTCTTTGTAAGTGCTTGTGACAACGGTTGGGCGTATGATAACAATTGGCAAAGTCTCCCTTTCAACCCCGATTAGCATTTCCCCAAGTGCCTTAGTGAAGACATAGGTGTTTGGCCACCCATAAAACCTTGCTCTGATTAAATCAATAAATAACTTGGTTAATCTCAATGAAAGGTTTAGATGAATCATGACTAGACTTGTTACCTTTTTAAGCCAAACTCTTTCATGGAAAATCTTTCTACTTTTTCTGAAACTTTCTGGTAATGGAGTTCATCCAATTTCTCATTCATTAGCTTCAACTCTTGTTGGATGTCTAAATCCGAATTCTCATTTAGGGTTTCTCCCATTTGGAGAGGTTTCTCCTGTATCAGGCCAGACTTTTCCCCACAAACAAAAGCTGAAATAAATAAATAAATAAATAAAATAATCCTTCGCCCAAGCCTAAGCTAGTACAAAGATGAGGGGCATTTAAGTATTTTTGTAATTATGCGCATCTTGCTTGTGTATAAAGTGTTAAATTCTAGCCCGTAATAGTTCTTAATCTCATGTGGGGCGTATCAGACCACGCAACCCTTCAACTACAACCAAGAATTAGACTAGACTATAAAATTCGATGGTTGATAGCAGGGCCGGCTCTAGGATTTTCGGGGCCCTAGGCAAAGTCATAACATGGTGTCCCATATTATGTTATTATTAATCATATTAAAAAAAAGGTTAAGTTCCTCGTGTTTTTCATGATGAAAGTTTGTATTTTTTTTTTCTTTAGTTACTACATACAAGTTCTGCAATAAAATTTTCTAACGCGTATTAAGTTAAAAACAAAATTATACTAGTATTTCTACCATTTTTTCATATTTTTCTACCACCAAGCCAATAACAATATGCTTATAACAAAAATTATTTTTCCAATCAAACTTAATTTACCTGTTGAGACATGAAGAAACATTTCAAGTTTGGTACACTTCTTGGCGAAATCCAAAACATATTTGGCACCAAATGTATTCACACCTAAAGAAACATCATATCTGCATTTAAACCAACAAATTATGTGAAATTATTTAAAGTACCTTTTTTTTTTGTGTGTTCTTCACATTTCCTATTTAGGTGAAATCAATTCAATTTAGAAGTTGTTACCTCTCATCAAATTTGGTGGTTGCTGCTGAATTTACTATCACATTTACTTCTCCCCACAAGTTGTCCCTCAATTCAGAGCTCTGAATCCCCAAGTTATCTAAAGTTGCATCTCCTGCTACTGGTTTCACCTTATTTGAAATAAAACCATCAAACCCCCCACCATGTTTTTCCTTTAAAACCTTAAATATCTCCTTCCCAATCACCTGAAAAAATAACAATTCAAGTCCCCACCTTATTTATCGAAAATAGAAAGAAAAATCGTGGTGATTAAACTTGAACAGTTGTGACTCATCGATGTGATTATGAAATTACAAGGTGGAAAAGAAACTAGCAAAGAAAGTTATATCAGAAATTCTAAATGGCCTGGGTTTTCAACCTGGGTTGACTGCTTGGGTGGGTGAATTTACACCTTTACCCCCCTCTTTAACAACTTTTTTGAAAAAAATGTTTAAAAAATAGGGGGCAAAAGTGTAAATTCACCCACCCAGACAGTCAACCCAGGCTGGAAACCAGGCCAGCTAGAAAAGCTTATATATAGGAAATGGGATTTATTAGTAATTAAAATAAACTATGTAACATGTTACAGAAATTAGGTCAAATGTATAGCAAATATTTGGTACAAAAAGAAATGAACCTCCATAGTAAATTCATCACGTATGCCATAAAGATTTGAAGGGTACTACAACAAATCATAATTTTTGTACCAAATTAAGTATTAAATACATATGATACAATACGATCGTATCTACTAAATGTATGACCAATGATTGTACCCATGTAAAAATGATTGAAGATACACTAATTGCGGATTAGAGGCAAGCAAGTGATTTGAATATTTTTAGGATATTGATAATTTTACATTTTTTACCTCATTGTCAAGGCGTTGTCTGGCTGACTTTGTATCGGTAGCTCGTATGAGAAGGTAGAGTCGCTTCACATTAGGCTGAACTCTCAGTATTTTCTCCACAAAAACTTGTAAAGAACCAGAAATCCCACATAAAATGATTAGTTTATATTTAATTACCAAATTAAACAACTGATGACACCCATTTGAAACATAAAATGTGAATTTTTATCAAGGGTAAAAAAAATGTGACTTTAAACTACTGATATAATCAAAACTAGGCTAAAAGATTTAAACTACTGATATAAAAGTGTTACTAGTAACAACTACTACGGAAGCAGAAATGACTCCAGAAGTCAAGCAAATTGGGATCAATGAAAATGAGTTGGAGGATGGTAAAAGATTTGAATACTGCGATGTGAAACTACTCACCATCGCAAAACTGAACGAAGCGAAAAACACTATCTCTCTACTTGAGATTGAATATGTCTTAATGATGACAAATGAATACGACGAAAGAAACGAAGTTCCTGATGAAATACAACAAAAAATTAAAGAACGTGGCATGGAAGACTTTAAGAAAGACTACATATGGTTAAAAGAAGTATGGGAAGAACACAAGAACCGCACAGACAATAGGTTGAGACAAGAAAGTTATCAGGATTCTGAATAAGAACATGAGCTGGACTCCTCTAGTGATGACATGGTTATAGAATCGGCTGCAATTGCCTACACCAAATATTTTAGTTTTTATTCCCGAAAATCCAAAAGAATTAAAAAGCAAACAAAAAGTACAAATATTGACTTTGTACATTATTTAGGCTTATAACTGAATCCTCTCTCCTGTGAGAGATTGTTTCTGTATTTGGTTTTACTTCATCAATATAAAGGTTAAGGGGTACTTAACAAAAAAAGAGTACGAAGAGAGAGATAGGTAGGGTTTTAGTATATATACTCTTTGCTAGAAAACCAGTAGAACCAGTGACAAGAATGCTCTTGTTCTCAAGTGTCTCCACAATGCTTTTCAACTCCATGAGGGGAACTGCAAAATGAAGAGTGCAAGGAACTACTATCAATGGAGTTCTTGAGAGATTTTTCAATGAAGCTTTTTGAATTTATAGATATGAAGTCTTGGGGTTTCAACATCATGTAGGTTATGAGTTGATGTCCATTAATGCAAGTACTATAGATGTTACATTAATGAAAATGGTCCTAACCAATTTCCTTGTATAGTTGAGTAAAATTTTAAAATGTTAGGCTGTTCAATTATTGCGATTTCATGAAATTTTGGGTTCTTTCCTCACCTGACCTCATTTCTCTTATAACTTTATTGTCCTTTTTCATTTTGTCTCCCTGTTCAGAATACAGGCTTCTGTGAAAGTTGGGGAATTTTCATAACCCTTCATGCCCGATGCAAACCTCCAACGAAAAAAGGCTACCTCCAACACTAAAATTCACTTGCCTAAGCATGTGTCTCGCTAAATTTACCAGTTTACTAGTAGTACTCTAATCTGCTATGAAATTCTCAAGGTTTTTAAATAAATTTATAAATGGATTGGCAAGGCAGATTTAGGGGTGTGTTATGCCTGACAGGACGAGGATGAATTTACTCAAAATTTTGAAAAACAGTTTCACAATAAGAAGTTTTTTATCCCTTAACCCTTCCCACCTCAGATGTGACCGGCTAAATTCTACTCTGTGACCTAATGATATCATCCGTCATTGCTCAACCACTAAGCCATCACACATTTGACCAATAAATAAGTTTTAAAATGTTGGTATTCGGCTATATTATTGTAGAAAAACTTAATAACTCTACCCTACAATAAGGGTGGACATCCCATCCCGCGATCCCGTTCCCGTCCCGAACTAATTTATTAATATTAATTATTAATATTTTTATTTAATTAATTATTTTTATTTAGAATCTCACTTACTATAATAAATTTATAATGTTATTAAAAAATTTACTATTCTTCTTGAGCTATTATACTCAAAAGTTGAGTAGTTGGTATTGAATTGATGATTGGTTGCAGGAATGGATAGACTTGGGGGGGGGGGGGGGGGGGGGGTCTTGCACCAAAAAACTCTATGAAGGTAAGTGAGAAGTTTCTAGTTCTTATATCAACAATTGAAACATAGTTTCGTTGTCTGCATTGAATTCATGGTACCATGAGAATGGTGTATATCAATAATTCAAATTGATGAATGGAAAAGTTTTACTACATTATTTGTTAAATTGCATCTGACCCTCTTCAATGTCATATACATGTTGATAGTTATCTGTAGGGTTTTTTAAGTTAGGTGTCTGCATATTCTTGTATATGATTGAACACCGTTTGAAGGTCTTGATAGTTATCTAATGTTCATTCCTCACTTTCTTGGTTCGGCAGTATTTAAATATTTATTTATCCTATTCACTGCCTGATTCAATATAGATATTGACACTTCAAAACGAATACAAATGCTGAAAATTTTGTACACATTTTGCCTGAAAGTTCATTGTTAATAGTCAAGATAATCCATTTACTTTGAGTTGAGGTAGTTACAAGAAGTAAAAGCTTTCTGTTGTTTACAAATTAAGTCAGCCTTTGAATTGAAATGGGGTACCTGCTGATCCCGTCTCGTCCCGTTCCAAACCCGTTTGGAATGGGATAAGGTCGGGATGAGGTTTTTCCATCCCGTCCCGTCCCAATTCCGTATGAACGGGATGAAATAGAGATGAGTATATCTTGTCCCATCCCGTCAGAAAGAAATGTTAAAGTAAGAGAAACTAGAACATAAGGAAGGAATTAAACCTAAGGTTGTGTTTAGTTCAAGGGTGTTTCTATGGAAACCATGAAAACCAGTGAGGAAATAAATTGGGTTCTCATTGTTTGGTTGGGCTTTCAAATGCAAGGAAATAAGGGGTCATGTGACATTTTTTTTGAACGAAAGTGAAACAATATGTTTGGTTTTCCCCAAATGATGGAAAGCATAAGCTATTCGATGTAAACAAACTTTGTAGAGAATATGTATAAGCATCGCGAAGATTTGTATCCATTTTGGGCGATTCTTGTATGTGCTTTGTTTAGTTAATATAGTTATATTATTAACGAAAAAATAGGAACCAAACTAAAAACAAAGGTATATAAAAGGTTCTCTGACTCTAAATTTAACACATCATAAGATTAGGAGAGCCAATGGGTTGGAACGTTGTAGGTTGGGTAGTCTACTCGCTCGACGAGTATTCGATAATGGCCACTTGGGTGTACGTATTTTAAAAACAAGACTCGGTCTTATTTACTCAATTATGTTACTCGCTTGAGTAATCGGGTTCAACTCGATCAGTATCAACTGAGTGACCGTGTTCAACTCAGTTGGTTCCTTTTTTTTTTTTTTTTTTTTAAGTTAATTATGTTTGACAATTTGAGATGTTTGTGGTACTTTTTAGCTAGTTTAGCTTTATTTTGATAATGGTGATGTTCAATCATATTATGATGATAATTACTGAAATTAGGGTGTCAACGCGCATTTTACGTGTGTAGATATTCAATATTTTTTTTATTTTATTACAATAATTCTAGAAGAATAAATTATTATTGAATTTCTAGTTAAAATAATTATATGTAATTTTAAGAGCATGTGTATAGTTTATACATAAATAAAGGACTTCGCATAATTTATGTTAGGGGCATTGGTATAAATAATCAATGTTTAAGAGGGCTGATTTTGATTGTAAAAGTATGAAATATGGAGAACAAAATGAGAAACTAAAAGTTAGATGTGAGGACCTATTTATAATTAATAAATAATTGGAAGGTATCAAATAAATTATATTAAAAACTTATGTATAATTATCGAATATTTACAGGACTGGTTTTGATTGTAAATAGTTTAATTTTGAGAAGGTAAATTGGTAAAATGTGTAATAATGTTTCCATTTGTAAAGACCTATTTATAATCTATAGATAATTTAGAGTGATTCAAAATACATTATATTAGAAGGTTAGATGTAATTAATGAATATTAAAAAATTTAAATTTGATTATAAATAATTTAAATTTAAAAGAATAAAAATGTAAAAAATAATAATAATAATATATTTTCCAATTAAAAGATACAAATACCCTTGAAAATTGTTGATTATCTTTGGTTTTACGTACACACTGATTTTACATACACAATGACACAACGACAACGATAACGATGTGTCATTGTGTGAACAGAATATGTAGGTGTAATAATCATCACATGGGTTATAATGTCAACATAAGGATAACAATGTGTCATTGTATGAACAAATTATGTAGGTGTAATCATTACATGGGTTATAATGGTGCATGTTACTATTACTTGGCATTGCTCGTGCCCACGACACCATATGCATTTTTTAAAGCTCTAACTGAGACAAAATAAACTCTTAAGTTATACAATGCGCTTAGTATGTGTTCGTTTGAACAAAATACCACATCCATGCCAATGACATCTATCTGCCACAGGCATACCATTAAGCTGGTACTCCATTGACGTTCTTCGCATCACTTTCAGCTACGAAAAAATTAGGGAAAAGGGAGTTGAATCCTCTCTTTTCGAAACTATGGCACTTTTTATTACTTAGGAAAATATTTGTCTCTGTTTTGAAGATGCTAGTTGATCGGGAGCTCCAATTAGTATGGATTCAATTAGCTTCGAGGTGTAGTTGTTGTTATTCCCATGTTTAAACCACAATGATAAATCTAGAGCTAAATTAAATCTCAACCATTAATTCTTTTATATGCCTAGACAAACTTTGAAAAACCAAGATGTTTATATTATAGACTCTCGTACGTACGTCACAATATGCATTCTTTTAAGTTCTTATTGAGACAAAAGAAACTCATAGGTTATACAATGTAATTCGTATACGTTCTTTTGAGCAAAATAACACTCATGCACTTATGACACTCCACCGAAATCTATACTATGTACTACATTTATTTTAATACTAATTATTGATCATTGTAGTATTTGATGCACTTTCGACATAAGGTCTTTGTGTATTTTTAGGATTAGGTACTCATCTAGTCTTGATATGGTTTCAACACTAAATTTTTTATTTAGGCTTAGTGCTTTAAGATATGATAATTTATATCCCTTTAAATATAGTCTTGCATATAATTAACTCAGATGCATAATACCTAATTACAATAACTCTATTCGATGTTCCTAAGGCGCTCCTCCGAGACATTATAATTATACATGCCTTTGAAATTATGATGTTTCTCCCAATGACACTTATATTGCGTATAATGATTATAACGTATAATTTTCCCAAAACACATATTTTTAGACATTCTTTAGAAAAATTCTATGAGAAAACTCCATATTACGAATTTTGAAAATAAAGTAAGTTTTCATATAAACTTTAACTTGAAATAATAATACTATGCCGGATTGCAAAATTATCCTAATATACGTAAAAAAAATTATACAAAATAAAACAACACAAATTACCATGCATAGGTTCGTCTAGCCAAACATAGTACTATAATGTCACCAACAATTTTTTTTTTTTTTTTTTTTTTTTTGTATGATGTGAGTTTTACAATGTACACATTCAGTAAGATAATCATGGCAAAGACAAAAAAAATTTTATATAAAGATTGAAGTAATTAAAAATAAAAGTGAAAAAATCCACCTCACCTATTAAAACATAGCACCTCAAAATTCTTCTCTTCACGTGTTTATCTTGAAACCATCCACACGACCTTTAAAAAACTTGAATAAATAAAATTAAGGAAAACAATTCCAAGTGAACTTTGGAATGGTTGAAAGTGATGCACGGAGTCAAGGATGATTATAAAACCCATATAAAACTTTTGTCTCCCTTTGACGACATAGAATTTTAGAAAAAATATAATTCAATAGAGTTTTTTTTTTTTAACAAACCATAATAATGTATATCCATTATATTCTTGATCACCTTTAATATGCGCGTGCATTACATTATTGATCACCCTAATTACTATCAACAATTCAATTTCGCTATGACTTTGGCATGATAGAGTTTTCAAGTTGAACTTTAGAAAAACTAAATTTAATAACCTTCATTTTTCTTTTCTTTTTTGATTAACACCATTTCATAGTATATAGTCATTATGTTTTTTTTATTGTCTTTAATATGTACTTAATCTATTCTCCTTATTCCATAAATACCTAACTATCATTAACAATTTAAAAAAACAAAAAAAAAAGTTGATTATGGGGTTTGAAATCATGACTTTTTATTGTGGTTGACTTGAGTGTGAGACATAAATGCCAAACTTTAAGTCCCAATCGTTGGATTAAACAAATCTTAACTAGTGATTCGCATGTTTAAACAACATCACTACACCTATTGTTAAATTAAATCTTGACTATTAATTTGTATATATGCCAAAACAAACTTTAAAACCCCTAGCTAGTTTGTATCGTAGACTAAGGTAATCTCCCTACCTTTGGCACTTAAATTATCTGATAGGAGGAGAATTTTCAATTTTGGTCAGGAGTATTTCAGTCTTACGGGAACATAAATTTCAGTTCTATGTTTAGGTAAATTTCAATCTGTCTTTTATCCCCAATCTAAAACGCCATACTGATTTCTTATATAGATATATGAGGATTGTGTGTGTGTGTTTGTATTTCTTCTAATCAAAAGCAAATTCTTTACTAGCTTAGAATTTTAGTGACTTTATGTTTCTAACTAGAAACAAATTAAAGTTTTAACTAATAAGCATCGAGGAAGTGTCTTAGTTCTTACTTCTAATATTAGTGCATATGGTTGGCATTCAGACAAGTATACACCCAATAACTCTCTTTGTATTATTATACTTTCTTTTTCAAGTATTTGAAGGAATCAAAATCAGGTTTAAGAGTTGTGGAATTGTAGCACTCTAAAGTCTAAACCTAAATAGAAATTTGGCAACCATAGCCCATCCCTAGCTTTATATTTCTACGTTTATTTGGAACTAAGTCAAATCAATACTCCTCATTTAAGTCCATACCTTATCTACTGACCTACTAGCGACTATCCGTTTGTCTTCCATGTGATAAGAGAGAGTGAACAATAGTTCTCTCTTTCTTCAACTATGACAAAGCAAAAATCTAGAGAGTCTGGCTACAAGCCGACCCAATATCATTCATCATCGTACATAGGTTGAAAATGACCCTGTGCTGAAAATGACCCAATCTTTAAGATGATGGATGGTATTGGGTTGGTTTGCTGCGGGTTTGGCTTTTTAGAATAATTGATGTCAAAGACGTTTGACTACTCTACCCCAATTAGATGCATAATTATTCTTTATATTTAAATTTATTAAAAAAAAACTTAGATTTCAAGATATTTAGTGATAAAATATTAATGAAAAAAAATATATTTTGTGAGGAATAGTACGTCCAAACTAATGACACAATTTGAAAATTATATTTGTAGTTATCATTGCAATAATAAATAAACAAAATCCGTATGGCTTAGGTATTAGATGTAAATAGATCTCGTAATCAAATAGCTCATTCTATTGTTGTCGGCTTTAGGACTTGGAATGTTTTTATAAACTCATATTAGTTTTTGCTTAATAAAGTACTTTTTGTTGATAAAAAATTTATCCAATATTTTACAGCTTATATAATAAATATACTTTTAGTTAATATAATATAATATGATTATTCTAGCATCGACAACAATGGAACAAAAAGTTAATGCACAAAAATTCTTTTTTATTTCATTTTTTTTCATATTGAATATGCTTAGGGTCAAATAGAAATAGTTATAAACTAATGAGTATCAAATGAAAAATAACATTTTTTTCATTATTCTTTCGGAAATTTACTCCTTATAACATGTAATTAATGGTGACTTATATAAAATTCTGGCTTAAGTACCATGTTTAGAAAAGATTTTATACTTATAGGATCCATGGTATAGAGATTCAGTCTGTATCCCATTGTAAAGTAATTAATAAAGTGTGCATCGACTTCTTGTGATCCCTTTTCAGGAGCAGAAGGAGTCTTCGTCTAAGTCTCCAACATTATGTTCAGTCTCCCTTGAAAGATTCAGTGCTTCCTCATTCCCTGCTTCTCTCTCTAGCTTAGCGAGTAACTCGGTCTTGGAATCAGCTTGCCCTACTCAATGGGATAAAGGCAAGGGTATTGTTGGACTTTCACCTTGCTGGGGGTCCATGTCCAACTTGAAGCGTAATATTGCCCAACCTACGGAACAACAGGTTTCTGAAAATTATTGGAAGGTCTTAGAAGCTGTAGAGGAAAATGTTTTCAACCTAGACACTTTATTGACTAAAATGTCCATGCAAGCCAAAAGGGTTCGCAAGTTGGCTAAGAAAGCCCAGCGTGACAGAGCTGTTGAATGGGCTCATTTATCAATTTTTTCAACCAGATCCAGGTTCATGCTTAAACAAAAATCTACTAAATTAGTTTCTTCCAACAAAGCCAGGCGGCCGCGAGTGGATCTTAAGGGTTGTAGCGCCCATGTTGGTCCGGTAAGGATCGAGTCTTCCAACAACACCAAGGAATGTTCGATGTTTCTTGCTTATCCTCCAGGTTTTGAGCCACCAACAGAATAGTGTCTTGGAGTCCACAGTTTGCCAATAGATCAGTGTCTCGCATTAGGAGAGGTGCTCGTCCACACCAGACAACGTAGGTGTTCCCTAGGCTTCGAGGTCACTTGGACGAATCATCTAGGTGTTATTCCTGGCAAACATGTTTCTAGGCAGTCTTCAGGAGTTGTTTCTAGGGTCAATGACAGTGCAGAGCTCTCTATTTCTGATTGTCGTTTGGCTCAAAAAGATACATCTGACCGATCGGCTTTCAAAAAATTGGCTTAGCAATGGGAGTGGACCTCAGTCAGGATGAAGAAATGGCTTTAGGTATGGTTCAAGCCGCGGCGCAGAGTTCAACATCTGACATAGCTAGGGACAGGTGCAGCAACCTCGGGGTTGAAAGTCCTTCATGAACCTCAAAATTCTTTCGTGGAACTTTAGGAGGCTCGGGAATTTGGATAGGCAAAGAGTTGTCGTAGATTAATTTTCGATAATCGTCCAAATCTAGTTTTCATTCAGGAATCAAAATTGGAGAGATTCTTTAGAAAATTTATCAGGAAGTTGTGGGGTGACAATTCTTTTGATTGGGCTATTGTGGAATCCATTGGCAATTTAAGAGGTCTATTAGCTATTTGGGATGCTGCTCTTTTGCAGATGAGGGAAGTGTTGAAAGGGGTTTTTTCTCTTTCTATTCAGTTTCAAATGATCTCAAACAACTCTTTTTTGTTAGGGTCTAACATTTATGGACCGTGTGATCCTTCTATAAGAAAACATTTCTGCAAATAACTATATGACATTGTTGGTTGGGTGCAATCTCCATGGTTGTTAGCAAGAGACTTTAATGTTGTCTGTTACATGAATGAAAAGAAAGGTTGTGGAATGAGGTCCATGAGCATGCAAAAATTCAATCAGTTCACTAATGAGGTCGAGCACGTTGATTTCTATCTGAAAAAGGGAAAAATTCATGTGGTCAAATCAAAGAGAGCACCCTATTCTTTGTCGGCTTGATCGACTTCTGGCTTCGGTGGATTGGATTGCTAAGTTTGGTGAAAAAATTGAATGGCTCAAGGGAGCGGCAGATTCTGGCCATCAAGCAATTTTGCTAGCGAACTCTTCTATTGGCAACAACACTCGCCTCTTTTCCTTTGATAACGATTGGTTTGATCACCCAACCGTAACAAAATAGATGAAATCATGGTACGTGGAACAACTCAGTGATCTCTGGTCACCCTGACTACTGCTTATGGTGGAAACCAAATGCGATCAGATGCAACCTTAAAAGTTGGAGGACTAAAGTTTAGGGCAAGACCAATTTATGCTTTCAAAATATTTATGTATTGATCGCTAACATTGATGTTGAGGAAGATATCCAAGACCTGATTGATGATGAAAGGTCTCGTAAAGTGCAACTACATCAGGCATGGACAAAGTTAACCAAAAGAGATAAGGAGTTTTGGAGGATCAGATCTGGGGTCAACTAGGCTTGTCATATATGGATCAGGAGTCAAAGTTCTTTCATAACTTGGCCAACAGACGCAGAATGTTTAACTCTATTGAAGCTCTTAGCGTGGATCATGAGATGGTAGTTGATAAAGCCAACATCAGAGAAATCATGGTTTCTCACTTTAAGGAATTGTTCAGTGAAAAGGAAGTGTGGCGACATTTATTCTCGGGGATTACTTTTTAGTCTATCTCCAAGCCAATGGTTACCTCCTAGGTAGAAAATTTTTCAGATATGAAAATTAGAGGAGCAATCCAAGAGCTCAAATCAAAAGTTTCTCCTAGTCTTGATGGTTTTTCAATGGAGTTCTATTTGAAAATGTGGGAGGCAATCAAAGTTGATGTTCTTAAAGTTATTGATGATTTTAATACTATGAATTTTCTGGATTGGCGGTTAAACACTACTATCATCTCGCTTATTCCTAAATGTATCGGATTGCGGACAGTTAAGGACTTCAGACCTATCAATATTTTGAACGGGGCTTATAAGATCATTGGCAAAGTGTTGGCTGATAGATTGAAAAGGTTATTCATTCGGTTAATTCTCCATTTCAAAGTGCAGAAGTCAGGTGGTTGATAGCCCTTTGATTGCAAATGAAATTATTGATTCCATGAAAAAATAAGGTGTTCCAGGGCTCGTCATCAAATTAGATTTCTCTAAAGCTTTTGACAATGTTTTTTGGAGATATTTGGATTTGGTAATGAATCGCATGAGGTTTGACTCCAAATGGATCCATTGGCTTCCCACTTGCAAATCTACAACCAATTTCTCTTTGAAGATTAACGGACAATTGCACAGGTTTTTCAATAGCTCTAAAGGCATGTGTCAGGGTGATCCCATGTCTCCTATTCTCTTTACTTTAGCAGCAGAAGGTCTGACCCAAATGATTCTTAAAGTGGTTGATATTGGTTTAGTAAGAGGGTTTTCAGTCGCAGAAGGTAGTCATATTTCCATTCTTCAGTATGCGGATGATACTATCCTTTTTTGTGATGCCTCTGCCACTCAAGTTATTGTCCTCAAAAGAATTATGCTTTGGTTTGAAGTTATTTCAGGCTTGAAGATCAACTTTCACAAATCAGTGGTGTTGCCCATTAGAGAAGTCTCTCATCTGAAGCAGTTGGCGAGTTTATTTGATTGTGCAACGGGTCAGCTTCCAGTTAGGTACTTAGGCATGCCTTTGGGTGCTAGATTTAAAGGTAAAGTTGTGTGGAACGAGTAAATCGAAAGGATGGAATCGAGGCTAGCTTTTTGGAAATGCAAATTTCTCTCGAAAGCAGGCAGACTAGCTTTTGTCCAATCAACTTTAGCTTCTATCCTTGTGTTCTTTCTATCTCTTATCAAGGTTCATTCTTCAGTGGCAGCCAAGATGGAACAGATCATGCCCAATTTCTTTCAGGGTTCCACACAAATATCCAGAAATATGCATCTAGTGGGGTTGGGAGAAAATTTGTTGTCCAAAAACTCGAGGTGGTCTAGGCATTCGCCAAGTGAGTACTTTCAATTCAACATTACTTTCCAAGTGGCTTTGGCGATTTGCAGAAGAAACTGACACTTTATGGAGATCGCTAATCGTTGATAAATATGGGCGAAATAGATGGGATTGGGATTCCAAAACCAAGTACACTCCCTATGGGTGCTCTATGTGGAAGTCCATCTCTCGATGTACCAGTATTTTCTACCCTCACACCTTACTTCGTTGTGCAATGATGATCTCATCTCTTGTTGGCATGATTCTTGGTGTAACAACCAACCTGTGAAGGATTTGTTTTCAATGGTGTTTTTCATTAACAAACAGAAAAATAGGAGAGTTAGCACATTTTGGTCCAATGAAGATTCCTGGGATCTTTCTTTTCGGCGACCCCTAAAGGATGGGGAGTTAGAAGAGACCGCCAATTTAATGCACCCGTGGGATAGTCAGATGCTCTCGGAGGGATTTTATAGTTTGGTGTGGAAGGGAAAATATGTGAGTTTCTCGGTGAAAGAATTTTCGAATATGTTGGTTGCATCTCATTATGAAACCCACTCCAACTCCTTCATTTCCTCGCACAAGAATTTGGTTTGGGTGAAAAATATTCTTCCTCGGATTAATTTCTTTTGTTGGTCGGTATTGCATGAGAGGATCCTGACTAAAGACAGGTTGAAGAAGAGAGGAATCCTCACAATAAGCCTTTATGTGATTTGTAATGAAAATGATGAGACTCTGGATCACTTGATGCTTCATTGCAGATTCTCCAAATCCATTTGGGACAATTTCTTGTCAGAATTTGGTCTTAGTATGATGTTTCAAGGTTCCATTTTGGATTGGTTAAGTTTGTGGTCCCAAACTAATCCATCTCGGCTCGCAAAGTTGTATGGCGTAGGGTTCCTCATGTGCTTATGTGGTGTGTGTGGAAAAAGAGAAATATGAAAATTTTTGAAGGGCTTAACAGATCGTAATACTTTATCTTTATCAAAATTAGGGAATTGTCGTGGAAGATGGGTGCGGCTTGTAATCTCTTTAGAGACTTTTTTTACACCTTCATTGGTGTATTTGCATTCTTTGATGTAGGGGTGATTGTATTTTGTTTATCCTCTTTTCTTCAATAAAAATCTTCGTGTTTGGCATTAAATAATAATAATAATAATAATAATAATAATAATAATAATAATAATAATAACAACAACAAATAAAAAACCCTTCATGTGAGTTAATTGTCAATATAGTAATATACCAAATTCATTTCATTTCATGAAAACCTAGTCAAAGATCAAAATGCCTAAAAGGCACAATATAGCAAATTCATTTCATGAAAACCTAGTCAATATTTATTTTTAAAATTTATTTTTGTTAAAATTTGTTCTTAAATGTTTGTAGTTGATGAACCGGTAAGAATTGTACGACATGGTACTAGGGGTGGGCATCCCATCCTGCGATCCCATTTACGTCCCGTCCCGTCCCGAGTTTTCCGGGTCTTAATGGGATTGAATAATTTCATTCCGATCCCGTCTCGATCTAGAATGGGATGGGATGAAAATTTTCAATCCCGTCCCGAACTAATTTATTAATATTTTTATTTCATTATTTATTTTAGAATTGTGGATGCCCATACAAATATACTGATGTATATAACATTTTTACTTTTTTTAGCATCTCAATGAATCTCTCACAGTGTTTGTTACTAGGCCAAGCCGTTTCTCTTATCTGTGTGGTTTGTTTGTAGTTTAGTACTGTTTTTTATTTATTGATTATAATGAGTGTGGTTGAATGCTTATCCAGTCTGTGCACTATATGGTTTTCAGCCATTGTAATTTTCAAAGCTTTAAAGATAATTTTAACTAGGCTGAATATGCAAATAGGTCATGTCAAGCGTTCCAGACAGCAAGACGAAATGAACCAACAACAACAAAGAAACTCAGCATTACAGATGAACCCGCACAAATTATCAACATGAAACCATTTCCTTTTATCATCTACCAACCTTATATTCTTGTTTTTGTTTGTAATTATCATCTTTTTCAACCTCTCATTGAGGTTGGACTAATTGGTTTAGAACAGTCTGTATTTTAAGTAGGTTGGACTAATTGGTTCAAAACAGTCTCATTGAGGTTGGACTAATTGAGGTTTGTAATTATCATCTTTTTAAGTATGTTCCAGCAGACTGTATTTTAAATATGTTCCAGTTTGATTATGTATATTTTAAGTATGTTACAGTTTGATTATGTATTTTTGAGTATGTTCCAGCAGAATTGATTATGTTCCAGCAAAACTGATTATGTTCTAGCAGAATTGAGTTGATTTTAATATGTTCCATGTATTTTAGAACTTTAGACTTCTAGTTGATAATATGTTCAAAATGTATTCTCCAAATTAGCACGCTAATCCCGTCCTGAACCCGTTTGGGATGGGACGAGGTCGGGATGAAGTTTTTCCCATCCCGATCCCATATGAACGGGATGGGATAGGAATGGATATATCTCGTCCTATCCCATCTCGTGCCCACCCCTACACGATACCACCATTAATATGCATATAATGGTACAATCCTATTTGTCATCATACATAAATCAATGTCAGGATCCTTATTATTATTATTATTATTTTAAATTAGCCAACTTCTTCCCATTTTTTCTGACCTTTTAGGCTTTTACACATTTGAATGTTTCATTTTTTTGTTAGTAAGTTTATTTTTAACATGCCATAAAATTTGTCTGCACGGCACTTCAACCCTACCTCTACCTCCATCTTATGAATATGAGCCATTTTTAGTTCAAATTAATGTAAGATAATGCAAGAGAGGAAGTTTATAAAAAGTTGAGAGATGAAAAGTATAAGCAACCAGAGTTTCATGTAACACTTGCTTAATTGAATTATTGAGGTCCCCTAGCTATATTCATATTTTGGTGAAATTTGAGAGCTGCCTCATACACTAAACTTTAAGTTTCTGCGACATTTTGTTCATCTCCATGTTTTTCAATAGCACCTTGACGACCGTAAATATCTATTTGTAGAGTACATTTCAATAAAGTTGAACCGATTATGAAGGTTTTTTCCCAAAGCCAATATAATGCGCGCTTTGATTGATTTGAGTTCTGAAACATAGCTAAGTTTTGGTATGAGTGATCATTTTCAAAAATTATAGAACCGTTCCTTAGGTAATTTCCATTTGATATTTCTTACAGATCATTGAGAAGGTGAGAACTAACAATGGGTACAAACTTCTATAAAAACAAAGCCCAGCCCAACATAATTGTGTTCAGCTTGAAATATGTAACGGGCTCAATAATTTTGGGCGGTTTGGTCCGGTCTGGCTTAGTTTGTTTTTATTTTTTTTTCTATAGAAGGGCAATTTCAAGCTTCCTATCCTCGAGATCATATAAAGAGTAGTAACTAGTAGGTCTAGCCAAGACGAATTCTAGTCATTTGTAACAATTGAATTAACAAAACCAATGGCTGTAAATGGTGGATAACTCAATCTCAAGTTCAAGCTCAAGTTCAAAATGGTGGACGAATTTGAGATTGAGGGTGGGTGTACTTCAATGGGTCATTAAAATAATCTCAAAAAAATATCTAAAAATAATTTTTGAGATGCAAGTGATCATATTTATATTACTTATCATTGGATACTAGGTCAAAATAGTCAAATGAGCTAGACACATAGAACAATCATTCGTGCGCAGAACTATTTTGTGAGTTTAGCTCAACTTAAATCCTCTCTCACTTCAATATCCATTTTTGACAATAATTTGGGTTGAAAGCTCAAATCCGAGTTTTGGATTTTCCACTGGAGCATTAAAATTTACTCTCAAAGCTCAAAAAATTGCCATATTTGACTTTTTAGATTGCCCATTTAAGATGCTCTAAAGAACAAGGATTGTGATTTTGTTTTTAGAATTAATTTCGGACCCTTAATTTTAAGATATATTTTGTTTTATGTAAAAAAAATGTAAAAATTTCGGTCGTGATTTCAAATTTAATAATATAAATTATGCATTTTAATATCTTAAATACTATATAAAAAGTATTGTATGACTCGTAGTGTCATACAAATTGAATATTATATAAAAATTAATAATATAAGAAAATTTTGATACTAAAATAATATTATAAAATGTTAAAATATAAAGAAAATTTTCGACATATTCGGAGAAATCACATTCATTGCTAAAGAACCTAGTAAAGAGTCTAAAGTGGGTACACGCCGGCGATGAACCAATGCAATGCTCATGCAAGCGGCTAGTTTTCTACGTTCGGGACCTTCCCGGTACCCAATTTTGCTCTTTGTGAACCCCGATAGCCCATACAAGTACCAAATTTAATCCCATCTTTTGACATTGATTTTATGGAATCGAATACATATCAAAACAATCAATAAACCCTTTGGATCTCACACTACGAATCATTTGACTCAAAACATCACTCTGAAATTCCAATTTGCTTTCTTTTCTCACTCTTTTACTTGAGTCCTTTAGCTTTCTCAAAAGATAAGTCTTTACCAAAGATACCCCATCAACGCCCTCTTAGATTTCTGTCTCCTTCCATAAACTTCAGAGAAAGAAGGGCCCTTTGTTTTTCGGGGGACATGAACAATTGAACCCCCAACTTAAGTGTCTTCTCATAAACCCAATTAGGGTTTTGGTCTTGAACAAGAAGTTTTCAAGTCAATTCTGTTGTTTGATTATTCAAAAAGGAGACACCTTTAAGCAGTCGGGGGTTCAGAAACAGCAGCAGAGATGATCGCAGAGAAACCCAGTTGGATTAAGCATGAAGGAATGCAAATATTCTCCATTGACATTCAGCCGGATGGGCTGAGGTTCGCAACTGGAGGAGGAGACCACAAGGTAGAAACTTTACAATCTGGGTGTTGTTTATTTTCTTAAATAGAGATGGGTTGTCTTCAGTTTAGGTTTTCATGCTGGTTAAGATTCAAAGTTTGCTCCTTTTTGGTGTATAGGTTTACAATCTCCCTTTTATGCATTCCCATTTGTATGTTCTAATTTTCCTTTTATTTTGGTGTTGATTTTGGGTGGGTTTGTGTGTAATGCACTTTCATCTTGTTGCTCTGCATGTGTGGTTGTTCATTGTTTTCTGACTTACAGAGTTGGTTTGTCTTAAATTTTTGTTTTAAGCAAATTGGAAGTATAATTATGCTCACATTGGTTTAATGGGTTGTCTTTGCCATTATTCTATGGAATTCAATATAGCCGGGTTGAAATTTTTTAGTTTGATATTTGATGCAATCTTTTTCTGAGGTAGCTGTTCTCTCATGAGTTCTATTATGTAATGCTACTTCAGTTATTATCTTATGGTCAAACAGGTTATGTTGTCATGAACTTCTTTGTTTTGGTTGCCTTTTGTTTTAATATTTGAAGCAGGTTGCTGGGTATATGCAACTACACTATGATGCACCTCACTATTATAAATTTGATATCTTTTTAAATAAAATGTGAATCTTTTTCATGGTACTCTAGATAAATGTAAGGTACCCTATCTCTTAAAAGAGCTTTGATCAGTATTTGGGTTTGTAGACATGAGGTTGATTTTGTGCATGTAGTGACTTCAAAAACCATGTAGACAGATGGATGCAAATTCACTTTTACACAAGGCGCCCTTTTATTGGCAAGGCGAGCCTAAAACTGACATAGGCGAAGGAGACTTGAGGCCGATGTAGAATGGATTTAATTATGTTTTTATTGTCTTTTTGTGATAGGTGCGCATATGGAATATGTTATGTATCAGTGGTGAGACTGAAGGTGACCAGTCCCAGAGAGTGCTGGCAACTCTCCTTGATCACTTTGGGTCCGTGAACTGTGTTAGATGGGCTAAGCATGGCAGGTATATTGCATCAGGTTCTGACGATCAGGTAATTCTTATTCATGAGAAAAAAGCAGGATCAGGCACCACAGAATTTGGTAGTGGAGAGCCCCAAAATGTTGAAAATTGGAAAGTTGCAATGACTTTGAGAGGACACAGCGCCGATGTGGTAATTCAATGTGCTTCCGTTCCAGTGTTCCACCAATTGATGATTTATATTTCACTCCTGGTTTCTTCTAACTAAGAAAATTCCTTATCATGCTTGAGGTAGGTGGATCTCAATTGGTCTCCAGATGATTCAATGTTGGCCAGTGCTAGTTTGGACAACACAGTACACATCTGGAATATGAGCAATGGCACCTGCACCTCTGTTCTGAAGGGTCACTCTAGCCTGGTTAAAGGTGTTACTTGGGATCCCCTTGGATCTTTTATAGCAAGCCAGTCTGATGATAAAACTGTCATAATTTGGAGAACAAGTGACTGGAGTCCTGCTCACAAAACTGATGGGCACTGGGCAAAATCGGTTTGTTCATAATTTATGCAACCCCCTCTCTCTTCCCTGGAGTGTTTTGTTAAAATAAATAAATGAATGAATAAAAAAAATCATGCACCTTGGTCCATAGTCCTTAATTATTATTGTTTTTCCCTTATGTAGTGAATTTTTTTTCCAGCTTGGATCAACCTTTTTTCGTAGGCTTGGTTGGTCACCTTGTGGTCATTTCATTACCACAACTCATGGTTTTCAGAAGCCAAGGCATTCTGCTCCTGTTTTAGAAAGAGGGGAGTGGGCTGCCACTTTTGACTTCTTGGGACACAATGCACCTATAATTGTGGTTAAATTTAATCATTCAATGTTCCGAAGAAGTTCCTCTGATGGTCAGGAAGCAAAAGCTGCATCCGCTGGATGGGCTAATGGGAGCTCGAAGACTGCTGCAAAGGAATCACTGCCATACAATGTTATCGCAATTGGGAGCCAGGACCGTACTATAACTGTATGGACAACTGCAAGCGCTCGTCCTCTATTTGTAGCCAAGCATTTCTTTACTCAAAGTGTCGTTGATCTTTCCTGGTAATTGCTTGTAAATCAGTCACATTGTAGGTTAAGTTTGTGTTTCTTTCAGATGTTTAGATGTTTGCATTTCCTTTGGAACAGGAGCCCTGATGGATATGTGCTTTTTGCTTGTTCCTTGGATGGAACTGTGGCAGCTTTTCATTTTGAAGGAAAAGAACTTGGTCAGAGACTGACTGATGCTGAATTGGATGAGTTGAGAAGAAACCGCTATGGAGATGGCAGAGGGCGGCAATCAAACTTGGCGGAAAGCCCAGTGCAGTTGTTGCTAGAGGCAGCCTCGGCTAAGCAATCGACAAGCAAAAAAGTTCCTTCCAGTGTACAAAATCAGACTCCTCCTGAAAGATCGTCTGGGGATGTCGCTAATCCAAATGTGAGCCAGCTGGTTCAAAAGGTTTCCGATCCGCATGTTAGACATAGTAAGAAAGATGGTGGAACCGGTGGTGATGGATCAAATAAAGCGGTTACCTCTTCACCTATTTCCAGTCCTGATGGATCAAGTAAAGTGGTTGCTGCACCAATTCCCAATCCTGCAAAGCAAAGGGAATATAGGAGAGCTGATGGTAGAAAACGGATCATTCCAGTAGCAGTTGGGATGCCAGTCCATCAGGAAAATACTTCTGGTGGGACCCAAGCTCAAGTGCTTGACTTCTCTGGCGTAGCCTCAAATCACCAAAAGGATAACGACATGGGGCTTGCTGAAGGTGGCCTCAGGGAATGTTCTATCAAGAGAAATGAGAACCCAAAAGAAAACAATATGACAGGAAAATCTGGCTACTCTGGGATTAGGGAGCGTTCTGGGGTCACTGCTAAGGCAACTATAAGTGAGAACCTGGTCATAGAGAAAGTTACTGTCCCTGTAGATTCAGATGGCAGGGCTATTCTAGATAATTCAGGAGTTGTGAAAGTTTCAGATTCTAAAGATGTTTCCTGTTCTGCTCTTTCAATTACAAAATGTGATAAGAAAGAAGGGGAAGATAGCATCCCAGTCTGCTTGGAAGCTCGCCCAGTGGAAAGAGCTGCGAATGATGTGGTTGGGGTTGGAAATGCATTGATCACCAAGGAAACTGAAGTTACTTGCACTCGTGGAGCTCAGACTATTTGGTCTGATAGAATATCTAGGAAAGTAACTGTCTTAGCTGGAAATGCCAATTTCTGGGCTGTTGGATGTGAAGATGGCTGCCTGCAGGTAACAATTACAAACCTCTTAAAGCAAATGTAGTTTCATTCTTTCCTTTACGTCTTTTGTAATACAGAAGTCCATGATTCAGATAACTTTTTCAAGTCATAATTGTATGAATGCAAATGTTTACTTTCCTGTAATACTTGTAGGCAGTGGCTGAAAAGCAATAGCTATTATTACTTACTCTTATTACCATTTTCGCGAAGAAATTGGTTAGTGTTCTTTTTCTTAGAACCTGACTTGCACAAATATGAAACATGGACATGATAAGGGGCGTCTAACACAGCAAGTCCTAAAAGTAAGTTCCATATTCAATACACGCATATCGCAGTATTTGTGCAACACATTCCATAGCCATTAGTCTTATCCGCACCATACCAGAAACCCCCTCCCTCCACCCCCCTCCAAGGTCCTTTTTCTAGATTTCTTTTGTTGTTGTGTCCATGCTTCCTAAATCTAAATAGTTTGAATTTCATTTCACTTACAAGAGATATCTAACAACGGAAATGGCAAACCAGGTAAGCAGTTAATAATTCATACCATTTCAGTTCTCATTCTAAGTATATTATTAAAAAAATGCCAGCTGTTTATTTATCATGACATATGTTCAAGAAATCTTTAAGATTTTGTTCTTGTTTTTTAAGGTTTACACAAAGTGTGGAAGGCGAGCCATGCCCATGATGATGATGGGCTCTGCAGCAGTATTTATAGATTGTGATGAGTGTTGGAAGTTGCTTCTGGTCACAAGGAGGGGATCGGTGTATGTATGGGATCTTTTCAATTCAACCTGTCTCTTGCATGACTCACTGGCCCCTTTGATTACTTCTGGGCCAGATTCAGCCAACAAAGACTCAGGTACAGCTTGAAAAGAGGAATGATACCTCACTTCTTGTGCAGTTTGAATGCATTTTACATGTAATGCAGATCCATTTGCAGACATTGCATTCAAATATGATTGCTTCGGAGATCTAAAACTAGAAATAAAAATCTTCCCCTTTGTGTCACTTTCCAAACAATTCTAGCAACAACAAAAATGTAAGGTCAATTGAAATAATGTGAAAAGGAGGAGAGTTCTGCGTACATCTGGGTTTAAGAAAATAGTAGAACCTATATATACTACTTTTCCTTTGTGGAAGTTCAACAAGTTTCCAATTTTTTTTAATAGGATTGTTATGCTGTATTTCCAGGCACAATCAAAGTTATATCTGCAAGATTTTCAAAAAATGGTTTGCCTCTTGTTGTTCTAGCTACTCGCCATGCATTCGTTTTCGACATGGGCTTGAACTGTTGGCTAAGGATTGCTGACGATTGCTTCCCCGCATCAAATTTCGCAAGTACCTGGAATTTCGGAACAAGGCAGAGAGGTGAATTGGCTGCTTTGCAAGTGGATGTTGGAAAGTTCTTAGCCAGAAAGCCAACCTGGACTAGGTGTGTATTATTTCATATCTCGGGAATTTTCCATGTGGTGTTTAATCTTTTTGATTGCCATACAAGGACCACATTGTATGCACACACACGCAAAAGCAAATAAGTAAATAAATCATCCGAGTTGTAATTGTACATGTGGATTCAGGTGACCGATGATGGGGTTCAGACGCGGGCTCATTTGGAGACTCAGCTGGCATCCTCATTGGCATTGATGTCCTCTCAAGAATACCGTCAATGCCTCCTTTCTTACATACGATTTTTAGCAAGGTAAATCACATCCCCTAGTTTTTTTGAGAGACCGAAGACTTCTTGACTGTTGTGGATTGTAATACCGTCAGCATGTTGGAATATCTTTCACGTTGTTCCTGATCAATCAGTTCTGATTCTACAAAAATTTATTTATGATCTAATTTCGTTGTGATCTCTCTAAAAAATTAATATTAAATAAATAAATGAAATAATTGGCTCAAGCATATAAAACTAGAAAATCATCAAATTTCTTTTCCTGTTTTATTGATACTTAAATAGTGAAAAAACAATCAGTTTGAGAAAATCTTGGAGAAATGAACTAAAGAGAAGACTTATATGCAGATTTTGCTCCACAATTTTGCCCGCATTTTGCAATGGAATAATGGTGCATGTATTAGTAATCCCAATGATCAAGGTATAGATGTAAAACAAGGAAATGAAATAAATACAACTGAGCCTGGATTGTTGGGATTAGTGGTACCACGTGTCCATCGTCTACCACTATGATCTATTTAGCGGAAATCTCAAGAAGCAAATTATTTGGAAGCTGTAAAACATGGGATGCTTCCTGGTGTCTTCTGGCCTTTGTAAATCATGCACATGTCTGCTGCATATAACTTCCTTTGCTTTTAGATAATGTTCACAAAAGAAAGATAGTGATCATATGAATTTCATTACTACAGAGAAGCAGACATGTCCCGCCTACGAGAAGTGTGCGAAAATTTTCTTGGGCCTCCAACAGGAATGACGGAGTCAACTTCTTCAGACCACAAGAACTCAGCTTGGGATCCTTGCGTGCTTGTGAGACTCTGCAACTTTTTTTTTAATTTTTTTATGCTACTGCCTTTTGTTGTCTCTTTCAATTTTAGAGTGCATCTCATTTCTGATTTTTCATTAAGCACAATATGTGAAGTATGTTCCTCTTCTTCTCTGCCCCAATTTTTTACTCTATTCATATGTGGACACTCATGTTTGCCAAGAAAATGATTTTCTGGAAAAGAAATCTGAAATTTTTACTTGATTGCATATGCACATTTTAAGGAAAGCTACTTCTAGTTTTTAAGTTAACAGAGAGAAACCATTATCTAGATACTTGTTGATTTCGTCCACCTCCCTAGAAAAATGTTTTTCACGACCAAGTGATCAGATCGACATAAGATTTTAATCAAGCAAAATCAGATCCTTTGCAAAATGATTTTCTTTGTGAGCAAATGGACCTTCACATTTTCTTGTTGACATGGAGATTTTAAGCAATCTGGGTTCTCTGTAGGGAATGAAGAAGCACAAACTCCTAAGGGAAGATATTCTTCCGGCAATGGCAACTAACAGAAAAGTTCAGCGGTTGCTAAATGAGTTCATGGATCTCCTTTCAGAATACGAAAGTGGTGAAGCTAATTTAGAGCAAGAGCATCCCATCCCACCTGCAATTAATCAAGTTGATTCCACTTAACCAGCAGCTCAGCCGATGGATACAAATCCATGAGATTTCGTTGAAGCAAGGCCTCTGAACACTCACATCATCGGCAAGAACAGTACTTGCTCTCCCAACATACAACAATTGGAGGGAAGGAACCTATAACCTGTGTTGCATTTTACCTGTGCTGACGTACTTATAATGGAGATATAAGCAGTCTGTATCTCACTTTTCCACTACATAGAACATCTCACTTTTCTCCCAAGGTTAATGTGGAAAGATGATACAGATGCACTTTGCTTCAGTAGAATGTCGTTTTTATGTGTGATCGTTAGCATCCGATTGTCCAAGTTGTAGAAAGTTTGTAAAGAATAATCATTAATTTACTAATAGGCAAAATCTTATTGGCATTGTTTTCTATTGCAGTTCAAACTGTTTATAGCAACTTTCAAACTAACAATCAACCTCATAAATTGCTCAGAGTTATTTAGGATTCTTTTTCACAAGCTTACTCGATTTATGTTTGTCACCATACTTTGATCAGTACTGAAACGTCAAAATCTTTGTGAAATAACCATTGGCTTCTTCATAGTTGGTTAGGATTTCCAGCATTTCTTCAGGATTCACAGGAAAATGATGATGATGTTAAAACTTGGGTGGTTGGTAGCTTACCAGTTTTACACATTGATCTCATATAATAAGATGTGCCTTCCCTACTTAGCATTCACAAGTAGTCATGTAGAAAGAAAACTACATGAACAAAAGAGGGATGGAGAAGAACGGAGGGTATGGAGCTTGTAACTTGAGGCATTATGTATATTTCGGAAAAACTTTTAGGGAGACGCAAGAAATATTTCACCGTAGAAAACTAGAGAAATATAAAAGACGACATACAGTTATATTTTACTGGATTCAGATGTTCTCTCCCTGGTCCTTTCCCGTGTTTTTTTTTCGCTTTTTAATATGTATTATGTTTTAATCAAACATTTATAAGGGCGCTTCCATTCCATCTACATTCGGTGCAAAACTAGTGGGAGTGCAACAGATATATGGAATACTGGCACTCTCAAGGAACATATTTTTTTTTCCAATGATGGCTTTGAAAGTGAAAAAAGAAGTACTAACTGTACAAGGCCAACAAGGACTTGCTTAATCAAAATTGCCTTAAATCTGAAATGTCAGAACTAATGCTAAGTTAACACTTGCAAACTGTAAGTTGTATGAACTTCAAAGACCAGAAATAAGAAAGTACCAATGGAGTTCATACCGACACCTTGAAATGGTTGGAAATGTATATATACTCCTTTTAGATTACATTTTGTGAGAACCAAATGAAAGTATACAAATAAGAATGTATATCATGTTCTTTGGTTGTCCTATATTTTCCAACAAAAATTTCGAGCCTGGAGAAGCAGAGAAACCCTAAACAAGAATCATGCCTCACACCACCATCAAAACTCCTGCTCCTGTGACCTTTCCTGCACAAGCACGGGCATATGCAACACGCATATCAATATTAATACAAATTTTTTGAATTATCATGACAACACTTGGTAATAATTAGGAAGCAATGCTAAAACATTGAAATATGTGAACTGAAAGCCATGTCTCTGTTGTGTGTGGAGTAAATCGAGCAACCTTCCCAAAAGAAACATTTCGATGCCCCATATTTAGATGTCTCATTTGTGCGTAACATCTTGGTGTACATGCACATCGAGTGTTCAAAATATGGCAGGTGTATCACAATCTATATCTATAAAAAATTTGAAGGATGAAATGTTGCAATGTTTTGCAAAATATCTTGTGATTTCTACTGTTCAATCACACAGTATCAATATTCAATCACTGCTTCAAACAAACCTTGAGATGTGAAAAAAACTGAGTTGGCATTCCAACATGGTGCATACTTAGTTAATCACATTATCATGCGCCTCTTGGAGAACCTGAGGCAGGAGGAGCCTTAGCAGCATGTCCCTTAGCATTTCCAGGATTTTGTCCTGCAGAGCTCTTTGTATTTGCTGCATCCAACCCTATCACTGACTTCTTAACCTGCCAAGGCAAAGGAAAAACATATCGGCATTTAAGGGAAGAATCACAAAAGATAACCCACTCAATATGTACTAGCCACTGTAAACTGTAAACTACTATATCTTTCAGAGAGAAATTTTAAGAGATTATTGATTTTTCATTTTATTATCTGTTTCAACGCTCTTTTCTTTTGAGAAAAATGGAAATTCAAATTTGACATTGACCGCCATGTCATGTTAGAACAAAAAAGTACACAAGGAATACAGAAAAATCTTACTGATAAAGAACTCAAGTCTACAACAGTGTTTTGAATTGAACAAGGAAATATGCATTTAATATTGACATCTGTAAATCCTTGACTAAAAGAAAATGGTTCCTAAATCCTAATGTTTGCCCATTACAGAATAGAAGCCTACCGCTGCAACTCTCTCCTTATGAATATCAGTTGTAAACTGTCAGACAGTTCAAAGCAATGAATCAAAGATGTATTGCAGCAGGAACATTTTAGACAGAAACACTAAAAAGCATCCTGCATAAGAAAATATGTTCGTCGATTGGTAGATTAGTGCTCCTCATCCCTGTTATAAGTCCTTAAATTCCACATCTACCGATAATCATTACCTGCTTCTTGAAGCTCTTAATCTCATCTCCACCAAACCCAGGTAATGTCATATGCCAATTTCTCTCTAAATGAAACACAGGTAATGTCATATGCCAAAAAATCAATATCAAATAAAATCTGAACAACAAATGCAATTGCTTCAAAGCTAACCTAAATGTAGAAGTATGTCCTTTGCCTCCAATGTGACTGATCTCCGATGCTTGGCTAATGAGCAACCAAAAGTAGTTATCTGCATAGACAAACAGAATCTGATCATACGGAAACTGTTTGGTTGACTAAAGAAAAAAAGGTCCATGATATTGTACCATACTTGTCTTATTTATAAAAGAAAAGGAAATGAAGATAACAAAATGGTTCACAATTATTAACTTGACTGGTTATCTTAACATGCAGATAAGGCAAAACTTGATGACTATAAATTCATTCACAGATAGATATTAGGTTGATTCAAAATGGCATATTGAAACACAACTGGCTCAAAGGTATTAGGTTTACAATCAAGAAATCTGGCAAAATTTTCTGACTAAGGGATAAGTTTCCCCAGTTTTCAAGCTGACCTATATTTTTTTTTTCTCTTTCCTTTTTTCTGAGAAGGTAAAAATTCTATTAATGTTCTGCGAGAAATACATTGAAGGCAGCCTTACAAACATTAAGGCCCCAAAGATTCAAAGAACACACAATGAGATACCCAACACCACAAAGCCATCAGAACTCAATAACAATAGTTCCTAGCTCCAACTCCTTATTACAAAATATCCTCTTTCTATGTTCATTACACAGTGACCCAAGTGAAAAGGGAAACACCGTCACACATAGCCTTCCCTATTGTAGAGAGGTGTAAAGAGGTCTTCCCGCGTCTCAAAAGATTATCTATCATAGCAGGCATCACCTTACATAAACCAGAACTCCCCATGAGATGCATCCACAACCTATTAACCCAGCCACAATGAATAAGTTCCAGACAAAAGGCCATGCTCTATGCACTGGCTAGACTTTAGAAGGAATCCTATTCCACATTGCAATCCATATAAAAAAAAATGGAGACCTAGAGATAGGACCCATTTCTTCCAATTTCTTCAATGCCAATTTCAAGTTGATCCTTTACCTCAATTTAAAACGGATAACGGACCCATAACAGTCCAAGAGCATTATAGGTTATAACAAGATATAACATGATATAATGGTATACAGCAAAATATTTGTTAAATATATTTTAATACCCCCACAAAGTTTTAATGTATTATTGAGACCAAAAAAATAAATAATGTTCATAACATTAAATTCAAAAACATCAAAACATAAATAAAAACATATTCACTTCGTATGAGAGTGAGATCGCAATAGAGAGTGTTATTGAATCTTCGTCTTCTTCCTTTCTTCTTCTCTCGTTCTCTGTCAACCAGCGAGGTATGATTCTCTGTCAATCGGCGATGGCGAGGTTTGGTCCTTTTTCTTTGATTGAGAATGAAATGGGTATTTTTTTATTATATATTAGAACAAAAAGTTATAATGGCATTATTGAAAAAAAAATTGTTATCTCAGTAACGACCGTATAACGGCGTTATATCAAAGCCGTGATACAAAAACGTGATAATCTCATAACGTAACGACACATGCCTGTTAAGCATTATATCGGAATTATATCATCGTTATAACGTTGTTTTAACTGCACAGTGATAAAGTGAATCCAAGGTGTCTTTTTACTTTCCTTGTTTTGAGCTAATTGATTAGACCTTTGTTTATTTAATGTGTAACTAGAAGTAGTACTGAATGTTGTCAAAAGGGAAAATTGTATTGAAAATCAAGGGAAAAATAAAAATCAAATCGAGATTAAAGTCGTGAACAATAAGATTTATACATTGATATATGCTAATTATATTTTGATACATATGTAGGGAAGGCGTCTTCAATGAGGTGCGAATCGCATCAGTTTCACCATTTATCAACCCAACTCCAGATTTTACTTTGAAGGGCGTGTAAGCTTGGAAATGCTTGAACATGCTAATTATTTCCCATACCCCACAACCATATCATGGTGTCCTTTACACTCCCTTAGACTACCCACTTGATAGGCCATACTTATCAGCTATCAACTATTATTGTTCTCCATAAGGCATATTTTTCATTAGCAGATCTCCATATACATTTTCCTAGAAGAGCTTCACTGAACATTCACACTTTCAGAATCCCCAACCCTCTTCTAATTTTGTTGCATTGAACACTTGTAGATTCTGAATCCAAAACCCACCTCCATGTTTGGAGCAACAAGACTTTGTCCCAGGATGTCTTCTAAGAGTCACAAGAAAGCCCCGTACATGTTTCTCCATTCTCTAATAAGGATAGAGTACAAGGAAAGGAAATAAACTTGAAACAATGTCCGAAAGCAAACCAAACCATACCCGAAGGCTATATCATTGTTGCCACCCACCTCGCATGAAGACCTGCTTTCCTCCAATCCACATACGCAATTACATTCCATTCCCGAAGGCTAATCAACCGTGGAGCACATGTGCTCCTAATAATCAGGTGACTCACTAAGTTCCACTGGTGAGTCTCGAATTCGCAACCTTTCACAAGGAGAATAGATGTCCAAATACTTCGCCTTCCACGTGGCAAGGTTGTTCTCCATTTTTTCACTTAATTCATCCAAACAGAGGTACTTGCTTGGATGAGGAAGGTGACTACAACCCATAATGTTGGAAAACAATGATAGGTGTTGATATATCCTATACCAAAAAGGGAAGACTTGTTGAAGTTGATTTATTACCTCATACCCGATTCGAACCAAAGCAAGATTCTCTAGATACTTTCAGTTGACTCACATCCGCATCACAGATAGGGATGGCAATAGGGCGGATTTGGGCAAATTCGTCCCCGCACCGCCAGGTATCACGGAATTGTTTGTTATTATTTTTAAAACCATTCCCGCTCCACACAAATTGGTGGATATCTGCCCTGCCCCGATTAACCATTTATTATATGCCATACCCGCCCCGCCCAGGAATTTTTTGGGCCTAATTTTGTGGCAACCATTGCACCCCCTAAGTTCCTCTTCTTCTTCCTCTCTTACTTTTCTCCCTAAAAAATTTCTTGAAAGAAGAAATGGAGAATTACTCATACTCATCGTGCCAAATTCGCATGATTCGTCACCCAGATTTTGAGAAACCGATTGCGAGAACGCCTCATGGGAATAGCCACCACCTCCGCCATCCAACACCAACCTTCTCATCGTTTTGGAAATGGCAGTGGATAACGGAGGAGACTTGGGGGATGGCTACTGAACTTCAATCTTGAGCTTGCCATAATCGCCACTATTTCGCTTATTAAATTCGAACTACGCTTGAATATGATGGTTCGATACCTTGCGAAACCGTCGCGAACAATGGCGGAGCTGCCTTCGTTTCAGCCGAATTGGAGCAAGAGATCGGAATCAATGGATTCATCGCGAGCGGCCTTAGGTAGACGAGTAATGAGTTGTCTTCAATGATTGAGGTTGATTTGAGAGTTAGGATTCGAGCTTCAGTGATGGAAGTGGATGTGAAGAGAGTGAGAGCGATGAAGGTGAAGTTGAAGAGCATCGTCTGAACTTTGGAGATAGAAAGAAAAAAGGAATTAAGGTTAGGAATAGAATTTGGGGTTTCTATGATACACGGGTACTTCAGTAATAAACCATATATAAACGGATATCTGAAGGGTGAATATGGCCAAATCCGTGATGGATACAAATCCATTAAGGCAAGCCCAAATCCTTAATGGATCCCCAAATCCATTCAGGCAAATCCAAATCCGTCTCATTTAGGACAGGACGAATATTCGTGTAAATCCGCCCCACTGCCAACCTAATCATAGAAGAGGATAGGGGTTCTTTTTTGTTTGGTGGGGGGGGGGGGGGGGGGGGAGGGGGGTCACTAGCTTTGAAACCTTTCATAAGACCTTCAATAACGTCAGCCCTTTTGACCAATTTTTAGACAAAAAAAAACTGATGTTCTAGGTTCTAATTTTGGACTATGTTGTCGGGGGCTCCTCCAAGGGTCTAAAGACTATTTTTACTTTAAAACACCTCGCCTTAGCCTTGGAGCGCAATAGAGCCATGCACTACTTAAGGTAGAGGTTATTACACTAAAATCTCTACCCAAAAAAAAAGGCTCCGACACGACAACGCTTCGCCTCGCCCCTAGAGCATCTTGGCGCCTCACCCCTGACAACATAGGTTTTGAAGTAGGTAAAACTAACAAAAAATGCCTAAAAGCCCATTGAAACTTGCGAAAGTCAAATTATTGCTTTTACAGACTTTGGACAAACTCAAAATAGCAAAAATGTTACATGATGTGTTAGTTAAAAGTTAATTAATGATGATGATAATAATAATAAGCAATGGCAATTTAGGGAGAAAGGTGGCTTTTTAATAATCTTGGAGGACTCACTAGGTTTTTCTTTAAGCTTAAGGACGCAGCACGTGCTCCCCTTAACAAAACAAAAAAAATATCTATCTCTCTCCACCATCTCTGTCTTTAGAAAACATGATCTCTCTCTCACAAATTCAACCTCTCATCGATTTCTAGTTAGCAAGTTTGCAGTCCACAAATGGTCTGATTTGTAGATCAAAAATTGTTATTGCAACTTCAGTGTGTTTTTGAAGTAGAGATTCAAGAATTAGTTGGTAAAGATCATCAGTTAGTGGAGAGACTTCAATGAAGAGCAACCGGGATTTAAAGCCAAAATCCAATTTTTTACATTGTTCATATTGTGTTAACAATATTGGCAATGGTAGGCATTCATTGAATATACTCTGAATTATGGTAGGCACTCACTGAATACGCTTGTATTTAATTGTGTGCCATAACTCTAAGATGCATATATCTTCAGTGCCTACCATCCACTTGCAGATTCTAGGTTGTTCAAACTTGTGTTTATCATCCGTGCCCAGTATGGTAGGCATTCACTGAATGAACTCTGAATTATGGTAGGCACTCATTGTTTCCCATAAAAATACACTCCTAGATGCATATATCTTCAATGCCTACCATCAAATTGCAGATTCTAGGTAGTTAAAACCTTTGCCTACCACTGCCATTAGGGGCAAGTTGGGCAGGTATGTGAGTACGTCCAAGCCCGATTGGGCAAACCCGATTACGGGTAAGGGTTTGGACATAGTTCTGGATAATGGGCAATACTTAGGTTTATATATTTAATACCCGACTTTGTCTTGGGCTGTGCTTGGGTAAGACCTTGGGCACCCAAAGATACCCGAACGCATGAGCTATTTAATATTGATATAATATACTCATACAAAAATGTTATTTTTCTCATAAAATAAAATAAGCTTAAGTAGGTAACATTATATTCAATAAAATAAAATTCAATATGTAAGATTTTATTTAGTGATTTTCTCCAAAGATTTTTTTTTTTTTTTTTATCAAAATGAGGTGCACTAAAAACGTTCAACCACATTAAGAAACTTCCTGTTCAGAATACAAATCATGCACGATTGATTCTATTTATTGACAATATGAACACATTAATAATAGATAAACCCGACCAATTTCAATTGCCCAAATTACCCAAACTACCCAAAAACGAGTTTGGGTTCAAAATATTTACATAGTCTTAGCCTTGGGCAAGATTCTTCATACTCGAGTCTAAGACCATGTAAATATTTTGGGCATACCTAGGTCTACCTTGGGTAGGGCTTGGGCTAGTGTGGTACCCGCACAAATTCATCATCAAAACCCATTCCCGATATTTTCGGGTCAACTACACAAATTTTGGTTCTCTAAGCAAAGCGGTCTTCCTACATATCCTCGCCTAATCCAAAGCTCAATGATGTCTTCCTTCACCGCTTTTCATCCAAATTTTCAATGGTCGTCCCCTCCGTCTACACTCTCCATTAACTTGCCAATCTAGACATTTCCTAATTGGCGCCGTATTTGATCTCCGCTACACGTGACCAAACCACGTTAAACGTCTTTATTTAATTTTGTGGCACTACACCTAAGTATCTTCTAATTCTTTCATTCTTAATTTTATCCTTACAGGTTTTACTACATCCATCTTAACATACGCATTTCTGCTACCACCATCCTATGCGTAAGTTGTCCCATAGTAGCCTGACATTCTGAACCGTATAGCATGGCCGGTCAAACAATTGTTATAACATTTCCCTTTTAACCTTGCAGACATTATTCTATCGCATAATACTCCTGACGTCATTCTTCGTCCAATCAACTTTAATCTTATGGTCTACATCCTCTCCAATAGCCTCATTCTTTTGAATTATAAATCCTAGATAACGAAAAACCTCACACTCTAGGACCTCCACGCCTTTGATCTCAATTGCATTACTCTTCCCTCGTGATTCACAATCAAAGTTGCACACCAGATATTTTGTCTTCAAACAACTAATTTTAAAATCTTTACTCTCTAAAGCCTCCTGCCACTTATCTAATTTTCGACCTAAACTTTCGATAGTCTCATCCATTAAGACAATGTCGTCTGAGAATAACATGCACCAAGGTATATCTTCTTGCAGATGTCTTGTCAACTCATCCATGACCAAAGCAAAGAAGTATGGACTTAATGCCGACCCTTGATGTAATCCTACTGACACTAGGAATTCACTAGACATCCCACCTACTGAGCGAACACTAGTTACAGCCCCTTCATACATATCCTTAATGATATCGACATAACATTGAGACATTTTCCTTATTCCAAGCACCCACTAAATTAATTCCCTGGGGACTCTATCGTAGGTTTTCTCCAAATCAATAAAACCATATGCAAACTCTTAAGTTCCTCTCGATATTTTTCTATAATTTGCCCAATCAAGAAGATGGCCTCCGTAGTAGAGCTACCTGGCACAAATACAAATTGATTCTCCGAAACAGTCGTTAAACTCTTAAGTCTTTGTTCTATAACCCTATTCCAAAAGTTTCATCATATGACTCATAAGCTTTATCCCTCTATAGTTCGAGCATTTCTAAATATCCCCATTGTTCTTATAAATTGGTACCACGATGTTGCGCCTCCACGAATCTGACATTTTTTTAGTTTTCAAAATCCTATTAAAGAGCCTAGTCAGCCACTGAATCCCAATTTCTCCCAGACATTTCCATGCTTCAATTGGTATATCATCTGGTCCAACTGCCTTCCTTGTCTTCATTCTTTTCAAAGTTTCTCTTACTTCTTTGGCACTAACTCTGCAATGGAACATGCGATGCCTCCCTGTGAAGCATACCCCTCAAAGTTTAACTCCTTACATGTGTTCCATTGAGTAGGTTCCAAAAGTAATCCCTCCATCTATCTAAGCATTAAAATTCTTCCATCCTCATGCTTAATACACTTAACATGACTCGAATCCCTAGTCTTTCGTTCTCTAGCTTTAGCTATCTTCAAGATATTATTCTCCCCTTCCTTTGTACCTAGCCTATTTTATAGAGCATCATGTTAGCTATGGTAACCGATAGGCATTCACTGAATGCACTTTGCTTACCTTCAGTGGCTATAATTCTCTTCCAAATTAGTAGGTATTTATACACTCAAAACTACCTTCACCTTCCCAATAATTGGATCCAACCCAAAAAAATTTAGAAGAGGAGAGCTCTGAAGAGAAAAAAGAAAATCATAAACAATTCAAGAAGTGAGACCTGAGAGTTGAAGTACCCAAAATAACAAAGCGATAAGGAGAGATCTGAAAGAGAAAATCAGTTCAAGATAGCGAGAAGAAAGTGAGAGTGAGAGAAAGGGAGTCAAGACATGCAGACAGTGTATGCGAGAGCGTGCGAGAGATATGAGTTGTCATTGTGCATCTTGTTGAGCGAGTGTTGCAGGGAAAGAGACGTTGAAGAAGAGATAAATACGAAGAAAGTGGTCCTTAATTTCAACTAAAAAACTACTGGATCCTGTGCAATAACCCAAAACCAAAATGGGACCCTTGGGGCCCAATTTCTATAATAACAATGATAAAATAAAAGTGCAACGCCTTTGTTCGGATCAATTTATTCTTGAATAACTGTTTTGGCAGTTTATCCATATCTTTCTTGCATTTACAAATTACAGTAGTGTGTATATATTTTGCAAATAATTATGCATCAGCGTGCTCACTGATTGAATTGGAACCACCATGAATTTACTAATTTCTTCAAAGAAGAATAGTATGTCATAAAAGTAGCTAAATCAGAACACGGCCCGAACCTCAATTTGAATTCGCTCACAAATTTAAATAGCAGGAAATCATTTATGTAGCACTCAGCATTGAACTTAAAAAGCATAACAGTTTAAACCAACACATAGAGAACATAATTTTAGATTTAAAATAAATAAAAATTACTCACAGAATCAACAAAATCTTCAGCCATCTCTATAAGAATGTCTTCAACCTCAGGATCCAACTTCCCAGTTGGAACAACCTGTGAATAAGCAATAAAGTAACGAGGTCATATATTGTACTTTTAGATGCAATAATATAAATAAATAAAATCAAATTTGTGTCTATGTATGAATCACGATTTAAGACCAATATACAATTCATGATGGAGATATCAAAAGCACTACTAATATATTTAAATTGTTAAATAGCTATTACTTAATTGATTGTTCAAATTGAGGGCATAAGTGAATCCTTGCTACAACAGAAAATAAAGCCTCTGTCAACTCTTTTTTTGCATCAAGATACCCATTTTTTCATTCATTACTACAGGGATTCTAAATTAATATACATAATACCCACTAACCAATAAAATATCCAAAATGTAGAGAACAAATGGAGCGAATGTGAATAGAGAACTAACACACCTGCAACTATTTTTTTTATTTAGTTGGTTTCCCAGACTTGTAACTGTGTCAACACCACTCTTTTCTAAGATGGACACCTGACTAAATATGGTTTTAATATCAATAAAGAAAAAAAAAATTGTTTTACTAAATAACTGACAACGATAACCAAGGTCCTCAGAGTAATATTTTCTAGCCATGATGGGGAAAATGGTTAGACAATTAAATAAAATAATATTTTTTTTAAAAATAAAACTAATGTCCAAGATAAGGCTAAGGATGATAATCACTAAAAACTATCATTCGGTATAGGAGTAGGAGAACAAGAAAAATTAACTGAATCCTCCACACCACACCATTTGTAAATGAACAAAAAATAAACGAAACAATAAGGGGGAGAAAAAGTAACAGATCTGGTAGACCAAAAAAATGTATCAGATCTTGACAAAAAGTGAATTAAGGGAAAAAATAAAAATAAAAACCACTTGGTCAGATGATCGAATTTAGATCTCAGGGCAACACTCCTTCATTATACATATGGTTGGGCTTGGTCCGGGTAACCAGAATGGCCTTTTAAAGGTCGGGTTTTCAAAGACCGAGCCTGGTTAACCAGGGTGAGGTCCCGTGTAACCGGAATTTCGGGCCGGGCCGGTTTCGATCCAATCCCCATTTCAACCCAATTTTTATTTTCTTTTTTTGTTATTTTTCAAATCCAAATTGAATATTTGCCTTTTTTTAAAGCCAAAATACCTATTGTAGAGAAAATAGAAACATACATTTTGGGCCAAAAATACACAAAATACATATTGTAGAGAAAGTAGAAACATACCTTTTTAGGCCAAAATACACAGTACATTTTTAGGCCAAAATCTTGGTTTTCTTAAAAATACCTGAGCCGGTCTAGTTAACTGGTGGGTTCTGGGAATTGGAACTGAGGTCCAAACCGAGAATTTCGGTCTAATACGATTTTTAGGACTGAAGATTAAAATTAAATTAAAAAGACCTGCCCGATCGATCCGGTTCCAAGGTCGTTCTAGTTTTTCTGTCTGAAATGTCCAGCCCTATTTATACATATTCATTACCACTGTATCAATACGATGCGACATAGATCTCATAGCGTTGCAAATCCAACAATCTTTCATTTCTTCTAGACAAGCACACACACCAACAAAAAAACTCCACCAAAAATATTTTAGCTTGGGTTTATGTCGTCAGGATTTCACACATAATGGATCAATCGATCTACGACATGATTTTCCAACTTTTGATCATTTAGGAGAGGGGTAAAGGGGAAGCTCAACCACAACCAATGTTCGGTATTTTCAAAAAGGAATGGAACAATGGGTGGCTCAAAGCCATTTTTCAATTAATTGAGCTTTTTCTATAGTACTCACAAAAAATATTGACGCCATACAATATATGATATTCACAACTGAATAGATTCAACCTAATGCCAGGATATGTCATTAAGAGAGCATGCCTCTAACGTTTTATGAAGAGAGTACGGTTTAAATGTCCTCTGCACTCTAGAACAACTTGGCACCATTATAACCTACTTGTAAAATAGAAAGCTCGAAATTTACAAAGACTCGGGTAGAGCCTCATAGCTCAAATGTCTATGATATATACTGCAACCTTCTTACCGAATGAAGGTTATTTGGCAAGAGAGAAATCAGAGAATATTCCATAGAAAGAGCTTAGAGCTCTCAAGTGGTGGAGAGGTTTAGAAGCATTCAGTTTGTGACTTGGCCATGGGGCATTACCAATACCTGGCAAATTTTGAAAAAGATATCCTTTGCAAATTGATTTTCAAATTTTAATGCTCTTTTTGTAATTTTCTTAGCTTTCTTATTTTAGTCATTGCCCTTGCTTCCTGGGAGTGTATGCTCCCTGCTTGTATTCCTGCCTTATTTGCAGTATATATTATAGACCTTACTAAAAGAAAGTAAAATAACTACAAAAGGAGAATCGAAACTTCAGGTAGTATAACCCCTAGTAGGCACTCCCGCTCTTGAGAAGTACAAGTATTAGATAAAGACTTGAGAAAACTTCTAGCAAAGAATAAAAGATATCACGGATTCACCTGGGAAACCAACTCATGAATGCATCTCTTGCCAACAATAGTTTTGCCAGAATCTCCGGCATCTAGACCAGTTGTGCCCGGTTGGGTCATTCCGGTTTGCCCTGTCGCAACAGCAGGAGTTTTCTGGTTTCCTGGTCCTGGTCCTGATCCTGGGCCCCATGGAGCCTGTTGCTGTTGTTGGTTTAACTGCTGGGCCCTTGATGGTGGATATTGTTGTTGTCCAAAATGCTCTTGTGACTGAGGCATCTGCGAAGACTGTTGCTGTTGCTGGGCAGATGCCATTTGTTGATGTGAAGATGTTGGCAGGGAATGAGGCTGTTGTTGAGGAAGATGGGACCTTTGCTGCAAAGTTTGTGGTTTCTGTTGCCTGCCTGAGGATGATGGTAAAGGTGGTTGCATTTGTTTCCCTTGGGGACCTGATGGCCCCAACGGCTGTTGTAAACTGAGTGGTGTACCCAGTGATGGAGAACCCAGAGTTTTAGTTCTTGATATACCAGGGCGCTGTAGAATGAAATAATAACAATAAGATTTCATTTCTTACTGGAAACCAGTAATTTAATTGAATCACACCCTCTATAGACATTGTCTATTGCCTTTTCTATTTGTCTATTTCTTTTTCTCTTTCTTTTCAATAAACTCTTTTGAACCAAGTTACACTAAAAAAAAATTATTCACTTTTCAATCATTTAGGCTCCCTGTGACTTGGCATAATTTATGTCAAATTTTCTAGAGTTCATACATGCAAATGACCTTGATAAAGGAAAACATAACCAAATAGATAAACTATAGTCATATTAAGTCATTAAAGATGTCATCTTTTGTTTACTTCTTTCAATCTTGTTTTAGGACTAGATTTTTCTTGTGTCTGACCAGAATTGTTGAAAATTACACAATGTGGTGCTATATGGCTGTATGTTAAGTTGAGGTGAATAATAACTTAAGACAAGCAAAATGGAAACACGAATTTCGCCAATAAGAACAAAATAACATTCAAAAACGAAAATGTACAAAAATAAACCATAATCGGGACTAACTTGGTTAGGAATAGACTGATTACTAGGAGTAGCTTGCGATCTTATCGGTGGATGAAAAGCCCTCTGTTGCTGTTGTTGAAGAGCTGCCGGTTGCCGTGATTGAACCCCGAAACTCAACGAACCCATCGACCCAATAGTAGTCTGAACTCCTGCAATGGGCTGTTTCACCTGAACAACACCAACAAAACAAACCCAACATTAGCAAAACTCCAACTTGGAACTACCCTTTATGCAAACACATAAAACTAGCAATACCCATTGTCAGGATTGCAAAAAAATTACCTGGTTGGCATTGGAATCGCCTACATTGACCGGATTCCGACCTAACCCACCTAAATGCTGACTATAAGAAGAGGGTCCGAACGACGAAAACGAAGTGGGTTGTGAAGGTCTAGACTGGTGAGCTGGGACACTAATGGCGAGGCCCCCAGCTCTCTGCAATGGGGTTAATGTAGGGTGGGGTGTGGTGGAGGGGGAAGACAATGGGGTTGAAGAGGATGAGGTGGTGACGGAGTTGAGGTGGGGTTGAGCATATTGGGGGTAAGATGGTGGTGGTGAGCGAAGGCGGGTGAGTGGTGGGTGAGGCCCTATGTTGAGTGCAAGTGTTTGGGAGTGTTGGAGAGTGGGGAGGGGGGTGGTGGATTGGGGGGATGGTGAGGTGGGGGTTTGTGGGGGATTAGAGTTAGGGTTTGGAGGAAGGTCAGGTGGGGAAGAGGAGGAGCTTGGAGGGAGGGTTTGTGGTGGTGGTGGGTCAGTTGTTGGTTGGGAAGTGGATGTTGTGGGGGGTTGCTGATGTTGTTGTCTCCGCTGAATCCATGGAAAAATATTGGGGTGGTTTTGTTGTGTTATATAGGGCGGGGGGATTTTTGAATGACCCCTTACTCATATATTAAAAAAATATATTATTATGGTAAGGATACATGGTGGTGGAACGCGGGGGGATTTTTGAATGATCCATAGATGTGCGAAGGAAGAGTTAGGACATGCCAAAATAGGAGGTTTCTATGGTAAGGAGACATGGTGGTGGAACGCGGATGTGCAACAAACCATTGCGGAAAAGAAAAAATGTTTTAAGGCGTAGCAAAAAGATAGGTGTCTAAAGTTTTATGAGCTTTATAAGCAGGCTAAGAAATTGAGTAGTAGAGCAGTAGGGGAAGCTAAAAAGAGAGCGTATGATGTTCTTTATAATAGGCTAGGTACGAAGGAAGGGGAGAAGGATATTTTCAAGATAGCGAAGGCTAGAGAACGAAAAACTAGGGACTTGAGTCATGTTAAGTGTGTTAAGCATGAGGATGGAAGAGTCTTAATGCATGATACAGTTATTTTAGATAGATGGAATGATTACTTTTGGAACCTACTCAATGGAACACATGTAGGGGAGTTAAACTTGGAGGGGTATGCTTCACAGAAATGGAGAGATCGCGTGTTCCATCGCAGAGTTAGTGCCACAGAAGTGAGAGAAGCTCTAAAAAGAATGAAGACAGGAAAGGCCGTTGGACCAGATGATATACCAATTGAAGCATGGAAATGTCTGGGAGAAGTTGGGATTCAATGGCTAACTAAGCTCTTTAATAGGATTTTGGAAACTAGAAAAATGCCAGATTCATGGAGGCATAGCATTGTGGTATCAATTTATAAGAACAAAGGGGATATCCAGAATTGCTCGAACTATAGAGGGATAAAGCTTATGAGTCATACGATGAAATTTGGGAGATAGTTATAGAACACATACTTAGGAGTTTAACCACGATTTCGGATAATCAATTTGGATTTATGCCAGGTATGTCTACTACGGAGGCCATCTTCCTGCTTAGGCAAACTGTAGAAAAATATCGAGAGGCACGTAAGAGTTTGCATATGGTTTTTATTGATCTGGAGAAAGCATATGATAGGGTCCCCAGGGAGTTAATTTAGTGGGTGCTTGAAAGGAAGAAAGTGTCTCAATGTTATGTCGATATCATTAAGGATATGTATGAAGGGGTTGTAACAAGTGTTCGCTCAGTAGGTGGGATGTCTAGTGAATTTTCAGTGACAGTAGGACTACATCAAGGGTCGGCGTTAAGTCCATATCTCTTTGCTTTGGTCATGGATGAGTTGACGAAACATCTGCAAGAAGATGTACCTTGGTGCATGTTATTTGTAGATGATATTGTCTTAATGGATGAGACTAGTGCAGGTTTAGGTCAGAAATTAGTTAAGTGGCAGGAGGCTTTAGAGAGTAAAGGTTTTAGAATTAGCCGTTCGAAGACGGAGTATCTAGTGTGCAACTTTGGGTGTGTACCAAGAGGGAGAAGTAATGCAATTGAGATCGAAGGTGTCGAGGTCCCGGAGTGTGAGGTTTTTTTGATATCTAGGGTCTATAATTCAAAAGAATGGGGCTATTGGAGCAGATGTAGACCACAGGATTAAAGCTGGTTGGTTGAAATGGCGAATGGCGTCAGGAGTATTATGCGATAGAAGGATGCCTGCAAGGCTAAAAGGGAAATGCTATAAGACAATTGTTCGACCAGTCATGCTATACGGTTCAAAATGTTGGGCCACTATGGGACAACATACGCATAGGATGGCAGTAGCATAAATGCGTATGTTAAGGTGGATGTGTGGTAAAACTCGTAAGGATAAAATTAGAAATGAAAGAATTAGGAGATACTTAGGTGTAGCGCCCATAGAGGAAAAAATTAGAGAAAAACGTTTAATTTGGTTTGGTCATGTGCGGAGGAGACCAAGCAGGGCGCCAATTAGAAAATGTTTAGATTGACAAGTTAATGGAGAGTGTAGACGGAAGGGACGACTGTTGAAAACTTGGATGAAAACAGTGAATGAAGATATCATTGAGCTTGGATTAAGTGAGGAATTGTGAGAAGATCGCATTGCTTGGAGGACCAAAATCCATGTAGCCGACCCCGAAAATCTCGGGAATGGGCTTTGATGATGATGATGATGATGATTATTATATATATATATATGGAAGACGATAACACCGAGAATATGGAAGAGCCCCCTAGATATCGTAGTGGGTTTTACCAGAGATTATGTGACGAATCGTGAAATCAAACTCCTTGGTAGAGATTTTGCGACAAATCGTGAAATCAACCATCGATGAATATTCGATGAAGAACGTGTTTCCATTTCAAGAACGTGGTCTTTGGATCTAATTCTTCAATCAAGACTTCAAGAATAGTAAAACAATGATTAAAGCCTTCATAAGCGAAAGATGTAATGTCGAGGTCTCTTGCTAGGTAAAATGAACACATTTTTTTTCAACCTCCGAGAGGGACTACAACAATTAAGGCATTTTTCAAGAAAAAATGTCATTGACAAAACTCAAAATTTTGTTGAAAATTACTTTTAACAAGGAAAAAAATTCGTTGGTGGGTTCCTGGAGGCATCCCCGTAGCTAAAGGTATTTGCCAAGGAATTACAGTTTTTGTTGGTAAAAGGGATGCTAAGTCAAGAAAATATTTTGTTCGTAATATTGACAACTACCAAGGAAATTCATTGGTAAAAATCAAATATCGTTACCAACAAATTGTTTGTTGCAAGAACTATTTTATTTACCTACAAAATTTTTCTCGAAAAATCTTAAAATTGTCGTTGGCAAAGGTAACAACCTTTATCATATAACTTTTTTGTTGGTAAAATGCATGAATATCAACAAAAGTTGTCATCGGTATCGTTACCAATTACCAAGGAAATTATTTTCAATAAAAAATGATATATTAAAGTTGTTTAAGAGACGACCTAATCTAGGTCTCAAACTCTAAGGACATCACCCACTACCTCCCAAACTCTAAGGACACCACTCTTGATGATAAGACCCCACTATAAAATTTCATATATAATATATTTATTTTTAGGCTCAACGGGAATCGAACTCCTGACCTATAGTAAAATCTGTTGCAATATTTACCAATTGAGCTATTTGAATAATTGTATTGTGTGAAACAACTTTATAACTTATTAAATCAAACTACTCATTTTTTGCAATAAAAAAACCATTGCTACATATATAATAGAGACCAATATATAATATTTCGTCACTGTAAATTAAAACTAAATATTTTCACGATTATAAGATTTATGTTAAATATCTACCACTTTTAGCAATGAAAAAAAAATTCACAGTTACACCATTATAATTAGCAACAAAATAGTAATAGCATTTCAATGCTATATGTTATTAAAATTGGTTATATCCCCAATGAAATAAAATTAAATTGTTGTAAATAAGAAAATGAACCTTAATAAGAAAAATGTTCATGAAAATTTTATCAATATTTAGCAACGAAATAAATTGTTACCATTAATATTATAATTAACAGTAAAATAATGTTGTATTGTTAAATAAATTTTATTTGATTTTTCAGATGAAATTATATCAATGCTACTAATAAAAAATTTCAACGAATTGATATTTTTCCACTATAAAGAAGCTAGGAGCTTTAAATATAAAAAAATTCATTATAAGTAACCAAATAAATCGTTGCAATAACGTGGTAATTAACTAGAGAAAATTTAGTTTCAATGTTGAAGAGACACGAACAAGTGTTATAGTGCATTTACAAAGAAAATGTTTGTCAATAATATTAATATTTATTAGCAATGAAATAATTTATTGTAAATGACGTCATTATAACTAACAAACTAAAATTTTGTTGAAAAAGAAATATTTTGTTGCTAAATAATGTTGGTGGGAAATTGGTTTTGGAATAAATATTTTTCGCCATCTCTTTACAAAGAAAAGTTGCCAACAAAATAGATTTCGTTACAAAAAGTGACAACTCTATGGTTTTTTCAATGAAATTTATTTTTGTTAGAAATAGTAACATATTAACAAGAAAAATAAAATTTGTCAGTAACTAAAACATTTTTTGTAGTGAGTATACCAATTTTCAACAAAATAATGACTTATCGCTATAAAATAGTTAGTGAACTTTAATGAGAAACAAATTTTCATGAAAATATTATCAGTTTTTACCTAGAAAAAAATTTGTTACGAACAATGTTATAATTACCAACAAAATCTTATTTCATAACTACAAAGATTTCATTAAAAAATATATTGTTTCCAACAAAATAAAAAGCGTTGTCAATAGTGTGACAATTCTCAACGAAATATTACTTTGTTGCTATAAATTAATAAACGAGCTTTAACAAGAAAAAAACCTAACGAAAAAAGATATCAATCATTATCAACGAACCGAATCATTACTAATAATGTGATTATTGTCTAGGAAAACATATTTCCTTACTAAAGAGGGACGAATAAGATTTAATATTTGTTAACAAGGAAAATTAGTTGTTGTTAAAATTAGTCTTCTTTAGCAACAAAATATTTCATTTCAGATGATGCCATAATTACCAAGGAACAAGTATTTTGTAGCCATAAAAATAATTTCATTGTTAAATGAATTTAGCAAAAAATTGGGTTTGGAGGGAATGTTTCTCGCCACCTATTTAACAAGGAATGTTTCCTACAAAATATATTTTGTTGGAAAACAGTAACAAGTTTATGGCTTTTTAAAAGAAATTTTTTATTCGTTGACAATGCTACAATATTAGCGAGGAAATCAATTTTCGTAGCAATAATTTTGTTGGTAAAAGATAGATTTCTTGTAGAGGTAGCTATGGGATGCCAGACCTTTATTATCATAGTTAAAAAACTTTTACACCAAGTCGAGGGTGCGTTACGACTTTACCCGAATTAATAACAGTGGAAACAATCCAAGGAAATTGCAAAAAACCAAGCAACAAGGATCCAAAACAATTTCTCAAAGATAACTCATGAAAGAAGGCCTTACTCAAGAGTATAAAGAACTCAAGAGTCAAGGCCTTACTCAAGAAAAAGACTTTACTTAAGAGATAAAACTTTACTCAATAAAAGAAAGAGTTTAGAACCACAAAAACTAACTAACCAAATAAACAACATAGTAGCTTCCAAGCAAATGAAACAAACTAATAGCAAACCACTTGCAAGCACGTCCAGTACCATAATAATCAGCCCCTTGCTGCCAAGACATTCGCCCAAAATAGCAACGCCACAACAACAGCGCGACAACCAGCCGTGAACCTAGTTGCAGCAACCATCCCACCTCGCCAATGTGCCAACACAACACTGCATCCCAAGAACATCGCAACAACCCAAATCCGCCACAACGCAGCATATCAATAACACCGCGCCAATGCAAAACAACAGCAACACAACAACCTGCCAACAACATACACAGCAGTGACAACAATAGAGTATAAAACTTTGTTTTGAGATCAAACTGTTGCGCCAAAGCAGTTGCCAACGCCAATTCAGCAAGCACCCTTCTTCATTCCACAACTGATATCCTGACCTTACCACCTCAAGTTCATCAATTCAGTTGCCAGCAACACAAAGAGCAGCAACCGCACTTGCAGAAGCACAATTACCCATGACGAATATACGCAGTATGACATCTGTCCAACTCGACCATACCTCCAATTCTACCCGGGAGATCCTGTTATCCAAAGACTCTTCTCAATCCTTCCCTTTGAGCCCTTCCCGCTAATGCTTCCGTTGTCGCATTCGCTTCCCTATAAATATGCTTACAATGAACTTCCATTTGATTCGCCAAGCTCTTAATATGCCTCCAAATATTCTCCAAGTACCAAAGAACCTTATAGACCTCCTGAAACCAACCACGCGCCATGTCCGAATCCTTTTGAACAATAACTTTTTGATACCCCATTCTAAAGCATAAACGTAATCATTCTAATAGCGCAAACGCCTATGCTCTATTATTCGTGCATTCGTTAAATACCAGTTGTTGAGCATCCATACATACTCTGTTTGCATCTCTAATAATCACCCCACCTGTCGTCTTGTTATTCTTTGATGACTCATCCACGTTTAGAGCAACAAAGTTGGGAGGAGGAAAAAGCCAGTAAACAATCTGAATCTCCTTTTCTCACCATCAGGATAACTAGAAGCCCCAGCCTCTCCAAAGGAACTTTATTAGCGATACTGTACTTCAGATTAGCAAAAGAATTAGCCATTCTAAAAAACCACCCTATATTCAAAATCCCAAATATATGATTCGGATGCCCATCTTCATAAACACATTTGCATCTTTGTTTCCAAATTTCCCAAATGATAAACAAAGGGATGAGAAAAAAAAAGCATACCGACTTGAGTAGAAGTATTAGCTCTACGAAACCAAACCAACAACATCGTGGTGATCTTTATAGGTCTTCTGATATGAATGTCAAAAATACCTTCAAAATGTTTCAAAATATATGTGGCGAGATTGCCTTATAAAAATAAGTGCTTCAAGGATTCAGTCTTAGGAAGCACGCAACACCTGCATTTCGAAGCTAGACTAAAACCACACCTATAAAGTTCCTCGTCTACAGGAACACCCCTTCTCAAAAGTTTCCACATAAATACTGAAATTTTGGATGGTAACACAGGTTGCCATATTTTCTTATGAAGTACAGTCCATATAGCTTTGTCTCTGAGCAACTCATAGGCCAAACAGGTACTAAATAAACCATGTGACTCTGGAAACCAAACACAAGCGTCGTCATAAAGATTCCTTCCCTGAATTCTATCTTCAAACAACCTGCTCACCAAGCCTTTAAATTCAGGATTAACAACTTCAAATCCCCCATTCACCACCTCCCTAATTGTAGGCCATTTTCCTTGAGAGACTAATTCTCCTGTCCTTCTAAACACTGTCACTAAGTTCCAATTTTCTACAAAGAAACTTTAATTTTTTTTTCCAATCCACCAAACAATGTTACTTGAAGTGAAAGACTTACACCTCATGACCTTCTTTATGAAAGGAGACGCTCCACTTTTTTCTACTTGACTGCTAAAAGGAATCCCTGATTTCCAATAGTTACTCCTCATAAAATTCGCCAATAACGAGTTCAAATTAAGTAAACTCCACAAAGCCTTAACTCGAAAGGCCTTAAGAACCACCTCCAAACTCCTAACCCTCAATCCTTCTTCCTCCTCAAGGAAACAAATCTTATTCCAAAAAACTCATTTTTTCTTGAAGAATGAATTGTTCATTCTTCTTTGGATTAATTTACTTATGGTGATTTTCTCCTAACTAAGTTGTGGGTATTTTTTGTTTTTTTTCTTCTTCATAGAAATGGTCTATAAACATAGGTAGAAAGTGAATTTGGAACACTTTGTGAGCCTAGCAAAATTGTTTCAACACTACCCATTCATATCATAGTATTAGTGAGTGGACTTGTATTCCTATATTTTCAATTGTTAATGTGAGTCCCATGTCGGTCTTACTTATAGATGGTTTAGAATTGAAGTAGAATGCTCCATGTGCTTCTATTTTGGCCTTATGGCAATTGCAACAAAAGAATCAGCTCATCCTAATTTTCAACAACTAATTTAAATGAATTGTTTGCCTTTTAATGGGGAATCAGTAGGTCTCAAGGTGTTGGATATCATTAACATGAAGCCCTTGGAAGCGTGGTGTGATGATGTTAAGAAGATGATTGCTCGAGACATACAACATCTTCTTCTTTTGGAAGATTTTGACATTAGTTTTGTTAATAAAAGTTGTAATAGACTTGTCTTGGATGCTGAAAATTCTCTTTGCTTAAACATGGTCTCAATGCTCAGATTGAGGAGAGTCGAGAAATTTGTTCTTGTACAGTGTAATTTAGCTATATATATATCATCATCATCATCAAAGTTCATTTTCGATATTTTCAGGGCTGATTACATGGATTTTGGTTATCTAAGCAACGCGGTTTTCCCACATATTCTCGCATAATCGAAGCTCAATGACGTCTTCCTTCACTGGCTTCATCCACGTTTTCAACGGTCGTCCCTTTCGTCAACACCCTCCATTAACTTGTCAATCTAGACATTTTCTAATTGGCGCTGTGCTTGGTCTCATCCGCACGTGACCAAACCACGTTAAATGCCTTTACCTAATTTTGTCATCTATGGGTGCTACACGACCTAAGTATCTTCTAATTCTTTCATTCCTAATTTTATTTTTACGGGTTTTACCACACATCCATTTTAACATACATATTTCTTTTATTGTCATCCTATGTGTATGTTGTCTCGTAGTAGCCAAACATTTCGAAACGTATAGCATGGCTGGTCGAACAATTGTCTTAGAATATCTTTCTTTAACCTTGCAAGCATACTTCAATCAAATAATTCTCTTGACGTCATTCTCCATTTCGTCCAACCAACTTTAATCCTATGATCTATACCTTCCGCAAAAGAGCATCAAAATTCAAAGTATTTCCTACATCATTGACATTAGGATCTTTTATATTACTACTACTACTACCACCTTATACATAGATGCAACCATGTGATGTGTCACATAATTACATGCACTTTCAACATGAATTGAGTCAGAGAAAACAAAATCATTAAACTCTAGTTTAACCTTGTGCTGCGATTCTAAGAGTCCCTGCTGAGAGAAATGTTTTTCACTGCTATTGATTGTTGTCACCAAGTCTTTACAGTGGACAAGAAAACAACCATTCTAACCCTCCTTTCCTACAACAAGATGCAAGCATGCTCGATGCCCTATAACTATGATTTGTCTACTAAGCAGCTTAAGGGCTTTTGATGTCCAAAACGAGTGTTCCCATGTATATCTTAAAGCATGGAAGTACTCGAGAAATAGTATTTACAATGTCATTTATACATGTTAGTGGTCTCACTCTCCAATCAAAATCTTGAGCGAGTGGGGGTATACATGAAGCATTTACATTGACGGAGCCATGAAATTTTATGAAGGGGGGCGGAGTGACGTCATAGTTAATATAAGAAATATAGGAATTAATTACTTTAACAAAAAAATTTAATTCGAATAATACATAAATATAAATATACAAAACACCAATTGGTAAACAAAACTCCATCTAATCTATGGGGAAGAAAATGGATCGGACAAACTACTTTGTAGGAAACACAAATAATAAATATATGAGGAATAAATCAAATTGATATGTAAAGTTAAAGGGCAAGAATTAATTTCAAATGTAAAATTAGATGTGGACACAAAAATTTGGTTACTTGCAATTTACCACCTTATCATAAATAACTAATTAGAGGTTACCCCATCATTAATCATTATTACAGTCTTTTTCGAGACTAACAGTCAACGTGCATTGACTGTCAAAAAGCTCACGTTGATTATCAAAACGTCTTCAAACAATAACCCATAGATGAACCTCGAAATACAAACATATATCTTGAGAAAAAAATTAATGGATCCAAATTTCATACATCTCCAAAAAAAAGCCCATAAATAAAATACAAAAATAGACCTTGGTACGAATTCATCTTGAGAAAATACATTAAAAAAACCTTCTCCTTCCTCAATGCATGAAAAAGAGGTTACGGTTGTTGGTGGCTGATAGTGATGGTAAGAAAAAAAAACTAAATCAAGCAAAAATGGAGGGAGAGGAAGAGAGTAGGAGACGAAGCGGTTGTCGGTGTCGTAGTAAACAGAGAGAGAGAGAGTAGAAGAGAGGAAAAATGTGGAGTAGGAAGGGAGAACAAAAAAAGAAAAATGGCAAAACGGGACCGAGTCGTCGACATTGCAACGGGGCATATTGGAAATAAAAGTAAAAAAAAAGTTTTAAGTCAGTGTTGCTCCCACTTGCCCCCACGTGGCTCCGTCCCTGAGCTGCATGTAGTTATGTACGAATGATCTTATGCCTAAACTAGACATCATTCACGTCATCTTACGTTGATCCAAAGAAAAACCATTAGAGATAAACATTAATCTAAGCAGAGATTTTCCAACAACTTGCGTTTGTAGTCCAACGGTTAGGATAATTGCCTTCCAAGCAATAGACCCGGGTTCGACTCCCGGCAAACGCAGTTTTAATTTGTCTCCTTTTGTCCTCGGGCAAAAAGTGCCTTTGCAGCATATATTGAATTTTCTTTTTGATAGCATCATTATATAACGCCAATAGGACTTCTAAACACTCTGTACATCATTGCTCCGTGTTATCAAACCAAACACAAAACTTCCATTACTAGTCTTGTAAGGCATGAAGCCGATTCTGTAGCTCTTCTTCTCTCCAGATTCCTTAAACATCACTGTTCTTTTAACTGATAAACTACCATTCATGTTGGAAACGCCAATGGAAGGGTAGTTCAGATCGTAGGATGTGTTGATGGATACTTGCAGGTGAGTGCCTCTTCTGTCAGGTTTCTGAATTGAGCTGGTCCTGCACAATTACTGCATAGAAAAAGTCTATGACATTGCTGGAGTTGAAGTCATAAACTAGTCCAGGATCTAGTGCAGCAATGGAGATTGTAAGTATGTGTACACCATCATTAAGAGCATCATCCATGGCTGAAAGAAGGTCAGATTCACTACAAAAGCCAAACCAACATGCCTTATAGATAGCAAGCCTAGCACTAGGTGCTCCTCCTTCTTGTGTTACCAGCTGCTAGTCTATATAGGCTCACATTGGTTACAGCTGATCCCGCTACAGTGGAGGCTGCGTGAGTTCCATGACTTTCAATATCTCGAGCCGATCGGAAGAATGTACAGTTCTTAGACTCGAGAGGTCCATTCTCTACTTCATATCCTTCGAAGTAGTATCGAGCACTAATGAGTTTTCTGCAAAATGCAATCAGAATTGCCATTTTTTTTGGAGTCTAAGTTTATGTCTACCTTTTTTGTTGTATAAAAATATCTAAATCCACTCAACAAGTTGGAACATAGGCAATTGATACTGTAAAAGCGCGGCATACCTGTTGCAGTTGGCCAAGGAAAATCGCTCACCTGTAACACATTCTCCCTTGAATCTCTCCGAGATAGGACCTAATCCGTAATCATTGAAGCTTTTTTATTCAGGCCAAACTTCTACATGACACAAAAACCAGATTCATGTCAAATTGAAATTAATTGTGCTTTCCAAAGATTTGACATTTTTTGAGTTAACATAATTTTTTTTCCAATCATGATATACACTTGTCCTAACAATACATATGTTAATTCTGTTTACATTTTTTTTTCTACGGAAAACAAGACAAAATATAGTCTTATTTACCTGAGTCAATCAGCTACACCAACAATCATGTCTGAAGATTTCGAATAAGTAGGCATCGACGTGTTATATTGCATCATGGAGTAAACACCAAGAAAGTCGCAAGAGTGAGTGGTGTGGACACGGCTGCTTGTTTTACTCTCAAAACTGAAACAACTGATTCACTTGCTGAGAGTTGTTGTGCTTGCATTGTTCCAGTGTGTGAGCATGGCAGAGAAACCTCTGAAGCTTTTATTGTAGTGCTGAACTAACGCTTATTTTTTTTGTGCTCTATTGATACTGAAAAGTATTAGGCTTACATAGTTGAAAATTATTGTTAAACAATAGCAATTTCATCAACTTAAAAATTTATGCTTTGAGGAACGGAAGAGTTCCATCACCAATGTCTTAAGCTAAAATTACAGATTCATGACAACATTTTAAGGGAGATGTAGTAGGAAAGAATTTATTTTCTCAAAGCATAAAACTTTCCAACACAGGGTAATGGAGTTGCTTTAGAACACTTCCTAGTTTAGGTTACATTAACCTCAAACAAACTACCATAGACTAGACATAAAATATGGAGGTCTACAGCTCATGGTTAGCTGAAATCACAGATTCTGAGATCGGATGAGAGTGTTCTCCCATGTAAACTATGTAGTGCTGCAAATTATCTAAAAATTCCATTTGTTAGTAACGTAGGTTAAGCTTGTGAAAATGATTGATAGTCTGTTTTGTAGCATTTTCCTTTGAAATTTAAACTTGTCTGGTTAAGCTCACGACAATGAGAAATCATAATTTTATGCAAAGAGACTACGGTATCTGAAGAAACCATCATGGTTGCCCATGAATGTATGTAGACTTACCTGGATGGCGGCAATGACTCCATTGGCTAAAGAAACAATCAAAAACAAAAGAATGGTGACTAATCTAATATAAGTTTAGATGACTAATCTAAGGGTGTGTTTGGCTGCATTCCATGAGAATCTATGTAGAGACTCTTATATTTTAGGCTAATTTGAGGTATCACTCCACATTCCAATTCCAAAAATATGGAGTTCATGATCTTTGTTTGAATGTGTTTACAACGATGTCAAACGCATTAAACATTCTATTTTTTGGAAAATGCATATATCAAAATTTTAGGTGTTTACATTGATCATTGTTTCATTTGAAAGATTTTCAAAAATGCATTTCAACGATATCAAGTTTACCAAAATCTGACAACTAATTAGATAGTTATGACAATTTTTCATTTAAAAAAAACACATAATTTCCTCTCTCCGCATATATATACATTCCACATACTTATTTCACTTTTTTCCTTAAGCACCCAAAATGTCAGGGCCGGCCCTGAGCAACATTATAGGTATTCCAAAATTCTATAAAAATTATCCCTTCCATGTCTTCTACTAAACTGAAGCCACGTTAACCCCAATAGGACTTCTAACTCTATGTACATTATTGCTCCATGTTATTGACCCAAACACAAAGGTTCCATTACTAGTCTTGTAAGGCATGAAATCAATTCTGTAGCTCTTCTTCTCCCCAGCTTCTTTAAACTTTAGTTCATATGGTGTTACTGAAACTCTCATGCCTTCCGGGTTCTCCAAATGGGCAGCATAAACTGCTGGTCCTTTACCAACGTAAGTCACAGTTCTTTGAACAGATAAATTACCGGTCATGTTGAAAACACCAATGGAAGGATAATTTAAATTGTAGGATGGTGTTGATGGGTACTTGCAAGTTAATGCCTCTCCTGTGAGGTTTCGAAATTCAGCTGGTCCAGCACCATTACTGCATAGAAAGTCTATGATATCACTGGAGTTGAAGTCGTAGATTAGTCCAGGATCTAGTGCAGCAATTGGGTTCACATGTCCTGCTCCATAGTCAAATGGGGTTGTTGGAGATGCGGTTGGGTCTCTCGTTATGATGTTTTGTGCATTGTCTAGTAGAGCAGCTGTTTCATCAAAGTACAAAAATATAATCACAAGTAAGAAAAACAACGAAACAAGTAGATCTTAATATGAATTGGACCTTCCAATGCAGCTTCTCTAATGAGGGGTTTTATGTCTCATATTTTGGAGACTATAAGAAAATAGATTCGAACCAAGGGTGACTAACCTGTGGTCATCATTGCAGACTTTATAGCTGATGGGCTCCAAGAAGGATGGGTGGATTTTATGATTGCTGCAATTGCACTGATGTGGGGGCATGACATGGAGGTGCCAGAAAGAATGTTATAGTCAACCGATCTTTCAGCAGTGATTTCAGTTGACACTGGAGACCATGCTGCCAATATGCTCACACCCGGTGCTGTAATGTCAGGCTGCAAAAACCATATTAAAATTCAAATCATTCCAATTCACTTCGATAAACAAATGTATAAACCCTGAAAGATGGAGAGTTAGCGTACTTTGAGAATTTCAGGAGTGATAACATTTGGTCCCATTGAAGAAAATATAGCCATCTCTGGTGCAAGCCCAGTTTTGAATACTGTCGTGCTGGGATGGATTATTCCCATTGGTTTCCTGTTAGCATAATAAACACAGCAGTAAAATAATTAGTCACAATGAAATGGACAAAAAAAAATCAATCAAGAACTTTTTTTCTCCAAAGAATATAAGCAACTATCTTGGAGAAAGAGACATTGAATTCTAAAACAGGAAAAGTTATGGGAGAACTTACTTTTCTGTAGTAAGATAGTCTTGAAGTTCTTGAGCTTCTTTTTTGTCAATTATGGTACTTGGGATAACAAACTGGAAAGCGATGGTTTTGCCCAGTGGATCAATGAGAATCATGCCAACACCACCCGCTTCTCTAACAAAAATGGCTTTTTCGCTTCTAAGGTCTGGGAGTTCAAAAGCACAGACAACGATCTTCCCCTTTATCAAGCTACGATCAAGAGTGTTGTTCTTGCATAAGCTGAAAAAACAGATCAAGACATATAATAATTAACACTATATGAAGATGAGTGTTCATCAAGCACATTGGACAAGCATATATTTATATATATATACCTTGCATTCTGAGCTGGAACACCAGGAGCAGCTGCTGCACTTGCATTAATAATCTCATAATACATGTCCATCTTAAAATGGTTTATTGACCGCCCCTGCAAATTTAAAGGTTTTTAGAGTAAATAAATAGTGAGTATTACATATACTACAAATGTTCCTTGGGTAGGAATTCATGAATTTGCATTTAATAGTCCTAGCAGCTTGGTTCGTCAATTACCTTAAAAAATTTTGAATTCCCAAGATGCAATATGGACTCAAATTGACGATCAATAGAACTAGCAGCTACGGTGAGTATCCAGGGAGCAACATTAGTTGCAGCGCCTGGGAAGAAATAATTTCCAGCTGAAGCAGAAACGACTATTCCTTTCCTAAATGCATGAAATCCTCCAATCGTTATAGAGTCATGGAAATAACTCGGTTGTGGTGGGTTTGGGCCTGCGGAGACCGAAATTATGTCAACGCCATCATTAATGGCATCATCAATGGCTGCAAGAAGGTCAGCATCGCTACAGAGGAAAAACCAACATGCCTTGTAGATAGCAAGCCTAGCACTAGGTGCGCCTCCCCTTGCAATACCAGCGGCTAGTCCATATAGGCTCACATTGGTCACCACTGACCCAGCGATAGTGGAGGCTGTGTGGGTGCCATGACCATCACTGTCTCGAGCTGATCGGAAGAACGTACGGTTCTCAGACTCAAGAGGTCCATTCTCTGCTTCATATCCTTTGTAGTAGTATCGAGCACCAATAAGTTTTCTGCAAAATGCAATCAGGGTTGCCATTTTTTAGATTTTGAAGCTTGTCTTACTTTTTTGTTGGACAAAAGAAACCTACATCCATTAATTAACAAGTTGGAGCATTGCCTATTGATACAGTAAAATTGTTACAGACCTGTTGCAGTTGGCTAATGAAAATTGGTCGCCCATAACACATTTTCCCTTGAATCTCTCTGGAACAGGCCCTAATCCGCAATCATCGAAGCTTTTTGAATCAGGCCAAACTCCTTAACATGATAGCCAAAGTCACGTCAAATTGAAATAACTCGTTCCTTCAAAATATTTGAAATTTTTTTAGCCAACATCAAACTTTTTTTCTTCCAAGCAGGATATACAATTTAACACAAGTACCTAACGAAGATTATGTGGCTATTTTAGTCCTTTTTTTACCTGAGTCAACTACGCCAATGATCATGTCTGCAGATTTAGAATCAGTAGTCATCAATGTGTTATATTGCATAATGGAGTCAACACCAAGAAAGTCCCAAGAGTGAGTGGTGTGGACGCGGTTTGTTTTACTTTCAAAAACTGAAACCACCGATTCACTTGCTGCAAGTAGCTGTGCTTGTTCCGGTGTGAGCATGGCAGAGAAACCTCTGAAGCTGTTGCTATAATGGTGAACTGCAGCTTTTTGTGCTCTATTGATACTGAAGATTATTCATGAGATTTGTTAGCCGGCCTTGCCTTGTGGAAAATATCATTCGTAGTGATGGATGAAACTTCATCAACTTACTGGGTTGGTAAGAATATATATGCTTAGGATATAGGCATTAGGCTCATTGTTAGAATTCTGAAGAGTTCCATCCCAATGATTCTAAGTTATAATTTCTCACTCTTGATAGCACTTTTAAGGGAGATGTAGCACAGAAGGATTAGTTTTCTCAAAGCATAAAATTTTCCCATACAGGGGTGTTGGAGTTGCTTCCAAACACTTTCTTGATTAGTTTAATTACATAAACTTCAAAAGAATAAGCTTAAAAAGGAATAGGTTACGAGGATCTAGCTCTACCTGCCAGTTACTGCAGCAAGCATGTCATGGTTAGCTGAGATCACAGACTCTGAATTCGGATGGCAGTGTTCTCCCATATAAACTATGTAGTGCTGCAGAGTTAGGAAACATTATCAGACCTTTTGTTACTAGCATGGATTTAGGTTTTTGGAACATGAACTTAATGTTATCTTTCGAAACATGAACTTCTCTATGGTGAATCCCATGGCTAGCTTTATGAGAAAACGTAAGGCAATTCAAAGAAATTAGAAATATTTGAAGAAGATGTGATATATGAAAATGGAGAATCCGTCACCATGAAAGGAGTAGGCCTACCTTGGTGGTCGCAGTGACTCCATTTGTTAAACATAAACTCAAGAAGCACAGAATGGTGAAACCTGTAGACAGTTCCATGATTGAAAAATCTCGGACACTACAAATGAAGAAGCTTCAATTTCATGCTGCACCCTTTTATAACTTCTGGGTTTTGGAATTTTCAAATGCCGGCTTCCTGTCTAGCTTTCAACTTCAAATCAACAGTTGAAAACGTTTGTAGAATGGAATCATTAGCCGGCTTTTGTTTGTTGCATCATCTTGAACAGACAAACAATGCTCTCTAAACTTGACATATATAGACCAGACCACCATCAACATCAACGGCATATATATTAGAACCTGAAAAGGCCAACATCAACGGCATATATAATCACAATCCAATATATTGCCCTTATTGCTGTTGCACTTGGAAAAGGTCATTGCCAATAGTCTTCTCACCAAGAACTGCCCATTGGAAGAAAAAAATGAGGTTGGTTTGCCATATACAATTGACATATTGTTTTGATTCTTTTGAACTTGGAATCAATTAGTTGGCATGACTAAGAAATGGTCATCTGGAGTACGGAAACCTATTAGCTGAACTGGTGGGTCATATATTCATATGGTAGGCTGTCGATGTGGCAATTCAAAATCCAACATGCACCAATTGCTATATTGCCAAATACGCACCTCGTGGAAGATGAGTTGAGAGAGCCCATTCCGCCCTTTCAGTATTCTCAACTGCAACAATGGCATTCTTTCTGCCAAGACATGCAAAAAAGCACTTTATTTCTCTGGGTTGGACACAAATGTTGCTTCATTTCAATAGATAACATTGCAAAATATTAGTATGGACAACATTTTTCGATCGAAAATGCTAGAAAATCAAGTGGCGTAATCTCGAATGAATGATAAAATTTCCAAAGTGTTTATGCGTATCTCAAGGTTGTAAAAAACCTTCTCTGGTGATCATCCTGATTGCAGAACCTGATTCCCTAGCCTCACTTTTTTTCGATATACATTAACATTACATACATACATGAATGGTAAATTTTAATAGTTTAAGGTACGGAGTTTGCGCAGGTAGATGACCGTTTTGTACCCACCATTTCGACTTTATTTGATCATACTGTACCCTAAATTGACTTTTTTAGCATATATTCAAACTTCATAAATTATTGGTTGGTTTACCTTTAGAAATCAAACACAAGCATTTGAACCAACACTACTTAATCATATGACAGAATGTCAAACCTGCCAGTCTATTTAATTATTGACTTTTAAATCCTACCCACCTCAAAATCAAGAGAGAGCATATCAAATGCATTATTACTTAGAGTGGTCGATCGTGTGCGGATCATCCTTCCAGGCACAAATCAATACTATGAGATTAGATTACGTAGAAGCTCTAACTTGTGCAGATCATCCTTGTGAAAAACTCTAGAGAGCCTGGTCTAAAACAATGATTTGTGCCTGAAAGGGTGGTCTGTGCGTGATTGGACCACTCTACCCTTCTCTCCATGGGTATGGAGAAGTTGGAGAAGGGTAGAGTTGGTCCGATCACATGCACAAATCAGTGCTTTCGGATCAGGCTCTCTAGAAATTTTTGCATTACTATCCTAATTTTGCATTAGCCTACTCAAACCTTAAACAACCCAACCAACATACAATTGGGCCTGATTCAAGCCCAAGCCCAACTCATATTTAGCCCATCAAACTCGAATTGGGCCTTGTTGTCGACATGCTTGACTTGATCGTCGTGTCTCTCTTTCGTCCACAATTTCCAGAATCTATTCTTCCCCCAATTTCTTTTCTCTCTTACGAAACCGTAAAAATCAAACCTTTTTCTTCCACTTTCAACTATTCTCAATTGCTTTCAAATCTCATTTACGGTTTCTCATCGATCCTCATCAACCCCATCTAACACTCATCTTTATTAATTCTTTCACTTCATATAATAATTCAAGAATTTGATACGTAAAGATCAGAGATTTAGCGTCAATTCCTTGGATTTCGAGAGGGTTATTGGGTTTGTTTTAGATTGTAAATTTGAGTTAGGGTTTGATTTAGATGCGATTAAATGTATAGTAATTTCAAAGAGCAAGGTATAGAGTATGTAAAACAGGCAGTAAAGGAAGATGACGCGGGGAATTACGCGAAAGCTTTCCCCCTTTATATGAATGCCTTGGAATATTTCAGGACCCATTTGAAGTATGAGAAGAACCCTAATATTAGAGAACGTATTACGCAAAAATTCACCGATTATTTGCGACGGGCGGAGGAGATTCGAGCTGTGATCGATAGGGACGGTGGATCTGGTCCGGCAGCCAATGAGGATGCCGCAACTGCGACAAGGCCGAAGACGAAACCTAAAGATGGGGAGGGAGGAGACGGGGAGGATCCGGAACAGGCGAAGCTTAGAGCTGGGCTTAATTCGGCGATTGTTCGGGAGAAGCCGAATGTGAAGTGGAATGATGTTGCTGGACTTGAGAGTGCTAAGCAAGCATTGCAGGAGGCTGTTATCTTACCTGTCAAGTTCCCTCAGTTTTTTACTGGTTTGTATTCTGTTGATCCCATTTAAGTTTGCATTAGTGCGATTACTGCCAATCGATATATGCTAGTAGAACAATAGTTCAAATTTGAATCCATTTAGTATTGAGAACACACAAATCGCTTTTTGTTTTATACTTCTTAGTCTACTTGTTTTGTGATGCGTCTTTGCATTATCTTGTATGTAGCTCTAGTAAGAATTAAAGTCATAATTTTGTTGTTAAAAACACCCATTATGGGCTAATTCTTGGTGCGATAAGCTTATCCCACCTCTTTTCACCCACTATAAGAGCATCTCTAGTAAGCTAATCGTGTCAAGGCGATTCTACCCAGCCTGGGATGCCGTCCCTCACATGCAAAGCTGAGTTGGAAAGAAAAATTGGTTGCCAATTAGTGTCAGGCTGGAATTACTAAATAGTTTCTATCCTTGTTTCCAAATAGGTCCAAACTTGGTAAAAGTACAAACTTCTCTCTCCCCAAATTCTAAATGCAAACGCCGGTGAGAGAAGAACACTAAATCAATTGGCGAGAGAACAAACATAAAATCGTTCTTTGAAGAGGAGAAAACCATCGACTAGTAATGTATACATTGAGTTTCTTGGAAACAACTATCAATGGAGCCCAATCGAGTGGGGGGAGCAACTCGGACATTGTGGCGAACAAAGGACTTGCTGCACCAATGCCAAATGGGATCCCAACCTACAATATGGAGATCATGAATGTGTGTGCTGCTACTGGGTGTGATATCTCAGCTATTCATTTTAGTTGTGGGCGGTTTAGTTCACAAGGATGATCAACCCGAAGGTGTATAACAGTATAAGTGACTGCGCTACGAACAATTGTTTGGTTAATAATGGGAAGATTATACTGAATGGCAGTACCTCTTGTTTCAGTATGTGAATACCTTCAAGTACCCGCTCTCGGCATTTGTTTGTTATTGATGGACTGAAAAGTTTTAAACACTGAATTGAGAATTTGCAAACTAAAGTACTACTAAAACACTTGATGTGTGGGTGGGTGGGTGTGAGTGTATTTTAATTTTGGAGGTTAGGCGTTCCCCGGGCAAATGAATAGATGTTTTTTCTATCATTTGAAAGCCTGCACAACCTTTAGACAAGCTTCATCCAATAGCCCTAATAGCAGCAAGCAGTTCTGCATCAAAATTGCTCTATTACTCTTCCATGTTGCCCTTCTTATCTATGCATGGCCATTGCACCTAAGGTAACTTCAAATGGTTAGTCAAATTATTTCACGCGGTGATGAAAATATTTTACCTTCATTGCAAAGAGAATCTGCAAGTTCTCTGTTTCCTATGCTTGCAATTTGCGTTTCTATAAGCAAATGGTTCTAATAGACTGTAGTCACTGTACCATAAACTTCAAAATCGTTCCAAAATTCAATATATTTTCTACTCGAATCATATTTGATTGATTTTTTTATTATTTTTATTATTTATTTTTTTCTCTCTTCTAAATCCATAAATCCAGCAGAAATTTTGACTTCAAATTGAACCTATGTAGTTCAATTACATCTCACCGTGTCTTCATTCTTCTCCATCAAACTAATAGTTCAATCGATTAATACAATATCATTCAATGGCGCGGTGTTCTCCTCTCCAGCGAACGATTTGGCGTTCGTTCTTCTCTTGTGTCTGTGTTTGGAGTTCAATGGAAGAAGCCTTAAAATTTGGGGAGAGATAAGTTTGTATTTTTAACAAGTTTTTGCCCGTTTGGAAATAAGGATAGGAGGATAGGGGCTGTTCAGTAGCTCCAGCCGGGCATTATTTAGTAACAATTTTTTCTATCTACTTCAGCTTTGCACGTGAGGGACGCCATCCCAGGTCCAAACAAAACTCAAGTTGGGTAGAATAGCTCATTTTTATCCTATCCCATTGGGATAGAAATTCTTTCTAATTATTTATTGCCTATATCCTACTTACACAAGTATCCCACCCACTAAGCTAATTCAAAATTGGGGGTAAAAAAGAAGCAAAATATTTAGAGATTAAGAATCGAACTTAGGTCTTTTGGGTTACATGGTGAAATGCTACCAATAGAGCCATTGTCGTTTCAAAGGAAATAAAGAACTAGTTGCCCAAACCTAGGCGCCTTTTCAATGCGCACCCAACTCTTATCCCACTGGGACAACATTGGGGTAAAGCTATCCAACCCTTGTCCACTTGAGTAATCCCACCTCTAATTAGCCTATGGTAGGTGAAAAGACATGAGATAAGCTCATCCCACCAAGAATCAACTTATAGTGGATGCTCTAAACCATTATAGGTGGGATAAGTTGAGAAGTGGGACAAATGTATCCCACTGGGACGACAACGGCTCTGGTGGTTTCCACTCAGCCATGTCATGCAAGAGAATTGGTTCATCCCTAGTCCCTGTAACTTTTGTTATTTTGTTTTTTCCAATAGTATGAAATTTTTTCTTTCCACTGGCATAATAATCAGAGAGCGAGGGCAGAGCGTGAGGGAGGGCCCAACACCGCCACCCTCCTCGAGATGGGCGGTGATGCACATCTCGAGGACGGTGGGTGGTGTTGGGCCCTCCCTCGTTCTCTAGAATCAGGGATAATCAGGCACTGGAGATGCGCTAAGAATCTCAAATTTTCTATAAGCAAGTATGCTTGGTTAGTTCTATAGGACAACAAAGGTGCACATGCTATGATTATAGGACGTTACATCTAGTGCTTTATTGTCTGGTTGATTCTTTTAGTTATAAAAAATTCGGAGAAGAAATGTCTTTCCTTTTGCCTTAGGCCTTAAGGGATAACTGAGTTGAAAGTTTGAGTATGGGGAATGCACAAAATTTGTTGAACTAAATTGTCTTACACACTTGAGAAGGCCTTGTGTGAAAATAACAACACGTAACTAACTAGATAAGTTCTAGAGAATTTATTGCATACCTCTATCCACGGTAGGTTTTTCCTTCTTCCTTCTGTAGGTGGCAGAAGTCAACAAATCTTATTCGCTAGTAAACTTAAGGAATGTGTTTTACGAAATTAGGAGGATGCATAAGGATTTAGGTTTGGAGGCAACACTTAATTATAACTATGATGCTCAATGCATCAAATGCACTACACTAGGCTCATTGGACAAGGCATGTAATGTGGCAGCATTGCACATTGCACATTGCACATTGCACAATGCTCAGGGCACCAGTGCCTCAGACACCCAACAACTTGACAAATCATTCATGATTGCATGGCTATGCAATCATGTTAGCAAATCCAACAATCTCTATTGCACGTGCAATTATTTGGGGCTTTGCATACAAATACCAAAGCCGACTTGAGGTGAGGTAATAGTTTTATTAGACTATTTTTCTCTCACAGTTCCATCTTAGGGCGCATTCGCTCTAACCCGTGATCGTTTTGTGCCGAACTCTAAACCTTTCTCCTTTACCCTTTGTTGCTAAAAACTTATCCTCTCAATAGCTTATCTACCACAATTTCAACTCACGAACATGCATCTTCACATGCATAAAATGGAACTTTGATCACCTCTAGATGAAAGTACAAATTCAAGTATGTCTTGGGGAGCAATCGAATAATCATGCATGCCTACAAAAACTTACGATGATCCTGGTCAACCTTTATTTCTTCATGACCAATCTTTAATGATTCTGTTGTGGGATTAGTAAAAAAAAATATTCTTGGTGTTTTTATTGGGGACTCTTAGTGATATTATCTTGCAAGGATGAAGAGCGTGACAATGGGTGGATTATTGCAAGAGTGGAAGTGCCTTGTGTTCCTGAGTTGAGTACTTGAGATCAAGTCTTGTTGGAGCTTGCTGGTGGGTTACGTGGGAGCTCCTTGTGAACTGGGTTGATGTCATGGGGTTCTCTGTTTTAAACTTTGGTGCTTGTAGGATTTTGGAGATGACATCCTTTGATGATTTTATGTACAGAAATGATCAAATGAGTTGGACATTCCAACTACAGGAGTGTGATTTGAGCCCCATGCCAAATAAACAAGAAGTTCAGATGATGAGTAAGCTTGACGGGTGTTTCATTAATAACTTTTGGAAGGATTTGAGTCCCATGTCAAAATAAGTTATCTTTCCCACGGTTACATTATACCATCATCCCATTGTACATGGGAAGGCCAAGATAAAATTTTGCTGGAAAACTAAGCTGTTGAAATACGACGGACTTCAAGGTGTGGAGGAGTTTCGAAGGATAAAAGTGAGGAAGGTGAATCTTATTGAGGAGATTCTAAGTTTGGATAGAAAGTAAGAGGAAGGGCCATTGCCTCAACATGAGTTCAATGACAAAGCTAAGCTTAAGGGTCTGGAGGATTTATTGTCTTGGAAGAATCACATTGGAGGCAAAAGTTGAGGGACCAAAAAGTCTAGGTGGGGACCATTTTATTGGGTATCTTTACAAATTAAGGAATCTGAAAAGAATGAGGGGAGTCTTCAGAGGGTATTGTCCGCGTCTTCTCAGATCTTTACACGATGTCGAATGTTTATTGCCTTAGGATTGCCAGTGTTGGCTTCAAGATGATCTTTGACGATGATGCTGTTTCCAAAGGAGGAAGTTGTGCAAGACATTAAGGACATGGGTGGCATAGAGCGCGTGGGCCTGATGGCTTCCTTATTGAGTTTTTATGAGAACATGTAAATCTCGAGGTTGAATCTAACGAGGACGTTGAGGGATTTTTTGCATCTAATTTCTTGAAACATAGGATGTTATCTTTAGAGGCTTAAAGGCATTTCTATCTCGATAAATCGGAAAGGGCGTCGTTGAGTTTTAGAGACATTTTTAGATGGGGTTTTGGTGGTTAATGAATGTCTTGATGAGGTGAATTTTTTTAAGGGGACATGGTTAATTAGATTGGAAGATAACGGGATGGGTTCTCTACTTCCTTATTTTTAGTGTAGGTTGGTGAGGTGCTTTTTTTTTTCTTAAAGTTGTAGAGGGCTTTAGACATCGGGCCTCACATGCCCATCATTGTTCCTTTTCATGGTTGAGGGTCTGGATAGAATGATTAATAGACCCAAGCAGATTGATGACATGTTTGTGCAGTGATGACTCTTTGTTGACACGTTTGTGCTCCTTGGAGGTTTAGATTCCATGTGACCATGCTAAAATGGGTGCTCTGTTGCTTCCGATCAGTTTTTGGGACGAAGATAAGTCTTTTGAAGATGAACCTGCTGTGGATGAAGTTCATAGCAAGCAAGAATTGGTTATTATCTTGGGTTGTAGGGTTGGTGAGTTTCCCACTAAACATTTGGGGTTGCCTTTGGGAGCTTCTAGTAAATCTAATATGACCTTGAATTCATTAGGGAGAGATTATGGGAAAAGTTGGCAACTCGGAAGGGGAAGGGGTAAAGCCAATCTTATTAAGAAAATGTCATCGAATCTGCCTGTCAATTGTAGTAACGAGCTTCATTGGATTTGTAGGAACTTTCTTTGGAATGAGGAAGATGACCATGGATTACACTTGGTGAAACGATAAATAGTTGCGTTGAGAAGAAGGATTGGTTCTTGGGATAAAGATTTCAAATATGAAGTGGTGATTTAGGGAAGAAGAGAATAGTCTTTGGAGAGTTATAGTGGTTAGGCATGGATTGATGGGTGGCAGTGGGAGAATGGTGTGTGGTTAGAGTTCCTATAGGCATGCTGTGTGCAAAAGCATTATGAAAAGGTTGGAGCTTTTAAAAAAGGGCTAGTGTTGAGGTGGGTAGATGTAATGGGGGAAGATTCAGGACCTGTGGTCTTTTCCAGTTTCCCTTTGTGAGTCTTATCTGGGATTGTGCTATTTTACTAGTCACAACTCACAAAAAACTTCTTAATTTGGGATGCCTATTTCTTCGACGAAATTAGGCTATGCGTGGAACTTGAGTTCCAGACTTAATTGGAGATCCTCACAAAAGGGATCCTTTTTTCCCTTGGTTGGGCTCGTGTCTTTGCTTTTTTGTTGTTTGTTTTCTAGACTATTTGTCTATCTTGTAGCCTAGTTGTTCGAGTTTTGGAAATCTCAAATTCAACCAGAAATGGTGTTTAAAGCATATGAGTTTGAAGCTTCTTCCTTTGTATCCAACTCTGTATATAAAGCCACTGCTGCATATTTTTAATATGGAACTGATGTAGCATCCAGAAAATAGTTTTGCAAATAAGAGGGGGTTCTGACATGGTGGTTTGTTATGATTCAATCAATTTCAGAATTGGAAGGTGTGGGTGATCCAATCCTCGAATGATGGGTATGTTGAATTTTTATGATTAAATCAATCAAAGTAATTTCAAAGAGAACAAGGGCAACAATGAAATGAAGGAAGACAGAGAATGGCAATAGGCAGAAAAGGAAGAAGATGAATGCCTAACAGTCTTAACTGATAATGCGAGTTTAAGGGTTTTAAAAGGGGGGAAGGGGGGGGAGGCGAAGAAGTTGATGAGCTGAATCAGTTTTGATCCCGTCACATTCTTGTGTAAGTGGAGGTTGACCAAATCCAGATTTTGAGGACCCACTTAGACGATATTATTTGATGTGTCTGTACTTAGTACTTAAATAATCATTAAGGACACATTTAAATGGCAGGGGAACTGGTGCCAAGATTTGCCTTTTCCTTGGGATAGAATTCCTTGAAGGATGCAAGGAACTGTTTACAAGCAAAATAATTCAAAATCTAAAATTATGCAAAATAATTCCTTATTACTGATGACAGGAAATAAGAAGTGACTCAGTGACGAGAATTAAAGAAATTTTCTTGAGCTATATTGCCATCCATGTCTTCATCTTAGAAGTTATGTTTTAATCATCTGATCAAAAAATTATCGTGCAATTTTTCTCCTGGTTATTAACGAATTCTCTTGATTTTTTCTTTATATTTGTTTTTTGAGTTTAGGCAAGAGACGCCCATGGAGGGCATTCCTTTTATATGGTCCACCTGGTACTGGAAAATCGTACTTAGCCAAGGCTGTTGCAACAGAAGCAGACTCAACATTTTTCAGGTAGTTTATTCATCATGTTGGTATCCATCATAGTATATAAAGCTCGTAACACAAACTTGTTTTTTTTTTTTTTTTGGTTTATTTTTTTGTTAATTTACTTTTCCTAAAGAATGAATTGACAAGTTTCAAATCCTATTTGCAGTGTTTCTTCATCGGACCTGGTCTCAAAATGGATGGGTGAAAGTGAGAAGCTAGTTTCAAACCTTTTTCAAATGGCACGTGATAGTGCTCCTTCCATCATCTTTGTTGACGAAATAGATTCCTTGTGTGGCACCCGAGGGGAAGGAAATGAAAGTGAGGCTTCTCGGCGGATCAAAACTGAACTTCTTGTACAGATGCAGGTATTGATTGAATTTTTAGAAGTGATGTTATCAATAAGCTCATTCTTTTTATCTTCCTTTTTTTTTTTTATAACTTTATAACATTCTTATATTCAATTATGTGAATCAAGTCTCGAGTAGGGTAAGGTGGAATTAGCTCTAAAACTTGATGGTTGTATTTTTGAGGGATTATCAGGCAGATGAATTCTGAAATACAATATGAACTGGTTCTCCCTACTTCCTGTTTACCTTTTTCAGATCCTCTATTCTCTTCAAGTGTGCTTAATTTACTTTACCTATTGCATCTTAAGTATCGAGTGCTAAAAAGTTAGAATGATCGGAATCTCAAAAGTTATCCTTGGATTTTTGAAGCATTTTCTTTTCTTATACAAATTCTATGGAATCCAAGAGAGTTACCAAAAAGGTGCAAGTTCTTAGATATTTTGAAGTGCAAAAATACTGGTTCATTAAGTGAAGAGTCGATAGAGGAACCTTAATAATGCTACTCACCAAACCACAAAACCAGTTATGATATTGGCTAAGTAGTGTTGCTCACTAAATGTACTTTTGACATATTGGCTAAGCGGTGCATTATACAGGTATAGAGTGCACATGATTGGGTACATTTCATATGTTAAAAGGGGATAAGATGTGTCATGGGTGTCGAAGAAGATATGGTGTTAGTTTTAAGCGATCTATTATGGGTAGTCATAGAAGGAATTATGGAAAAGAAGGAATTGATAGCAAAAAGTGGATCAGGAGGAAGATAGGATTAGTCAGAAGTGAGATGATATGTCCAATATTGTATTATCCTATGTAATGCGATAAAGAGGATTTGCATCGTAGATCCTATACCGATAGGAGCAGTTGATAGTTGACAATTTAATTCAATTTTCCCATTATTTTCGTATCCGTAATAGTGCAAAAAGAAGGCCCGACTCTAAGTTATTTAGGAATAGTGGCGTTGAGTTTCTCAACCATTTGTCTTAGGATTAGCCAGTTCTATTTCTCAATGGGGTCGGGAAAGGGATATAACACAAAGGTAGAGTGTCTCCTTACGTGGTGGAAGTCATCAGTTCGAGCCTGATTATCCCTAAACCCAATGTGGGTTTTTCTATTTTGACTTGCTCCCCAGCCGTGATCGAATAAAAATGGATATGTTCCTAGGATGGCGGAGAAAAGTTAAGTGACAATCTTCTATTATCCTATGTAACATGATAAAGAGGGTTTGAATCCGTAGTCAATCATATTTCTGATATGAGCAGTTGACAATTTAATCCAACTTTTCCCATTATTTTCATATCCGTAATAGTGCGAAAATCCGTAATAGTGCAAAAAGAATGCCCGACTCCAAGCAGTTCAGGAATGGTGGCGTCGAGTTTCTTGACCATTTGCCTTAGGATTAGCTAGTTCTATTTCTCGATAGGGCCTGGGAAGGGATATAACTCAGCAGTAGAGTATGACCTTGACGTGGTGATGGGTTTTTCTATTTTGACTTGCTCCCCCGTCAAATGGATACGTTACTAAAACGACGAAGAAAGGTCAAGTGGTGGCTGACTTTTTATCAGACTTCCCTGTTGATGGCCCCTTATGGGTAACTGAGATGGATTCTGTCGAGATTCCCTGCTATCTGAGATGGATTCTATCGAGATTCCTTCACTGCCCAATGCTTCAGACCTGTGGAATCCCCATGGATGGTGTCTTTTCACGGATTGTTCTGTTGGCTTAGCTGGATCTGGAATTGGAGTGTTTTAGTAACCCCAGATAACACTTGCTTTGAGTTGGCCATGTCTTTAACATTCCCTGCCTCGAATCAATGAAGTAGAATATGAGGCACTCCTGGCTGGCTTGTGCATGCTTTCTGATTGGGGAGTTTCACGAGTAACTATTTTATGTGATTCTCTTCTCATTGTCAGACATCTATCAGGGAAATATGAGGCACGCTCAGAGCGTATGGCGCGTCACTTAGCCAAGGTCAGACATGGTTTGGGAAGTTTGAATGCACAGATTCACCATATACCGAGAGCTAAGAACAGGTGCCCTTGCTTATAGATCAGCTGTGTGGGAAATGTTGGCCACAGAACAGGAGATAGAGACTTTGCTTGAACCAGTGCTCGATACAGCTTGAGTGAAAAATGGTCATATGCTCCCATACAGGATATTATTGTGAACTTGACATAGTTATGAATATGATTGATTTTCTGGCATGAATTAGGGTTGAACATGGTTTAGTTCGAGTTGATTTAGTTTCAGTTCCATATCACAGATGAGCCATATGATAGGCCTTCTCAATGTTTCCGTTGTCACTTGTTCACTTGCTAAGGTGTTATATATAATATTTATTTAGTTCGAAATAGACCTATAATTGCGGGGAAAAGTACTACTAGGTTAGATGGACTTTTGAATTTTCTAAATTGTCTTGTCTGGAATGTGATTATATGAATATATATTGAGTCAAAACGAATTCAGCATTTATTCAGGAAAATGATTTATCCGTTCTTTCGTACCAGTTCTAAACTTGATATCCTCTTTTAACAAGTTAGGGTGTGGGACACAATGACGAAAAAGTTCTTGTTCTTGCTGCGACAAATACTCCTTATGCTTTGGATCAGGTAACATAAGTTACATAAGTGTAAATGACAATTCTGGTTGCTCCTCTTAGTGAAAAGACATCATGTAGGATCATGGTAAAAACAATCTATTTGTTTCTAATAAACTGTTTATGACAGGCCATCCGGCGACGATTTGACAAGAGAATTTACATTCCTCTCCCTGATTTGAAAGCTAGGCAACACATATTCAAGGTATTCTTTGTAATTTTTTTCCTGTAAAATTAGGCAGCCTTGTTACCTTTAGGATCATATGTTGAAAAGAAAAATGTATTCACAGCTTCTGACAACATTTGAGATTGCCTCTGATGGGTTAAGAGCATCCATATTAGCAGGCTAAAACTCACTAAATCACTAAAGTTGAAGTTAAGACAAAAATGACCTATGCATTCATCTAGTGATTACAGTTACCAATGGCTCAACAATTGATGTTTAAGTCTGGCTGCGCCACTAATTTGGTAACGTGCCTCTAGTATATGCTGGTAATTTTATTTTATTTATTTGGGGGTTCCCAGTGGTCCAAACTTCTGAGCATGATGTGTTTGACCATAGTTCTTCAAAGGGTGAAAAGTGTAGCCCTTCCTTTGCTATTATTGGTTCTACTCTCCAGTAGTTTAGGTGCACTAAGATGCTATTGTGAGATCCAAAAACTTGGGCCAAAATATAATTTTACATTTTAGCAACCCAATTAGCTTCAACCCTTCTGAATGCTCTAATGGTTTTGACCAGGTGCATCTTGGAGACACTCCTCACAATTTGACTGAAAGCGATTTTGAGATATTAGCTCGCAAATCAGAAGGGTATTCTGGTTCAGATATATCTGTTTGCGTAAGTGGCTATTCTATATCCTCTCCGCATTTCTCTCTATTTTGTTATTCTACCTTATTTCTCCAAAAAACTGTGTGACAGGTACTTTCTCGTCTAATTTGCAGGTCAAAGACGTCCTTTTTGAGCCTGTTCGCAAAACTCAGGATTCTATGTTTTTCATTCAAACTAATGATGACACCTGGGTGCCATGTGGACCCAAGCAACGTGGAGCCGTACAGATTACCATGCAAGAACTTGCAACGAAAGGTCTCGCTGCAAAGGTATGAATGAAAAGTTTGAAAACTCCAATGGTTGGAAACAGTCTCTTCTGCCCATTCCCCTTCCCCTTTACCTGATGATGGTGCCTAACATGAGTGAATTACCCCTTGCAGATTCTTCCTCCACCTATCACAAGATCAGACTTTGATAAAGTGCTTGCGAGACAGAAGCCAACAGTGAGCAAAGGTGACCTTGAGGTACATGAGAAATTCACCAAGGAGTTTGGAGAGGAGGGGTGATTTTCGAAGATCAATAGACCGTACAGACTGTGTTAAGAGGCTGCTAATCCTATGGTTTTTGTTGTTGGATGTGATGAAATACATAGATGTTTATATTTTCTAAAAGTAAATAATTACAGAAATCTACTTTGTACGGTCTCACACCGAATATTTTTAATACGGAATGTATATAACTAGGAACGAGAGAGGACTGTTATAACTTCAGTGTTAATTTTTTTTTTTTGTAATTTCGTAGTAACCAGTAAAAATTATCATAACCATTTAAAAAAAAAAATGGTGCTGTGGTGTATTCGGTTATCACGTCAGTTCCCGGGTCGAGTCTGGGCAGTACCATTTTTTAAATGCATGTTACATGTCCTAAACAACTTAAAGTTTAAATGGAGCATAATCTTTTATTCTTTCTTGAATTTTGAATTATCTAATGGAAAATTTTGCAAAAAGTAAAATAAAATGTGTACTTCCAAAACTCAGGGTATTCATCAAGTGAGTCCTTACTCCTCGGCATCTCCAGTCATGTCCTAAAAGAAAGCGGTGCAAGTGTGAGATATACGACAAGGCCCATTGCCACCCACCCATATGAATTTCAGTAGATATTATGGGTGGGCAAATGAGTCGAGGAATCGCACATTCAAACGAAAATGACTCATTTTCCTCCAAACGGTCTTGTTCTTATTGTGTATATTAATAAACGGTTCAGATCCGTTAGGGTTGAAAAACAATCGATCAAACAGATCGGTTTGGTTTAAGTTTAAAAAAATTCAAAATCGAAGTGGTTGGTTCGGTTTTTGGTTTTTATGTGATTTAATCGACAAAATCAAACCGACCGAATATATATAATAATTAACATATATTTTATATAAAATAATATAATATGTTTAAAATAGTCAATCGGTTTGGTTTTAGTCGGTTCGGTTACGATTTGTATAAATTAGAATCAGTTCGATTTTGTTAATGATCGGTTCGGTTTCGGCTTGAAATTTTTGAAATTGACCGAAGTCAATTCGGTTCACGATTAGGTGAAAAACTGAACTGTCGATTCGGTTTTCAACCCTAAGATCTGTTGTATAACGGTTTGAATATGATATCAAATGTTTGAATTCAAACGATTCCATTCCAACCCGTTTTGCATAATGTTGTACAAGTGGCTGTCAAGGAGCCTCCTAAATTTGGAGACCTCCGGTGTGCTGGATGAACTTGGGATTTGAAGCAGTTTGAGAAAGATGGGAAAATCAATTGGGATTCTGATATTGATGCAGAAATTTTGAGGAGGAAGCAGCTAGAGGCCAATCCAGAATCACTAATAATGATGAGCCTGGGGTTGAAAACTGAATCGATGGTTTGGTTTTTCACCTAAACCATAAATCGAACCGACCATTAACAAAATCGAATCGATTCTAATTTATACAAACCATAACTGAACCGACTTAAATCGAAATTAAACTGAACCGATCGACTATTTTAAACATATTATAATATTTTTACATAAAAAATATATTATTTATTATATATATTCTATCGGTTAAAATCACATAGAAACTGAAAATCGAACCGACCATTTTGGTTTTGAATTTTTTAAAACTGAAATCGAACCGTTCGGTTCAGTCGATGTAAACGGTTTGATCGATTTTTTTTGTTCAATCACAGATGAGTCTGTAGTCTGACACCTCTATTATCCCCTGGTGATCATGGGTCAAAAGGTTCCATCTTCCTATGACTGAATTACTTAATGGACGTGCTGCAATGATAGGATTTTCATGGCTTATCTGATGGATAACAAGACTGGAGTAGGTCTTGTTGATCAGATGGGGAAATTTTTCTGCAAATCTCTGTTATTTGTGGCAGTAGTTGGAGTGCTTTTAGTCCAAAAAAATGAAGATGTAAACAATCTAAAGAAGCTTTTGGACGAAACAACAACCTTTTATAACAAACAATGCAAGCAACCTAGCGGGATGAGAACACTGGTGTCAAGAAAGATTAGTGAATCATCTGTGAGATTGTCGATTCATGACCTTCTTCTTGAGTATTTATCTTATTAGAGCCACCCTAGCATTTAATATAGAGGAGAATCACAATTCCATTATTTGGCAAATGCTGGAAACTGTTACTCATCTTTCCATGAGAATATTAAAGTAACCACTTCTTGTTGAATTTTTGGCCAAAAAACAAAAGATAAACTAAAAAAGATAATTACAAAAATTCAGTAGAATAGTGGAATCGGACCGTTCTAAGCGGTTTGAGTTAGGTTCGGTCCCAATGTTTGAAACGAGGGAATATGGATTGGATTCGTTAAATTGAAACAATTCGAGTTAGGTTGTTCAAAATTTGGAACCGGTTCGGATCGTGGCCAGCCTTAGTATATAGTGGTTTATACAAATATATATATATGGAAACTATGACAATTTTTGGCTAGAGATACATGCTTACATAAACGAGCCCTTCTAGGGAGCGAGGGATGGGTGTAACCACCCGTTCCTCGCTCCCTAGAATTTCTATACATAAACAAAATATTACAAAACTGAATTACCCACAAGACGTTTCCTTCCTATATTTTCTTGTTGATTTATGACTTCAAAATAAAATGTACCACTCTCTGGTTGTAGTTTAGTGGTGAGAATTTAACGTCGTGGTCTTGGAGACCTGGGCGCAACCTTAGTCACCAAAGCGTAAAGCATGAGCGAGTATGAGAGCGCGAGCGGGAGCACCAGAGTGCTTAGTTCATGTTCTTCAATTTTAATTTTGATTTTCTAATTTCCTTTTCAACCAACTAAATTAGTATCTCGTTGGTTTCATGCATGTCTTTACCTTAGTCCCCAGAGCGTAAAGCATGAGCGAGAGCTCGAGTGTCGGAGCGCTTATATCATGCTTTTTGGTTTTTTAATTTTTTTTCTACAAACTAAGCTAGTATGTGGTTGGCTTCATGCATGTCTCGACCCTAGTCACAAGAGCATATATTGTGAGTATGAGACGTAAAACATGAGCGAGTACGAGAGAGCAAACAGAAGCATCGAAGCGCTTAACTTAATTTTTTTTTTTAATATTTGGAGCATATGAAAGCTTCTATATAAATATATATTTCTAATTTTATTCTAATATATTAAAGTATTAACTTTAGTTCCACTAATTTTATTTATTAATATCAAATCAATTATCAGTTATTCTAATCTTATATTAACTACATTCATAAGCAAAAGAGCTAGAATTGTGAACAATTATTAGAAATATATATATATATATATATATATATATATATATATATATATATATATATATATATATATATAATATCTACGTAGTTTATTTATTTTAAACTTGATTAAGTTTACATTGACATGCATATGAAACATTTAGTAAGATACATAAAAAATTAATATCATTATGAAATTAACATTAATTAAATCAAAGCATTTGAATGAGGATTCTTTAAGACTTGGTAAATCATATATTGTAAATCTAGTGGAGATTTGAGAACAATCAACTCTAGATCATTAGAGCGGGCATCCAAAATTTTAAGAACAAGATTTGGAAGATCACAGAGCATAGATTTGAAAAGGATTCACTCCAAAAACGCTAGAGCATGGTTTGAGAACGGGAGCTTCACCCTAAAAGAAGGTTGGTGTGACTAAGGTCTTGACACAATGAGAGAAATTTAAAAATATTTTGATTTCTTTACACAACTTAAGTACTTAACTCATACTACAAAAACTCTAAATGGCGAGGAAACGAGCGAGGGGAGGTAGGTGGCGGGGTGGGAGCCGTTCACCTCCCTCGGAATGCGTGTTTTCGATTTTTGTGCACACATCTCGAAGGGAGTGAACGGCTCCCACCCCGCCACCTCCCTCCCCTCGCTCGTTTCCTCACCCGTTTCCTCGCTGTGTAGAACAGCTCCTCATACTATAATGTGAAGTTTAAGTTCGAAAGTTGCAAAATAGTTTACGAACTAGGGAATGAGAAACAACACGAGTTAATTGATATTGCTATATAGGGATTTTGTGATAAAATCTTTAAACTGGGGGTGTATTGTATCTGGATTTTGTGGGCAATTTAATAAATTCCATGGATTCTAAAAATCCAAGTGTATTCAATTTGGATTTTAAAAAGTCCACAAAAGTCTAGGGGTATTCAATCAGGATTTTAAAAAGTCTTTCTGAAATCCACAAAGTCCAGGGATATTCAATATGGATTTCAAAAAGTCCACAAAAGTTTTAGGGTATTCAAAATATCATTCATATTTATGGATTTGGAAACTCATGGATTCTCATGGACTTTGTAGTGTTAAGTATAAATAACAAAGATCAATAGTTTGCCAGCCTCCATATCAAAGATTTCAACGTGAAAAAAAATCTCTCAAAGTTCTTCCTTGTGCCACCCGTGAAGAGGTTGGTTCTCATCCTCTTGTTTTCTCTCAATTCTTTTTCTATCTCTGCATAGTGTTCATAGTTGATCATTGATGATTTTGGATTAGGGTTTGAATTAAATTATTAGGGTTTATAAGTTGTGTTAAACGTATGCTATCATAATGGTAACATCTTTTTGCTGTATGGTAAAAAGATTCTTTGATTTATCATGATGACATAATGAAATTGGTGATGATGTTTGTGAACCTATTGTCACAGTTAGTTTTTCATTTTTTTTATGAAAGAATGACGTATTTGCATTCTTCGAGAACTTCTTCCTTTCTATAGAACAACAAGATATTTGAGCTATTCTTCCTAAAGAACGGTTTTTATGGGTGTTTTGTGCTCTTCTCATTGTGTTTTCAAGGAGTCAATTGACGACCTTTGTATTATTGTTTTCCATGTTTTCTTGTTCGTTTTTTGTATGCTGTGTGGTAATTTGCATTTTTTTTTATAACTGTTGAGAGACGTATGCGTTTATCTTTGATTGGTTTTCTATCTTTGATTGGTTTTCTTTGGAAATGGATGAGTAGCTCATTTCTTCCTCCGGGAGTTACTCTCATTCGCGAATTACTCGCTCTCTTTATCTCCTTTTTCTAGTATATATTTACCTATTGTTTCGCTTTGGAAACTAAATAAATAAAATGAAACATAAGAGATTATTTTGGAGTTTGCACCAAGTACCCTACTCACTTTGCTTTATGCTGTGGCCCTTCCTAAGTTACCAGTGACATTTGAGCATGACATTCGAAACATCAATTTGAGGACAAAATTCACACTTATCTGACATGGAGAAACCATAACCTCGTGAGATGCATCACATGAACTCACCATCATTCACCTGAAGCTTCTTCTACTTTGATGGATACCTAATAGCTTTTTGGAGATTTCTACCATGGTGAAGATGAAAACCCCCAATCTTAAGAAGTAATTGGATTTTATAAGTATGCCTTTTATAATTGAAGGTTCAAATAGGAACTTGTGGAAAGTATGACATTTGCCATGGTAATTGGATTTTAATACCTATAGCCCTTTGTTATCTGGCAAGTCAGAAATAACAACAGTTTTTTTAGCACATGTATCTCTATTTTATGGACGTTTTTTTTGTTTCATCACTATTTACCAACTTCTTTTTTATCTTGCAAATAATTAGAAATCTGTAAAAGTCGTTCATACAAAGTCCGTAGATTTTCATAAATCTCTAGAAAGTCTGTAGCAAAAGTTTATGGATTTAAGAAATCAGTAGAAGTCCGTGGACAATTTAAAGAGTCTGTGGACAATTTAAAGAGTCCGTGGACTTTTCAAATTATTTATCAATTCCATAAGAATCCATATACAATATAGTTTAAGTTGTCTAAGTAGACGTGATAAAAAGGTTGCTGGTAATATATAGTCGCGAACCTAACCCATTTTATAAACGGGTCGGACTTGGTTCTAGAACCAATTGGTTTAGGGTGGTTTAGGGTGAGATGTTCCTAGAACCAATTGGCTTAGGGTGAGATGTTCCTAAAGGTTTATGAACAACAGGCCTAAAGGTTTATGAACAACAGGATATATGGGAATTAGGGCGGCTGTAGATTGAAGTTATATAGCAAAATTTATTTATTTCAGAGTGAAGAAGAAGTGTGAAGTAGAAAGGGAAAAACCGAAAAAATGGGAAAGCGCGGGAAGAAGCCAAAGCACCAACCACGACGCTCTGCTAAAGATTACTACAACTCAGACCAAGAAGAAGAAGAACCCCAAGCCCCCAATCACTCTGATGAAGGAGAAGGAGAAGAAGATGAAGATGAAGAAGAAACCCATTCAAGTACAAGTACTGAAACCCCATCAAAATTTCAGCTTTATCAAGAATCTGTTCAGGTAAGCTCTGCCCCCAGTCATCCATTTAACCCCTTTGACATACACCCATTTCTCTATTTGATCTTTGTGCTTGTGTTTGTGTTTGTGTTTTGATTAGTCACCCAAAGGGGACATAAGTTATTTGCAGAAGTTCTTTCTAATGTATGTAGGAGGCAGAGTTCCTCTGCATTTCCAAGAAGATTTCTGTGGAACAGCTCTGTTAAGGTACTCCAACCCCACTACCCATTGTTAATTTATGTTTTATTTCTTGGGTATGATTAATTTGTACATTTTTGTAGGTTTTATAGATAAGTATTAAGTACGAGTAAGGTGTTTCTTAGGTTATCAGAAGTTATTGTTTGAAGATATTGTCATTAAAGTAAAGAAGTAAGGTGGTATTTGGAAGTCAGAACTCATAAGCTTAAGCATTTCAGCTTCTTGCTAAACCCTCTTATGCTACAACAATGCTCAAAGTTTAGGTCAATTCAATTTGAGAAATAGTTTCAGTATGAAGTAATTTTCAAACATATAAGTGCTATTTTAGTTTAGAATTGTGATTTAATGCTTTAAGAATGTGCAAACCCCATTGGAAGAGGAGGCGGAACCTAATTGGTGGAGTGTCAATTTTGTGAATGGTAACCTCAGTGTGGTGTGCGTGAAAAAGGAACATAGTGGCGGACAAAGAAGTATGGGCTCCTTTAGTTTTTTAACGAGAAGTTAAACAACTTATTGTTCATAATACTGAAAAGTGAATTACATCATGTAGCTATTGGACTACCAAGGACATGCTGGACATTTGGGGTTCCCAACAAACTCGATGAAGTCGAGAAGTAACTTCTTAAGACATAGCCTTAAATCTAGGCACTCCATTGCTTTTGGCTTGGCCATAACAAGTTCACTCATTTTGAATAGAAATATAAGCTAGGATGCACCGACTCACCGGGTAACCCCTGTATCACGTGTCAAACCGTGTCCGACACGTATTTGACATGTGGTCAACGGTCAAAATCCGTTGACAGACATCGACACGTCTCGGTCCAGAAAGGGAGAGACAGGGACAAATTGATCGACATATCGATCGAGAGACAGAGGGAGAGATCGAACAGATCGATCGACAGAGAACAGATCGAACTCGATCGACAGAGAATAAATTGAACTGATCGATCGACAGAGAGAGAGGGAGAGATCGATCTGTTGATCTAGAGAGAGAGGGAGAGATCGATTTCAATAGTCTTCAAGATCTAAGTATGTACTTTCAAAGCCCATTCGGGTTGCTTAGTGTTTGGCATCTTTATTTGCAGAAAGAATGTGAACATTTTGGTCGATTTTCTTATGGGAGATATGAGAGAGGAGGAAGGAGAGCGGAGGACGAGAGAGAGATCTACTGTGAGAGAGAGATCTTTGGAGGCTCTGTTTTGCTGGTCTTCACTCTGCTTCCTTCTTTGGAGGCTCTGTGTGAGGCTCTGTGAGAGAGATATTCTGTGAGTGATGAAAAGAAACTAGAAAGTAATGAAAAACACATGTGTTGTTGGAGGATACTAAACGATCCCCAAGATTTGCTAAACGGACCCTAGTGATGAAAAGCCTACATGGAGAAACACTAAACGACCCCCAACGTAAAAACAAAGAAGCTGACTTTAATAGTGAAGATTCACTTTGTTTGATATATGTATACCTGCAAGTTGATTGTTCAATATTATTTATGATTTTATGTTCATATGAGTTACAAAAAAAATATATTAAAAAAATAAGTTTGACCGTGTCGTCAAGTCCTATTTTTTTGAAAATTGCTGAGTCGCCGTGTCGTATCCGTGTCCGACACGACACGCGTATCCGAGTCCGTGCATCCTAGAATAGAAGTAAGGTCTAATACTTTAAGTGAGCGGGCTCTGAGGCTGACAGGCTACCATGTGTGGGCGGGCTCTGAGGTTGACACCTGTGTGCGGGCTCAGAGGCTGACAGTCTACCATGTGTGGGCGGGCTCAGAGGCTTGCAGGCTACTAGTGTAATATCTCCAAATGTGCGGAGCCAATCACCGCCAAACACCATGTCATACTCTCCGAGTGGAAGAACTCGAATGTAACCAGTGAAAGAGTGTCCTTGTACTTGCCAAGCCAAATTAGTGACAGCCGAGCAATGGAGTGTGTGCTCATTGGCAACTTTGACAACCAAGGGAGGTGTAGGAGTGGTAGGCCATGAGGTAAGTTTGATGATGCATGGATCCAGGAAGGAGTGAGTACTCCCAGTGTCCACCAAAATTGTAACAGGAACTTTCTTAACTTGACCACGAAGGAGAATGGTGTTGGAGGTATTGCAGCCATGAATGAGATTAATGGACAGCTCCATATGAGGGGATTGATCCTCGATGGGGTGCTCATCAGGACCTGCCAGGATGGGGTCTGAATCAGGGTCCTCACCTTCAGTAGTTAAGAGGAATAGCTGCTTTTTTTGTAGCGATGGCCTGGCTTGTACAGTTCATCACAGTTGTAGCAGAGTCCCTGCTTTTTGCGCAACTTCATTTGGGCAGGGGTTAGTCTTTTGATGGGGGGAGTGAGTGGGTTTGGTTTCAATATCACAGGGGGTGGTGTAGTGATGCAGATTTAACTAACCTAAATAAATAGGTTAATTTAACCTAGTATTAATAACTGCAAGTGCACAGTGTCTAACTGGTAGACAAGGGCAAGTACAGGTCGATCCCACAAGGACTGTGGTTGCAATTAAATTTCAGAGTTGATTTAAACTAATTTAATTGAGGGTTACAACAATCAAAATATGTACAGGTCGATCCCACAAGGACTGTGGTTACAATTAAATTTCAGAGTTGATTTAAACTAATTTAAATGAGGGTTACAACAATCAAAATATCTAAACTAAGAATCAAATTAAAAAGCAAAATAAAAAGTTTTTAAGAATATGAGAAGGGAAACCAAGGCATTGAATCCACCAATTCAGTTTTTCAAGTTATTTTAATCTAACTTATTATTTTCTAAAGCGAGAAGCTTTAGGGATGAGAATCCCTTGCTTGCATCGATGATATGATCGTTTAGAATAATTCAGTTTTAAAATCCAATGTTACAATTAACTTCAGCATAAATTATAGACTCCTAGCATTGAGTGTCTTATTACGACACAATCAATCACAAGTTTAATTTATTAAGTTTCAACTTCTAGCATTGAGTGTCTTATTACGACACACTCAATCACAAGTCAAACTTAACCAATTAAAATTGATGCTTTAAATATTAGTAAAGAAAACTCTAACTACCGATTAGTCTAGATCAATTCCGATATAATCGGTGAAAGTAATTTACTAATACTCAGAAATTAAATGTATTTTGCAGTTAAGCAAATAATAAAATAAAAAGTCAAACTAGAACAAGCTCTTGAAACCCAATTGGTTTCATCTTAGCCTTGGCGAAGGGTTTAGCTCTCAATGGTAGCGGTGGTCATCTCCTCGTGGTGTGGTACACCGGAACTCATCTCTTCAGAATCGGCAAATCAACAATTCAGCAACTGTGGATGCTCTAAACAGTCCCGTGGGCGCAAATAGCCTCCACCTTCTACTGTGGTGGTACACAGAGTAAGCAGCTGGGGTGCAAATAACTGCCAAACCTTTCTCTCCCGATTTGAACAGAGAGGAGACAGGAGCGCAGGCGGGAAACCAGAGCCAAAGCAGGAGCGTTGATGAAGGTCCTGTTTAGGCGTGCAGGTGTGCGTCTGGAGCTGACCAGCGTTGGGTGGCGCCCGGTGTACGAAGAGAGGACAAAGAGGAGCAGGGACTGTGCTCTGTCGCGAGGTGGTGGGACAGGGCTGCGGCGGTGGTTGTATTGCGCGAAACAGTGAGATGATGGTCGTGATAGAGATATGGGAGAGAGGACGAGAACGGGCGAGAGAGGGCGGTGATGGCGAAGCTCGGTGGCGAGGTGAAAATTTGACATGAAACAGGGTTGTCACGCCCCTGTTTCACGGTGGTGGTGGTGGGCTCTGTCTGTGGTTGCTGGACAGGGAAGGTGGCTGTGTGGCGTCGCATGATGGAACAGAGAGAGGAGGTGGTGTCTGATGGTGGTGGCGGCTGTGGTTGTTGGACGGTGGCGAGGTGAGGTGGTAATGGCGGGATTATCGCACTGCCGGCTCTCCTATCGAGCAAGGATTGCCGGCAGGGTGGATTGGTGTGGTGGCTGAAAAAGAGAGGAGGAAAACACCAGTAGGAAAAGAGAGAAAAACCTTTGAAATTAAGGTTATTAGGTTTTATAGAAAATTAGGGTAATTGTATTGGGTTAACTGCACCCCCGTCTCCACCAAATTGCTTATTATCACCTCAAACTCCGCATTAATCCATTAACGCTCTAAATCCTGAAAAATACAAATTTTAAATAATTAATATAAAATATATTGTCAAAGTAAATAACAAATATAAATTAGGTGGTATTCTATGTAATAATTAGGTGAATATCGACAAATGGAGGAGTAGAGTGCAACAATTGTGGGCTGGGAAGGGGTGGGATGTTGTTGGTGGTATTAGATGTTGCTGGATAAGACTTGAAAGATGAATATGAAAGTTTGATGGAATTGGGTCTGAGTGAGGAGCAGGCTTCCTGCATTCTTGCAAGGGATAAAGCTTGTGGGATGGTCGTAGGTTGGAACATTTGGATCCAAATACCACACATCCGCCTTCCCATCGAGGTGGATTGATGCAATTGCCACCTTGCTGTCCTCGGCAATGCTATGTAGCTGGAAATAACGTTCACACTTCTTAATCCATGAGCGCGGATTGACCCCATCGAAGGGTGGAAAATCTACTTTGGGAAATTTAAGGTAGCTGCCATGGTCACTAATTAGAGGTGATGGTTGTTGTAACATCTGTGAAGAATGGTCAGTGATGTGAGAACTGTTCTCACCAAGAGAGGGATTGGTTGAGGCACCAGGTCGAATACCTTGTTGTTGCATCATCTGAATGAGTTGCTCGAACCTTGCATCAATGTGATGCCGCAGCTCCTCACTGTTTTGTACTTGCATAGCTACCTCCTTCCGTAATGACTCCAATTTATCATTTGTCTCTCTTATCTGGGTCTCCATCTTCTTGTTCCGAGTTTCCATCTGTTCCCCCATGAAACCAAAGCTCTGATACCAAGTATCAGGTGCTTAAGAATTCAAAACGAAATCAGACAAAAGATTACTTGAAAGCAAGAAAACAAGGTGAGCAAACAGAGCCTTTCCTCATAGAGGCCGTTCTTACATTCCAAAAACTACTCTCTCTTCTCAGTACATTGCTTTATACACAAACCCTAACCTTAAAGAAGGAATTGAAAGATGGAGGAGGAGCCACGCGTTCCAATGAAGATTCTGCAGTCTGACAGTACGAAGGATGAAAGCAGAGCACGATAACGGTTTAGGGTCGGACTTGGTTCTAGGACCAATTGGTTTAGGGTGAGATGTTCCTAAAGGTTTATGAACAACAGGATATATGGGAATTAGGGCGGCTGTAGATTGAAGTTATTAAGCAAAATTTATTTCAGAGTGAAGAAGAAGTGTGAAGTAGAAAGGGAAAAAACGAAAAAATGGGAAAGCGCGGGAAGAAGCCAAAGCACCAATCACGACGCTCTGCTAAAGATTACTACAACTCAGACCAGGAAGAAGAAGAACCCCAAGCTCCCAATCACTCTGATGAAGGAGAAGGAGAAGAAGATGAAGATGAAGATGAAGAAGAAACCCATTCAAGGACAAGTACTGAAACCCCATCAAAGTTCCAGCTTTATCAAGAATCTGTTCAGGTAAGCTCTGCCCCGATTCATCCATTTAACCCCTTTGACATACACCCATTTCTCTATTTGATCTTTGTGCTTGTGCTTGTGTTTGTGTTTGTGTTTGTGTTTGTGTTTGTGTTTGTGTTTGTGTTTGTGTTTGTGTTTGTGCTTGTGTTTGTTTTTGTGTTTGTGTTTGTGTTTGTGTTTGTGTTTTGATTAGTCACCCAAAGGGGACATAAGTTATTTGCAGAAGTTCTTTCTAATGTATGTAGGAGGCAGAGTTCCTCTGCATTTCCAAGAAGATTTCTGTGGAACAGCTCTGTTAAGGTACTCCAACCCCACTACCCATTGTTAATTTATGTTTTCTTTCTTGGGTATGATTAATTTGTACATTTTGTACATTTTTTTAGTAGGAGGAGTGGTGTTCTTCTTATAGATAAGTATTAAGTACGAGTAAGGTGTTTATTAGGTTATCAGAAGTTATTGTTTGAAGATATTGTCATTAAAGTAAAGAAGTAAGGTGGTATTTGGAAGTCAGAACTCATAAGCTTAAGCATTTCAGCTTCTTGCTAAACCCTCTTATGCTAAAACAATGCTCAAAGTTTAGCTCAATTCAATTTGAGAAATAGTTTGAGTATAAAGTAATTTTCAAACATATAAGTGCTATTTTAGTTTAGAATTGTGATTAAATGCTTTAAGAATATGCAAACCCCATTGGAAGAGGAGGCGGAACCTAATTGGTGGAGTGTCAATTTTGTGAATGGTAACCTCAGTGTGGTGTGCGTGAAGAAGGAACAGAGTGGCGGACAAAGAAGTATGGGCTCCTTTAGTTTTTTAACGTGAAGTTAAACAACTTATTGTTCATAATACTGAAAAGTGAATTACATCATGTAGCTATTGGACTACCAAAGACATGCTGGACATTTGGGGTTCCCAACAAACTCGATGAAGTCGAGAAGTAACTTCTTAAGACATAGCCATAAATCTAGGCACTCCATTGTTTTTGGCTTGGCCATAACAAGTTCACTCATTTTGAATAGAAATAGAAGTAAGGTGTAATACCTTGAGTGAGCGGGCTCTGAGGCTGACGGGCTACCATGTGTGAGCGAGCTCTGAGGCGGACACCTCTGTGTATGGGCGGATTCAGAGGCTGGCAGTCTACCATGTGTGGGCGGACTCATAGGCTGGTTGGCTACTAGTGTAATATCTCCAAATGTGCGGAGCCAATCACCGCCAAGCACCATGTCATACTCTCCGAGTGGAAGAACTCGAATGTAACCAGTGAAAGAGTGTCCTTGTACTTGCCAAGCCAAATTAGTGACAGCCGAGCCATGGAGTGTGTGCCCATTGGCAACTTTGACAACCATGGGAGGTGTAGGAGTGGTAGGCCATGAGGTAAGTTTGATGATGCGTGGATCCAGGAAGGAGTGAGTACTCCCAGTGTCCACCAAAATTGTAACAGGAATTTTCTTAACTTGACCACGAAGGAGAATGGTGTTGGAGGTATTGCAGCCATGAATGGCATTAATGGACAGCTCCATATCAGGGGATTGATCCTCGATGGGGTGCTCATCAGGACCTGCCAGGATGGGGTCTGAATCAGGGTCCTCACCTTCAGTAGTTAAGAGGAATAGCTGCTGTTTTTTGCAGCGATGGCCTGGCTTGTACAGTTCATCGCAGTTGTAGCAGAGTCCCTGCTCTCTGCGCAACTTCATTTGGGCAGGGGTTAGTCTTTTGATGGGGGGAGTGGGTGGGTTTGGTTTCAATATCATAGGGGGTGGTGTAGGGGTGACAGATGGAGGAGTAGAGTGCAACAATTGTGGGTTGGGAAGGGGTGGGATGTTGTTGGTGGTATTAGATGTTGCTGGGTAAGATTTGAAAGATGAATATGAAGGTTTGATGGAATTGGGTTTGAGTGAGGAGCAGGCATCCTGCATTCTTGCAAGGGATAAAGCTTGTGGGATGCTCGTAGGTTGGAACATTTGGATCCGAGCTTTGATATGGGGTTTCAAGCTGCTCAAAAAACTAAGAACAAAGTATTGTTCATCCAAGTGTGGATTATGGAGGACCATCCAGAATTTCAACTCCTCAAATTTGTCGTATTAATTCTCAACTGTATCAATTTGCTGAAGTTTATTGAAAACATCAACATAGTTATCAGAAATCGGATCCTCAAATCGCAAGCAAACATCAGCAGCTAGTTGTGACCAGCGAACGTCCTTCTTCCCCACTTGGTAATCCAAATACCACACATCCGCCTTCCCATCAAGGTGGATTGATGCAATTGCCACCTTGCTGTCCTCGGCAATGTTATGTAGCTGGAAATAACGTTCACACTTCTTAATCCATGAGCGCAGATTGACCCCATCGAAGTGTGGAAAATCTACTTTGGGAAATTTAAAGTAATTGCCATGGTCACTAATTAGAGGTGATGGTTGTTGTAACATCTGTGAAGAATGGTCAGTGATGTGAGAACTGCTCTCACCAAGAGAGGGATTGGTTGAGGCACCAGGTCAAATACCTTGTTGTTGCATCATCTGAACGAGTTGCTCGAACCTTGCATCAATGTGATGCCGCAACTCCTCACTGTTCTTTACTTGCATAGCTACCTCCTTCCGTAATGACTCCAATTGATCCTTTGTCTCTCTTATCTGTGTCTCCATCTTCTTGTTCCGAGTTTTCATCTGTTCCCCCATGAAACCAGAGCTATGATACCAGTATTAGGTGCTTAAGAATTCAAAACGAAATCAGACAAAAGATTACTTGAAAGCAAGAAAATAAGGTGAGCAAACAAAGCCTTTCCTCATAGCGGTCGTTCTTACATTCCAAAAACTACTTTCTCTCTTCTCATTACATTGCTGTATACACAAACCCTAACCCTAAAACAGGAATTGAAAGATGGAGGAGGAGCCACGCGTTCCAATGAAGATTTAGCAGATAGTACGAAGGATGAAGGCAGAGCACGATAACGGTTAGGGTCGGACTTGGTTCTAGAACCAATTGGTTTATGGTGAGATGTTCCTAAAGGTTTATGAACAACAGGATATATGGGAATTAGGGCGGCTGTAGATTGAAGTTATTAAGCAAAATTTATTTCAGAGTGAAGAAGAAGTGTGAAGTAGAAAGGGAAAAAACGAAAAAATGGGAAAGCGCAGGAAGAAGCCAAGGCACCAACCACGACGCTCTACTAAAGATTACTACAACTCAGACCAAGAAGAAGAAGAACCCCAAGCCCCCAATCACTCTGATGAAGGAGAAGAAGATGAAGATGAAGAAGAAACCCATTCAAGTACAAGTACTGAAACCCCATCAAAGTTTCAGCTTTGTCAAGAATCTGTTCAGGTAAGCTCTGCCCCCAGTCATCCATTTAACCCCTTTGACATACACCCATTTCTCTATTTGATCTTTGTGTTTGTGTTTTGATTAGTCACCCAAAGGGGACATAAGTTATTTGCAGAAGTTCTTTCTAATGTATGTAGGAGGCAGAGTTCCTTTGCATTTCCAAGAAGATTTCTGTGGAACAGCTCTGTTAAGGTACTCCAACCCCGCTACCCATTGTTAATTTATGTTTTCTTTCTTGGGTATGATTAATTTGTACATTTTTGTAGGTTTTTTTAGTAGGAGGAGTGGTGTTCTTCTTATAGATAAGTATTAAGTACGATTAAGGTGTTTATTAGGTTATCAGAAGTTATTGTTTGAAGATATTGTCATTAAAGTAAAGAAGTTATTGTTTGAAGATATTGTAAGGTGGTATTTGGAAGTCAGAACTCATAAGCTTGAGCATTTCAGCTTCTTGCTAAACCCTCTTTTGCTACAACAATGCTCAAAGTTTAGCTCAATTCAATTTGAGAAATAGTTTGAGTATAAAGTAATTTTCAAACATATAAGTGCTATTTTGGTTTAGAATTGTGATTAAATGCTTTAAGAATATGCAAACCCCATTGGAAGAGGAGGCGGAACCTAATTGGTGGAGTGTCAATTTTGTGAATGGTAACCTCAGTGTGGTGTGCGTGAAGAAGGAACAGAGTGGCGGACAAAGAAGTATGTGCTCCTTTAGTTTTTTAACGAGAAGTTAAACAACTTATTGTTCATAATACTGAAAAGTGAATTACATCATGTAGCTATTGGACTACCAAGGACATGCTGAACATTTGGGGTTCCCAACAAACTCGATGAAGTCGAGAAGTAACTTCTTAAGACACGACCTTAAATCTAGGCACTCCATTGCTTTTGGCTTGGCCATAACAAGTTCACTCATTTTGAATAGAAATAGAAGTAAGGTGTAACACCCTAAGTGGGCGGGCTCTGAGACTGTCGGGCTACCATGTGTGGGTGGGCTCTGAGGCTGACAACTCTGTGTGTGGGCGGGCTTAGAGGCTGGCAGGCTACTAGGGAGTTATAGTCTCAGATCGCCTGGGTGAGGAAAGGATATGTGCTTTATATGTACAAGTTTGGATCCACGTGACACAATGCGTTTTAAAGCCGCGCGGGTAGTTAGGTTGGGCTCAAAACGGACAATATTGTATCATGTGGATCGGGCAACGCGTTTTAAAGTTGTTCGGGTAATAATCAAATGACCGCATAGATAGATCATCGTGTAGGGAGGTACCTTTTTATTATATAGAGATTCCTTTTCACCATAAACTCCAGTTTTTGGTGTAACAACATACAAGAATGATTGAACTTTTGATTGGTGCACAAATATGTCCTGACTCAAAACCTTGTAAAAACCACATTGGAACACGCATTCCATGTTTTCATGTACAAAGTTTTGGTATGTTGTCCCTAGTGTTCTTTGAATGGAGATGTCAATTACAAATTCTCATGCGACCTTGTTCTATGTTTTCCAGTACAGAATGGCTTCGTACTGATCCAAGACGAACTGCAGTAGGAGTCGATTTGGATCTTGAGGCACTTACATGGTGTTTAGAAAACAATGTCAATAAGATTGGGGCCGATGTATCTTCTAGAATAACCCTATTTCATGGGAATGTGTTGCAACCCACGGAAGCTAAACTAGTTAAAGATAAGCTCCATGATTTCATGAAGAGCATGACACTAAGTGATAGTGAAGTTTCTCCCGGGAGCAACTTACCAGAATTGGCTGAGGAAGCTGATCCAGTTGCTGATCAGACCATGAAGAACTGTTCATTGCCTGGAAGAGACATTATCTGTGCTTTCAATTACAGCTGTTGTTGTCTCCACAGACGGACAGACCTTGTATTGTATTTCAAACATGTTCTTGATACATTATCTAAAAGAGGTGGAATTTTTGTGATGGACGTGTATGGAGGTAGGTCATCAGAGCAAGAGCTACGCCTTCAGAGGAAGTTCCCAAATTTCACTGTAAGCTATTATCTGTCTTACCTAGACTAATTGCAATGTAGAATGTAGTTTTTATCATCAGTTTCATGTCTTTGTCAGTGTTCTACGAAATGCAACCTATTTGTGTTCCCGCATGAACCTCAAAGATTACCAGAATAGTTCCAACTATACGTTTCTCATAACTGTTTGATCTGTCATCATTACAGTATGTTTGGGAACAAGCTGAGTTTGATATTATACAGCGGACAACAAGGATAAGTCTCCACTTTAATCTTCGACAGCCGCAGCGTAAACTTCGCCATGCATTTTCGTATAAATGGAGGCTGTAAGTGTTTCTCCCTGTCTATAATGATAGAAGTTACGGATTTAAAGTGTTGTTTGTTTCATATTTTGTACCAACCTTCTCAAGGCATTCCTCTTGATTTTGTTCGTAAAATCATTAAAATGAATTAGGCAAGCTTTTTTTAACTTATGCTTGTTCTATGCACGAGTCAATAGTTTGGTTGCCTGAATCACATATACTGAGGGGCAATGGATCAAATCTCACTTAGCCAATCATCCCAGCATTGTTATCAGCAAACCGAAATCGAGATTGTGCGAAAATTATGTAATATATAATTTGTGTAATGTAGAATGATCAATCATATGAAATTATTTTTTAGCAACTATCGGATCCAGTCTTCTATGAAACTCATGAAACTGAATACTTACCAAGAAACATAAAATGTTTTGCAGGTGGTCGTTGCCAGAAATCAAGGAATGCTTGGAAGAGGCAGGATTTCACTCTGTCCATTTTTGGATCAGGCAGATGCCTGATGTAGATGAAATGAGAAATTCAGATGCTTTCAATGCGGGACGAGACGCGAAATATGAAGAGGTCTCAATTTTCCAGCAACAAGATGCATGGAATGCATACATAGTTGGTGTAGCTGCGAAATGACACAGTTGTATTTCATCAAGTTATTTCCTTGTTGAGAAAGACGTGAAACTGTATGGCATGGTTATATCCTCGATTTGAAAGGAATGCACAAATACTAGTTCACTTGATAATAGCAAACTTTTATTCTTGCTCACTGTTTGCAGGCTTATTCCTTATTTTTGCTCAAGTGTGGCAAATGACGATCATTGTTAGTTTAATGTATCGTTATAACTGACAGGATTCGAAAGGATCCTAGAACCTTAACATTCTCTGTATTACTACTCATAAGATAGAGGGAAGAACATCCGGCTACAAAACTCAAAGAGTAGAACTAAGCGACGAAGAGAAATGGATATGTTCACCAAACCAAAAGATTACAAATCTATTGATACAAAAGTTTCATCATCTGTATGACGACTGTGTTTGATACACTCGGACCAGGCGAATCTTAACATTCTCCCATACTTTTCATCATGTCTGATCACTGCTAATTGCCAAAAAGGCAAGTGCAATTTGACCATATGCTGCTGCTTGAGCTTAGAACCTTCGACTTGGGCTGCTCTTGTTGTATCTGGACAGGTGTGTTTTGGCAACGGCAACAACTATCATCCAGCCATTGATGATCTGCAAACATTAGTTAGCCACAATTAGTGTGAAGCTTATTTTCAAGTAAATGGTACTGACTACTAAAACTGAAAATGTAAACAGAAGCAGGCCAGAGATTTTACACTTACCTTGCCATCCATCTCTTTGAGAGCTGCAGCAGCAGCTTCTTCTGTCGTATACTCGATGAATGCATAGCCCTTTGACCTTTTAGATATCTTGTCCATTATTATCTTAACTGTCAAGAAAACAACTTCCAATTAGCACATCACGTTTTCAGGTTATACAAGCAATGCAGATTCAAAGAACCATTGCAAGGATAAAAAGAAATACCTTGGACGAGTTCACCAAAACCTTCAAATGCTGCACGTAAAGTTTTCTCTGATGTGTAAAAGGAGAGACCTGCACACCCCAAAAGGTTGAGCCATTAGGGGGAACAATGTGCTGATTTCATACCATTCAGTGCATATATCATATGTTCAATCAAGTATTATCAGCTTTTCACACCCACACAAGAACCTACTGAGCTATTACATAGCAGCCAGACAACCAAAGTACAGCAAGTAGTGTACCAGTTACAAAGAGCCGTTTTGTTTTGATGGGGGGTTCCTGCGCATCTGCTGACTCTTGGGATTTCCCATCGGCTGGAAAATACATCAACCACCAAATGAAAAATTAGTATGTTTTTAGTTTTACTACCTGGTAATGCTTTAACCCATAACTAAAATATAAGAAGCCTTAATCATAAGCGGTGCCATCCGAAGAAATCCCATAGGGAAGAAAATAGTAATGTGTAAAGCAAGGGAAACCTGCTTTTCCCATCCATTTTACAAGTATTTGAACAAGGCCAACTATACAAGCAGAAACCTTACCTCCCCCCACTTACCTTCCTAAAACGGAACTCACGAATGTGTCTAGTTTCAGACCCTTGGATTAAATTAGAGGGTGGGTGATTGATTAATTATCATGCATAATTGAATGTCTTCAGTGGTCTATGTTTATGTTTAAGAGACGCAAACATATGATAATTTAGCCTGATCAAATTAAAATTAATTGATCCCGTTTCTTATGCATCTACACTTTTCAAAAGTTTTAAGAACAAAATTACATTTAGCCGATGCTAGCAGCGCATTTTGTGCAGCACATGTCCATGGAGGATGGTGCAATCCCTCCCCTCCTTGCATCTGCCTTTGGTACAGTTGCTGTCATTTCCATGTCTATCGAAGTTATCTAATGAAATTCTTGGCCCTATTGCTAGAAACCCTTCAGAACCACTTTCACCTAAATTACCAATAAAGCAAAAAGATGATTTCATTAACACCACTATAATGACAGATGCTAGAACTTCTTTTGGCAATTATAACTGGTCAAGGCTACAAGCACAAATTTATTGCTTGATGAATAAGGATCAACATCTTAATGTCACGAGCTGCGAGAACTTCCTCCAAAAATTAAACTAGGAAGTAAAATGCCAAGTTGATAAAGAGCATAAAAGGTACTGTCAATCATAATAAAAGCAAATGTATCCTTAAGTATTTAGCCTGTTGAGGACATAAGAATGAAAGTAGCTGAAGATCATCAATATTAACTTACCACCATAGTCTTTGTAAAATGAACCAAAATTCTGATCAGGTTGAACAGATAAAACACCACGCTCACCTGCTCCACAATGAAGTCGTCATCATCGTGTTACACATAATCAAAATCTGGAAATCAAGGGAGCAATCGTAGCAGAACTAACCAGCCAATTGCTGTGCGCATTCCTCATCAAGTTCACAGCAGAACCCCAAATTGTTTTGCCAGGACATGTGGTATATACACATTTGTGCATCCTTTTCACTGTAGAAAATTGTTTATTTGCATCCAAGAGAAACATGGGATAAAAATACAAGCAAGAAAGATGCTAAAACAAACTTACTTCCCCAAAACCTTTGTTAGTATATGAGCATAGTAATCCACCATTTGTGCCTTTGTAACAACTTCGACAGTCGGTTTGTCTACTCTAACTAACCAATATTTAGAGGTTCCTTCAGTAAATAATCGAGAACTTCCACCATTTGAGCCAAATAGGGTGCCAAACTGAATATTTGGTACACTGTAGTCCTTTTCTGTAGAATCAATATTCAGGTCAGGCTTGACAGATAAAACCTCGGGTAAACCTACAATGCAAGAGCAAGTGGAAAAAAAATTTCTTCAGTCTTTTAGAATTAATGGAATTTCTGAGCTATCTAGTTCTCTTGGAACATAATTAAAAACATCCATATCAGAACCACAGAAAAAATCCCGTCAACGGGTACATTTGATTAGCGAGCCAAATAGATTGGGCAATGGAGTGGTTAATTCAAAAACTTTCAAAAAATACTAGCAGATGTAGAATAATTCGGAAATTAAATTTGAAAAGAAAAGAAAAGGAAAAAGTTCCTAACAAACTATGCATGAAGTGACATTGTTGCATTTCAAATAATAAATAAGTGCATTACACTCTATGTATCATCAGTATTGAATAGATTTTGTCCAAAGAGTGGCATAACCCCATTAGGCTCATGACTAACTTGAAGAGATGGACCCTCATGTGACACTTCATTTTTGTTTTCATGTGTGTACAAACCCAATAGCATAAACTTTATGCCTTACATCTTTACTGCTAATAATTTGTATCCTCTTACGTTTATAAATCTGATATTAGCGAAAAGCACACATTTTTTATTCAACAATTCTAAAATGCACCGATTTTTTACCCGGATGGTGCCAAGCACGTGCACCATCCCACGTGCCTTTAAAGTGGGGAAAAAAAAAAAAAAGGTACCCATCTCGAATCTTATCAGTTGGTTGTTTTTCTCTCACTGTCTTCGCTCGAACCCCTCACAACACAAGGCTTTTTCTTTACAACAACAAGGTACCCATCTCGCCAATTCTCTCACTGATCTTGCTCGTTCAACCGATGTGGTGTTTACAATGGTGGGTCATCCTTCTGATGTTCAATCAGTGCTACTTGGAGACAACAAAGCAGGAGGGGTTATGGTCGATCACACAAGTAGCCATCCTGATCTTGCTCATGAAATTGCTTCAGAAGTTGAATCATAAGGTTTTTGGGTTGTTGACGCCCCTGTATCAGGTAGAAATATAGGTGCTAGAGATGGGAAATTGGTTATATTTGTTGAGGGAGACTCCCATGTGGTGGCATGGTTGACACCATTGTTCCCAACTCATGGGAAAGCCAAGTTACATGGGCAAATATGGGTGTGGACAGAGTTGTAAGATTGCCAATCATATCACTGTGGGTGCAAATTTGTTGGTTTTGAGTGAAGGATTGGTCTTTGCTAAACAAAGAGGAGGGCTTGATTTGAAGGATTGACAACAGTTTGCCTCTCACTGATTTGGGCAAGAATTCTCTGGCGATTTGGGTTCTTTGTTTTTTTTTTTTTTTTTTTTTGCTCACCTTAATCGCACATGCTTGGCATGCCTGGATGGTGCACGTGCCTAGCAACATCCAGGCGAGATACCAGGTAAAAAACCGGTGCGCCCTAGCATCTCTCTTTTTTATTAGAATAAGGCTCAGATTTTATAAGAGCAAGGGACATTGTGTTTTAAGACAGTTACTTTCTCTCAAAATTTATGTAAAATATTGAACCAGCCATTCTGAAATCCAATTACAGCTATACCATCGTTTATGCATCATAGTGCACAAAACCATAAAATGAGAAATGTAAAGTATAATGTAACTCCGACTTACTTCCCCTTCCAACCACACTAAGGTATCATTATCACAAGATTTCTATAATCTCCAGTTCTTACTACAATACAATAAAATTTCTATCTTGGTACACCCTCTTCCCTTGAAATAGACACAAACATGAAACTTAAAGCTAAAAAATCACAAAAGGACTTACAAGCAAGCTTTTGAGAGGTCTTCTCATCAATGTCACAACAAAACCCAAAATGTGTCTTCCATGAAACGTCGTAAATACACATCTGAGCTTCCTTTTCACTGCAAAACACAACCAAAGATCACAACTTTAGACAAATAAACTCGAAATTTCACAATGGGTATCAACAAAAACAAAAGGGGTATTATCAAACTGACCTTCCCAGAACCCTAACAAGGGTTTTGGCATAAAAATCCACAATTTCTGGTTTGGATTTGAAGTTCTTTTGGAGGGGGTTTCATGATAACCATCCAGTGGTACTGGGTTCCAGTAGTGGAAACAAGAACATCTGAAGCTGTTTGTGTTGCTGAAGTGACTGAAGAAGAAGAAAAGGAGGAAGCTTTAGAGGTGATTTTGAGTACATTTTTGTCGGCTGAAATGGGTAATTTGATTTGAATGGGGAAGAGAGTGTAAGACTGAAGTTTGGGTTTCAGTGGCTGAAGTGTAATTATTTGGATGGTGTTCTTGGTGGTGGTGATGGTTGTGGGGAAAGCTAAGAAGAGCTTCATGGTTCCCGCCAAGGTAGTTGCAGGGCCCCAAAAGCCACAAACCACAAACCACAAACCAAGGAACCTAATCCTTTCACTACTGATATATTTGGTTCTCTATCGTCAATACAAAAAAATTGTGTAGTAAAAATAAATAAATAAATAAATAAAATTAAAATTTTAAGTAAGGTTAATTATTAAAATAAAAAATTCAAAGAAATGATTTTTAGGGTGCGGATACAAAGGAAAAATTTTCAAAAATAAGAAAGAAGAGAAAGAGAGAACGAAGAACATGAATTTTGTAATGATTACTCATTTATTGGGTTCTTGCAAAATAGTGAAAATGTTTCCGTAGGGGAAGAGCTATAAATTTTTTTGCCAATTAATACAATCATTTTCAACTTCAAGATGGAGATTTTCCCACTATCTCACCTATTTATTCTTTATTTTTGTAATTTTTCATGGCAAAATTTCCTTGAAATCTAGAAACGGTTTTCTATTAATCTTCCAATAAAAAAAATGTATAGGACGCAATTAATCCTTTTAATAAAATCATAGTTTATGTACATATATATATACACTATAGTCAATTTCATATGGAAAAAACCGGTTTTAGTTCCTCGAAACAGTTTCTTTTTTCCAAGTCATTAAGTTACTATTTGTTAAAAAAAACTCATAAATGTTAAAGGATATATCAGAAATTAGCTATAATTTCATTATGTTTGCCCCAATTCTAGGCAGTCAGGCTTTATAGCTAGGTTTTGAGATTTTTACACTTTTATCCTTTCTATAGATAATGTTTGTTAGAAATTTTCAGGTTTCGAGCTTTTTACTTATGTTTGTTATCTAACACATGAACGTCAAGATATAATGGTTGCAGGCATGGACATGTCAAAAAAAAAAAAATTTGGGGAAATTTTAATCGACTGAAAATCATGAATGTTTAATGATACGTTCGAAATATCCATAAACTCAAAATCACATTTGAGAAATTGCATAAAAGGATATACTCAAACTAGTCGGGAATAGGAATCATGCTACATTGTGATCTTATTGGACGCTCGAAAAAAGTTGTTCTTTTATGGAAAATATATCATTTGGATACATTGACAGCATCTCATATCAACTGAGGTTTAACAATATTTCACAAATTCCTTTTGCTTACTAAAATGAGCAATAATTCTTGATAGCCAGGGCTCCTACTCCTAGCCACTTTTGGATCAGAGTATGAATTTTTTTACACTTTTATCTATTCTCTTTAAAACACAATCACAAACATAATCTATAAAAGGGATAGAAGTGTAAAAAACCACTACCCTGATCCAAAAATGGCTAGCAGCCCTGACTGCCTAGAATTGTTGCCAAAATGAGTATGCCAAGTGAATTCTGTCCTCCGAAAGAACTATCAAGTTTACAAAAACCTTGGAGAGTCCATCAGGTAAATGCAAAACTCCTATGGCCAGTCATAATTTGCACAAACTGTGAGCATGCCAATTCTTTGTTTTAATAAAAATAAAACAGAGGGACGAAATTTGGCTAGACAAGTCGGGGCAGAATGATAGAATGAATGATTGGCAGAGAGTAACAAATGTCTCAACTAAGCAACTGAAAGACTATAGATACAAAAGCTCTCAATCTGTATAACAATTGTGTTTGATACAACTCGGACCAGCAAAATTTACATTCCCCCATACGACATAAGAGTTTCTATCATGTCTGATTGCTAATTGCGAGAAAGGCAAGCACAATTTGACCATATGCTGCTACTCAGGATTACAACTTTGGCCTTCGTTGGTCCCTGCGAACTGCATTTGGGTGGCCCCTGCCAACTAGCTTTGGGCGGCTTTTCTTGAGAGGAGGATTTGATTCCGCAGCGACAACGCCTATCACCCGGCCTCCAATGATCTGCAAATTAACAGTGGTTAGCAAAGATGTTGGTGAAGCTTATTTCAACAACATGGTATTTGAGTATTAAAGCTGAAACCGTAGCATAAGCAGAAGCAAAATAAAGGTTTCACACCTACCTTGCCATTCATCTTTTTCAGAGCTACACCAGCAGCGTCTTTAGTCGCGTACTCAATGAACGCATAACCCTTTGACTTTTTAGATATAGGGTCCCATGGTATCTTAGCTGTTCGAAAGGCAACTTACCATTAGCATACATTTTGGGATATACAAGAAAATGCAAACTTGAAGAACCATTGCAAGGATAAAGGAAGTACCTTTGACGACTTCACCATAAATTTCAAATTCTGCAAGCAAGGTTGTCTTTGATGTGTGAAAGGGGAGACCTGTACACTCAAAAAGGTTGAGCCTTCAAAGAAGCGATGTGCTGATCTCCAGAAATTCAGTACACATAAATGTTCCATCAAGTATCATCAACTTTTCACACCCAACATCACAAGAAAATTACTGAGCTACGACATGTCAAAATAAATGACTGCTACTGTATGTTGTATGCAATGACAAGTCCTGAACAATGAACTCGTCATAACTAGCTCTAATGTAAGAATGTTTACAGCTTAAAGAAAGAAGAGAAAAAGTTTAGTTTTTCAGATGAAATTGAATGTAGCAAGTGGCTTACCAGTAACAAAGAGTCGTTTTTCTTGCGTACCTGTCTTGGGCCCATCAATCACAAATACATTAGTAAGTTTTTTACTACATAGTAATGCTATAATGCTCAAACAAAAATAAGAAGCATTAAATCACTAGTGGTGTCTTGTGAAATCACATTTCCTCTTTAACAAATTCCAACTAAGAGAGATTATGCAGCAAGAATTTTGTCCTAGTCTCTCAACTTTTTTACTATGTTACTAATTTTTATTCAAATAGTAATGAATAAAGCAAGGAAAAACAACTAAATAGTATGTCTCAACCATTTTCCCATACTGAACAAGGCTGACTATAGGAGCAGAAATCCTACACTTGCTTACCTTCATAAATAGGAGTTCTCACTTCTCGAACAGGTTTAGTTTTGGAATTAAATTAGAGAGTGACTGGTTACATTATCATGAAAAATGAAGGTCTTCAGCAGTCTTAAGCTGTTAAAGAACTGGTTGACACTTGGTCATGAAAATAAACGATATCACAGTTTCAAGTTGCTTTTGACAGCTGTAGTTGACACTTATGTATGCTTTAAGAGGGATGGAAAATGTTATATTTGTATTTTAGCAGATATTGTTGGCCTGATCAAACTACACTTTGTTGTTCTGAACTTCTGGTTTCTAAAAGCATCTCCAATGGAAAGCCAAATCTTCTCCTATATTGCTAGAAATGCTTCAAGAACCACTTTCACCAAAATTTCCACGAAGTATATGATCATTTCATCAACAGCACTATGGTGGCAGGGGCTAGAATTTGATACTATATCTTTTGGGAATTATAACTGGTCGAGGCTAGCTAGAAGCAGAAGTTTCTTGCTTGATGGGTTACGATCACCATCCTAATACCATGAACCACCAAAACTCCCCAAGACTAACACTAGGAAGTAAAATGGCAAGTTGATAAATAACATAAAAGAAGATACCTACATAAGGGCAACTACAGTCCAATTGTAACATGCTGAGAAATTGTGACACTCAATCCCGATGAGAGGTACTGGAAAGCCCCTCGCGTAAATGAGATGATGGTTGAGCCACATTGTGTTCCACATCAATTAGATAGTCCTCAAAGTGAAGATTATTAAGTGTGAATTTGTACTCTTCTAACACCAAGGCCTTTTTCAGCTCAGCTAACAAATTGTATTATAGCCAGGGAAAAAAAAGTATTATAGCCAGGGGTTCGGTCCACAACCTAGCCAATTTATGTATTAATTTGTTTGAGTAAAAACCACATACTTATATGATGGTAAAATGGAGAGTATTGTATTGGTGGCATTATAGTGAGTGTTATGATTGGTATCAAAGTCCAGCTTCATCAAAAGGTGAGGGTGACACTCTCAATCCTAAGAAGAGGGATGAGGTGGCACGCCAGAAAGGAGCCTAACCTAAGATGAGGTGATGCTTGCACCACATTGTGTCTGACATTGCTTAGTAAGATTCCTAACTGTGAACTTGCACTTTTCTAAGATCAACACTTCAGAGACCGTGGCCATCACAAATTGGGAATTGATCCCCACTATGACCAATTTATGAAGTAACTAGCTTCAGCTAAAACCAATACCGCGTACTAGAGTTGTGCGTTTAAAAACTAGAGAAAACTAGTTGAAACTTGTCAAAATAACAAATGGGGTCATTATCGGTGGTACTAGAATGGGGTTTTACAAAAATATCGCATAAAACTAGCTGAAATTTGTCAAATAGCTTACCTTTGTAGTCTTTGTGATTTGATTCATAATGAAGATTAGGTAAACTATAGTCCTTCGTAGAACCAATCTTCAGGTCAGGCTTGACCGATAAAACCTCGGGTAAACCTACAATACAAGCAATGATAAATTTCCTTTACTATTCTAGAATCAATGGAAGTTGGAAAGCTCTTCCTTGTTGAAAAAAGAGTTAAAAGCACTGATGTCAGAACCACTGAAAATATCCAGAAAGGGTTTCTTTGCGAGAAGCTAAACAAGGTCAGATTGGATAATGGTGTCGTTAATCCAAAAGTGTTTTGGATAAATACTAGCAAAAGTAGAATATTTGGGAAATTCAATAGACAGGCGAAAGAAAAAGAGTTCATTAACAAAATATGCATGAAGTTGACATTGTTGCATTTCGAACAATAATTATCATCTGTGTAGAATGGACTCTGCATACTAAGATTCAGTTAATTTTAGTTTGGAGACGTGAACACTTGTGGTTTTTTCTTTTTCTTTTTTCGTTTAATATAGCAATAAGCGTAAACTTTACATTTTGTAACTGACTGTTAATTATATTTATCTCTTAGGTATATAAAATTTGAGAAACAACATTTCATAACTCGATCCACATTATAGTTTAAGGCAATTACCTTTCTCTAGTTATGCAAAATATCGTGCTACTAGACAAATGTGTTATTTTAATTTAACCAATCTGACGTATGAAGTCCAGTCAAGCTAAGATATCCATACTATCTTTTACGCATCATAGTATACCATCATCATCACAAACCATAATAGGGAAATGTAAAGCATAATTTGGGCTGAAACGAAGTAAAAACATAATTTTGGTACACATTCTATGATTCTCGCAATTCACACAATAATGCAATCAAATCTCTAATCTGGAAACATACACAACCATGAAAACTAAGTATATGAATAGCTGAAATAACAAAGAGGACTAACGAGCAAGGGCTTGAGAGGTCTGCTCATCGATGTCGCAACAAAAACCAAAATGGGTCTCACATGAAGCATCATAAATATATATCTCAGCTTCACTTTCACTGCAAAACACAACCAAAGATTACAAATTTAGACAAACAAACAGAGGGGGTATCAACAAAACCAAAAGGGGTTCATCAAACTGACCTTCCCAAAACCCTAGCAAGGGTTTTGGCATAAAAATCCATAATTTGTGACTTGGATTTAAGTTTTCTATAAGGGGTTTTCATGATAACCATCCAGTGGTGTTGGTTTCTATTAGTAGAAGGTGAGGTTGTTTTTGTTGCTGAAGTGATTGATGAGTTGGGTTTGGAGTAGAAATTGGGGTTACAAAAAGAGGTGATTTTGAGTGCATTTTTGTGGGTTGAATTGGGTGATTTTATTTGATTAGGGGAGAGATTGGAAGATTGAAGTTTGGGTCTCAGTGGCTGAAGTGTAATTATTTGGGTGGTTTTGGTGGTGATGGGAAAAGGGGAAGATGAGAAGAGCGTCATGGTAGGAGTTCCCGCCAAGGTTTCAGGGTCCCAAAACCACAAGCAGCTTCATCCTCTTGATGTTGGTCCCTAATTCTAGAGAGCGAGGGCGGCCCACCACCATCCATCATCTTCGAGATACGTTCATAATCAGCATCTCGAGGATGATGGATGATTATGGACCGACCTTGCGCGGGCCTAGCTCCCTAGAAGGGCTCGATGTTGGTTGTACACGAGGAGGGTGATTTCTTGAAAATATGGAAATTTCACAAAATATTTTTATAAACAATTCTTAATAGTCTGGCCCCTAGTGCTGGGGTGGCTCAAGAACGTGTTGAATAAGAAGAAAATTGATAAAGAAGAACAAATGGGGATCGGAAGGTAACGAGCCTCCATTGACTTGAGTCACCGAAATTTCTTTTGAAATCTAAAATATTTATTTTTTATTTTGTTAGACCATTCTCAACTTCTTTACATTTTAACCCGTATTAATTTTATTAATAAAATTTGGTTATATAACTGATTCTTATGCAATATATTATTTATGACATTATGATTATTGTGATATTATTCATGTAAATGCTGAAATTATATTAATAACTTCATAATTACAACAGAAAATATTTCACAAAATATTTTTTAAAATCAACTTACCGAAATTACCTCAAAAAACGAAATCACAATTTTTGGTTGTACACTTCATGGTTCTCTTTTTTCATAAACCAAAATTGTGTGGAAAAAAACCTAAAATTCAAATTATTTCTTTTTCAAAATGATTTTTGTAAAATTTCTTATTAGTTAATTTATTCTTCCATCCTTTGTCTATAAACCTTAAACCTCGAAGCGTAAGGTTTAATAAAGTTGCTTGGGTGGATAGGCCTCAATTTGTATGTGGATCAACACATGTTGAATGACAACATTTAAGACTAAAGTATACTTTCAATATCCATGGCATTAATCTTAGAGTGTGTTTGGTTGCATAGAATTCTATGTCATGAAAATTCATGAGGGGACCACTACATTTTAGGCTAAATTGATATATCACTCTACATCCACCATTTGGTTTTGTGATCAATGGTGGGAATGAAAGTCCCATGAACATGGGAATCACGTGCCTTGGGAGGCCAAGGAGTAGGATTCCCATGTTCATGGGACTTCCATTCCCACCATTGATCACAAAATCAAATGGTGGTCAAATGGTAAATGTGGAGTGATATATCAATTTAGCCTAAAATGTAGTGTTCCCCTCATGGATTCTCATGGCATAGGATTCCATGCAACCAAACACACCCTTAACTTTAAATAATTTCAGGGAACCTTGCTTTAGAGCCTCTTTTGTGCCTCCTTGAAGATTTTTGATACTTTTATCCTTTTTGTGGATAGTGTTTGTGATTATGTTTTAAAAACGAAGAGATGAAAAGTGTAAAAAAAAACTTTTACATTTGCACTTTATTTGTGACCATTTCATTCTCCATGGCTGCCTATGACCATAGTTTGTATTCCGTCAATAAACCTCAACACTAGTGGTTTGGGAAGGCTTAGATTCATCACCAAGACTTGGTTTTGCACGATAAATCCACAAAACATTGAATGAAAAAAATGATAATTTGGTGGCGGTAATGGTTGTAGTTGTGGCATGCGGTGGATGGGATGATGTTGGTTCAGACTTTTATAATGTTCAACAAGTATCGAAGGCATTGTTTGATCCTTTCTTGTTGTGGATGCTCCTACAAAATGCCATCATTCATAACAGTTTTATCAAAACGCTCACTACACCAAATTAACATTTTTGTAACAATTCCAAAAATAATATAACTTTTGAAGTGTAACAATTTTACATATTTTCACAAACAAAATGATACAATAATTGTATCAGCATGAAGAGTATGGTTATAAAGTGATACTATTCATGGTGATCCAACTTATTGTATTTTGTTTTTTTGTTATTGTTTTCATTTTTTTGACTAAATTAAATTTTGATTTGAAATTGTTTAGTGAATTGTAACATCTCAAAAGTGATATTATTTTTAGAGTTGTTACAAAATATCAATTTGATGCGGTCGCTTAAAATGTAAAGAGGCTCTCATCATCCAACTAGTAAGTGTCATTAACAACCAACATCAATACACCACAGAATATTTGCAGAGTTTTAAATTAGTTTTTACCAATAATTGACTCTTCCCCAACATGATTAACTATAAGATTTCAAAGCAATTATTAGGCATTTTACATTTTACATGGAGATCCACTGTAAAAATAATTGCAAGATGAGAACATAAGAAAAAAAGTGATGAACAAACCAATAAAGCTACTTTGTTAATGAAAGAAAAGGTATGGTTTTAAGCTTTTGTGTGAAGTGGATTATAAGCAAGCAAAGTGGTGCTACTTTAGATGATCTGAAAAGTGAATGTAACTTTGGGTGACCATACAACTAACAACAACAACATAATAATAAAAGACAGATTACAGAGCTGACAACTTCAACCAAAGCTGATCACCCACAGCCGGCTGATGTGAACTTCAAATGGTTGTAAAACACAGGCTGTAATATATTTTCTTGTGAGAGTTTTTCATGGCTTCATTGTCACAAAATATCTCATTTATGATCGCAGAGAAAATCCGCTGAATCTGCTAAAAAAATCATTGTAATGGCGGATAGACAAACTGCCAAATATTAAAGGTAGTATCATGGTATAGACATTCGATATTTACAATTAGTATCATGGTTTGTGTCTTTGTGATGGATATAAGATGAATATTGATTTTGATATACTAACATTAAATTTAAAATGAGCTTGAAATCTGATCCGATAAAAGCTAGTATCATGGTATAGACATTCGAAATTTACAACTAGAAAGAAAATATGCATGTCAACTTTTCATCGTCAATCTTTGCTACAAAAAAAAAAAGGCCAAGGATCACAGCAGTGCAATGTTGGGTTTTGCATGAAGTAAATTTCTTGTGGATTAATTAAACTGAGAATCTGCAATGTCCATCGTCTTGATTTCTTCTTTTTTGGTTATCCTAAACTTTTATGAAAGGAAGTAGGAAAATAAATTTGATTCCCTGTAAGGAAATCTAGGTGATCGACAAACGTATATGAGATTTTTATTCATTGTTCTTGACTTTACAGCCTCTAAAATAGAATTAGCTCAAAATAATGCTTCGAGGCTGATGTGGGTGATTATTCTGATTGCTTCATCTGTCACTAAAAACTCAGTAATGGAATCAAAGATATTTCTTCTAGCTAAGCTAACATGAATAGACGTCACACACAAAGACAGGATAATGACACTCAACTAAAACATAATGAAATACTAATGATGATTTTTATCAATCAATGAATGATTAGGATTGATTAGTTGGAGTAGAGTGGAATCTGAGATAAGTGGTGATTAGACCATCCTTGAAATCTTAAAAGCTAATGCTTTCACCCTCTCAGCTAGGTGGCATTGCAGCATAAAGAACATCCAATAATTCTTCTTGGTGATCGAACCCCAAAGACCCCTAAAAAGGATTTCCAAAAGATAGGTATCATATTGCCATGTGGTAGCTAAGCTCTCCATTTGTTCATTAATCCTTTGTTAATAGGATGGAGATGGAATAACTCCCGAGAAAAATTTCAAATGTCGAGGAAATGGGCGAGGAAAGCGATGTGGCGGGGTGGGGACCGTTCACCCCGCTCGGGATGCATGCCATCGTTTTTGGTGCGCACATCTCGAGCGGGGTGGACGGTCTCCACCCCGCCACGTCGCTTTCCTCGCCCGTTTCCTCGACATTTAGAATTCCTCAACTCCCAATAATGACTAGTGATGATACATAAAAACTAAAAACGGTCACTCTTAAGCTAAATACGTGTCATGATGATCTAGAAGAACTATGAGTTCAAGCTTCAACCCAACACAGATCTAGCCCATGCAGATCTAAGTCCGCTCAACTTCAGTTCGCCAGGCAGATCCGGACTCTCACAGGATGCTAGGCCCACACGTCTCATAGCTATCTACGATACCCATGAGCCTTCTACAGGCAAGTATCTCGAGGATCGACTTCGAACGGGCAACTACAATTACTCTCTGTTTTCAAATAGGAAGTAAACTCCAGAGTATCTTCCACACTAGGAAACTCCCTTCTACGAATTGTTTTTGGATTTGGAACTTTCTCCTGTATATCTAGGAGTGCAGAGCTAACATGAAACTTTCCTCCTACAACACGACTCTTAATTATAGAGGGATCTCCATGAAGAACTCCTTCTTAAACTATGCCTACGATGGCCTCTTGAACCAGACTTCCTCACATTATAAATAAGACATGAGGTTGGTAAGCTAAGGTACGCTACAAAATTCATGTTACAACATTACACATTCCTTAGATCTCTGTCTGACTTTAGCATCAGAGTGTCATCGGTCACCTCATGCTGGTCTGTGGCTCATGTGTGTTACTTGTGCAGGTCAGCAGGAACATGGTCAAACCAAGGAGCGAAAATCGACCGCATCAGTTTGGCGTCGTCCGTGGGAACGAAATAGTTCTTAACTTTACACTAAGAGTCGTCTCCTACCAAATTTCAGAGAAATGGTGACCACCAGGTCACTCAACAATGAACCAAGGGACACATCCAACGCTCTGGATGTCCCTGTACTAGTTCCTACCATGCACGGGCAGCCTACTCACGCCCATGTACCAATGGCGGACCCCAGAATCGATGTGCTGACATCTCAAATATAACAGGTCATCAAGGCGGTGGAGACGCTCACACGACAAAATCCACCCTTGCTAATGGAGACTAGGAACAACACGGAAGACCCAGCAAAACGCCAAAGAAGCTGAGGCAAAGAAACTAAATCGGAATTGAGAAGGACCTTACATAGTTGCTAAAATTAACAGGCCCACGTCCTGGATGGAAGACGCCGACGACGATGGGTTAAAACGACCATGGAATGTAGAGCATCTCAAAAAGTATTATCAATAAAATATTTTGATTTTACCAAAACTTTCATTGTTGTCCGTTACAACCCTCGTTAACCCCAGTTACGACCATACTCGGACATTTTTCCAAAGCCTAATTTACTCCGTGCGGATCACGAGGGCTAAGGAAGTGAGAGTCTAGTCAGCGTTTGTTCGCTGATGACGACGACTCACCAAGGGATCATTGATCTCAATGCAGACGATGATCACTGAATTAGCTAAGTAAGCTTAGTCAGTTCGCGACTGATGACGGTGGTTTTTAGTGCCCAAAGCCTAATCCGCTATGTACAGGTCACGACGGCTGAGGAAGTGGGAGTCTAGTCAGCACTTGTCCGTTGATGACGACAACTCGCCAAGGAATCATTGCTCTCAATGCAGACAATGATCGTCGAATTAGCCGAGTAAGCTTTGTCAGTTCGCGACTGATGAAGACGATTCCTGGTGCCCAAAGCCTAATCCGTTCCGCGCAGGTCACGGCGGCTGAGGAAGTGAGAGTCTAATCAGCGCTTTCCACTGATGATGATGACTCGCCAAGGGATCATTGCTTTTGATATGAACGATGATCACCGAATTAGCTAGGTAAGCTTAGTCAGTTCGCGACTGATGACGATGGTTTCTTGTGCCCAAAGCCTAATCCACTCCGCGCGAGTCACAACGGCTAAGGAAGTGAAAGTCTAGTCAGCGTTTGTCCACTGATGATGACGACTCGCCAAGGGATCATTGCTCTTGATATAGACAATGGTCACTGAACTTACCAAGCAAAGCTTAATCAGTTCGAAACTGATGACAACAACACCATGTTGCATGTTTGGCACGAGCACTCGATGATTCTAGTCAACTTTGATGTACAGACTTTACCACTCGTTGAGTTAAGGTAATTTTGTTCACACCATGAACCACTAGGTTTGCACGCCCTACAGCAGGTGGAACCTCTGGTCAAATCGGGCAAATTTAGTTAGCCAACACTGATGACAATAGCTTCTGATTCACCCCAACACCTTGTTTGCTTATTGCAAGCATCAACGGTTTAGAAAGTATGAGTCTAATCAACGTTGTTACGCCTGGTGACGACGACTTGCCACAAACCACTGCCCCATTTGCGGTCAGTATTCACCAAACCGAATCAGGTAAGCTTAGCTGGTGATGACCAGCAATGAAAGCTTCTAATCAAAACATGGACGTGTAGCCCCCACTGCGAGGGTGTAGATAATCCGAAAGGTGGGAGCCTAGTCAGTCCTGAACTGATTCCAATGGCTCGCCATGGGACCACTGTTTTTCAGCATGGGCGCCAAATCACCAAACCTAGACTTGCAGCCCGCGCTGCGAGGGTGTATATAGTCTAGAAGGTGGGAACCCAATCAGCCATGACCTGATTTCGACGGTTTTCCACATGACCATTGCTTTTTAGTGTAGCCTCTGAACCCTTCCAAATTTGTAGCTTGATGCACTCAGGTGTAGATAATTTGGATGGTGGGAGTCTAGTCAGTCCCGAATTGATTTCGATGGCTCGCCATGGGACCATTGCTCTTCAATGTTGCTGCCAAACCCTCTCGAACATGTAGCCCCCACCGCGTGAGGAGGGTGTCGACGGTTCGAAAGGTGGGAGCCTAGTCAGTCCAGAACTGATTCCGACGGCTTGCCACGGGACCACTACTCTTTAGTCTGGTTGCCATAACCACTTTGCTCGGTTATGAATAATTCAGAAGGTAGAAGCCTAGTCAGTCCCGAACTGATTCAGACGGCTTGCCACGGGACCAATGCTCTTCAGCTTAATTGCCCAACCTTTACTCCCCGAGTTTGTCGACCGCTTTGCTCGGTCATAAATAATTCGGAAGGTGGATGCCTAGTAAAATCCGAACTGATTTCGACGGCTTGTCACAGGACCACTGCTATTCAGTCTGGTTTCCAAACCTTACTCCCTGAATTTATCGACCGCTTTGCTCGGTTATAAATAATTCGAAATGTGGGAATCTTAAACAGCTCTCCACACGACCTCTGCTCTCTTTCAGGACTGCAGACATACATACGAGCTTAGTTGAGTCAGCGCCTTCGCGCTCAAACGAATTGGCATCTTAACATTAGAAAAAATGTCACTCGTGCTGATATAAGAATAGTACAACTGGTGCCCAGATAAAAACTAATTAGGACGCCAATCCAAGCTTACGGCGCCTGACACATACTTTCGGCTACCACAGCTTGCCCGCAACAACAGCTACAACCAACCAGTCAGACAAATAAGAAAAGCTCAAACAACTTACCTATGGGATAAGACACAACTCGGGTGACTCAACCCCAATTAAATTGTTCACAACATGCCCACTATTAGACATAACTACGCAACAATGATCTTGAAACATTCATAATACAAAATGGACAAACTCTCTGCCACAAACATACTAGACAACGTCCTATTGATTCAACCAGCCTATGCCAAACTAAGACGACAAGGCAAAACGAAAAACATGCAATAGAGACGTCAAGTATGAAATGAAGAAAATTGTTTTCATTAATGGTCAAGACAAAAGTGTACAAACACACAAAATTTGCTCCTAACCAAGAGAATGTACATAAACAGAAGTGATAAGCCTAGGAGGAACAGGGACACAAGTTGTATCTGTACGTGCTTCAACCTAACGTTAGGTATTGAACTGTCCTCCTCGCGCAATGACTCAGAGGTAACAGACAAGTCAACATATGACATCTTCTTGTAACGGCTAAGATCCCACTCCGGATGCTCCTCCTTCATCAGCGCCAATAGCTCCAGCCGACCATGAACAACCTAGCAGAACTCACATTTGCCTTGTTCATGGAGAAACTCTTCTTCTCGCACCTTTGCTTCAATAAGATCACGCTCCAGTAGGTCCAACTTGCCAGTTAGCGCATCGACCTGAGACTGCTCTGTGGCCAGATTGTTTTTCACAACACTGAGTTCGTGCCATCCCAGTTCGAGTTGGTCTTTGGCATTTCTCGCTTCTCGAGCATAGAACTCCACATCAGATTCCAACTGTTGCTTATCAGCAGCCCAGTCAACTCCCTTTAGAAACACTCTCCTCAGCAAAAGACTGCAACTCAGAATGCGCCTTAGCCACAGCTTTTTGCGCAACCTCGACCTCTAGGCGAAGCCGGCTCAACTCATGCTTAAGTTTGTCTCTCTTGGACACCGCCTCGGTCAGACTTTGCTCAAGGTCCTCCAGACGAGCCCTCTGAGCCTCAGCGGCTGCAGTTGAATGATTCGATTTCATCTCTTCGGCTCGCTTCTTATGCCACTCAATTTCATGGAGCGCATCAGAATACATCATTTTCACGTGTGAGAAGACACGCTCCAAGGTATATACACTCTCGTGAGTCGCCACTACTTTTGTCCCAACAACGGTCACGTGGCTCATATGAGACATACCAAACATAAGATACTTCAAACCCTTGTACACACACTCTTCCAGCCTATCTTCATCGGGTTTCGGATCGTGGTCCATCAGCCAGCTGTGACGCCTGCTTATATGCTTCCTTGAAGCATACTCAACATCCACCTCTTGGTGCAGGACATGTGAGCTCATATTCACCAAGTTCAGTGCGAACAAACTTATCCGTGCATCAGGATGAAGCTTCCTCTAATAAAAATTATTCTAGCGACGCCCTTTACGGTCACCACTGTCCTCAGACTCCCCTCCGTGGTTTTTCCCTTGTCAAGAATGACTGATCCTTTATTACGAGATGGCCAACATGATCAGGAGGCAGAAGAGGGACCAAAGTATCCAAATGACCTTCCAATAGTTCTGGTTGTGGCCTAGAATGAGACGGTGAACAATGAGACTACATGAGACACGACCGATACCACGACCACTTTTCAGGCGAGTCAACGGTAGAGTGATCAGATTCCACCACCTCAGGCAAATCTTCAACAGAGCCCTCTACCAGAGCGACCCCATGCGAATCAGCGCCAGTAGAAACCGTCATTGCAATCCGCACCAAACGGTCATTCAGAGCTTCAACCTACGCATCACTAAGGTTTGACCCATCAGCAACTTCCGCCAACCGCAGATAAATCTCTAAGCCAGGAACAATAATCTCCGCCTCAACAGACCTAGCAGACTCGCGCTCCCCTCTCAACGGAGTAGGTCGAGCCAAAGATGACCCAACCCTAACGCGAGTCTTCTTCCTCACAAAGGAAACAAACGTCTTAGATGGATCATCCGCATCGGACAGAATGTGAGTCTTGGCCCTAACAACCTTCATATTCCTGGAAGGGGGGCCCTTCTTCCAGCTTAATGGGCGACTCTCGATACAAAGTGGGGGCGATGTGTCAGTTGTCCCACAGCCCACTGCGAATGAAATTGAAAACTCTTATGATATCAACCGCCTCCCTTTTTGCCATGACGTGGAATGCCTCCATGGTGGTTTGCTCCTTTAAGGTAAGAGGATCAGTGAGAAACCTTCTTGCAAAAAAACACATGCAATGATCACTCAAACCGCTATCAAGCATATCAAAGTCACAGAAAATGAGTTGAACTTACGAAGCGGCCTGAACTATCGCTCAAGCGAACAACCCTTGCACCGGAGATATTTCGAATCAACAGCATCCAGAAAACAATATTTCTGCCAGAACTTGAAATCATCCGGCAGGTTAACAAAGCATCGATGCCTTCATCTTGCAAACAACATTGCTCTGCAGTCGAGGAGTGGTCAACAACTGAATCACTTGCGGGGTCCCACTAACACCAGCCTCCTTAGCACTGAGCATAATCATGCGAATAATCCAGTACCTGTTGGGTCCCAACTGAGCCGGAGTAATCCCCAAGAAATCCAAAAACTCCCAATCACGTCCAGAACTGGGAAAACACACTCTAGATTGAAGCATCCCTTGTTGTAAACAGATGAAACCGATCAGAGGCGACATTGACGATTTGTCGCCCTTCAGAAGATACAATGACAAGTCTTCAGGAACTCCAAACTTCGTACAAATTTCAGCGAGACCAGGCTCGGACAACAACTTGTCTTCAAAAACCTCTAGGCCCTTAGCTAGAACAACATCATAAAAAAGATTTTCTCGAGCCATGAAGAAGACGAATGAACCTTTCAGAACAATATCTTCAAAAGCAAGTAAAACAGAATGGTCAGCCTCAACACTGCGGCTCAAACAACGATTCAAACTCATTCATCATGAGCGTCACACCCTTTCAAGAGATGACTTAGCAAACCGATTGTGACAGCCCACTAACTCGAGGGGAATAGTTGATGATACATAAAAACGGTCACACTCCTGAGCCGAACACGTGTCATGATGTTCTCGAAGAACTATGGGCCCAAGCATCGGCCCAACACAAATTCTGCCCAAGTGGATCTAAGCCCGCTCAACTTCAGTATGCCAAGTGGACCCAGACTCTTACATCATGCTAGACCCACACGTCTCACAACTATCCACGATACCCATAAGCTTTCTTCAGGCAAGTATCTCGAGGATCGGCTTCGGACGGGCAACTACAGCTGCTCTCTACTTCCAAATAAGAAACAAACTCCCGAGTATCTTCCACACAGGGAAACTCCCTTCTACAGGTTGCTATTGGATTGAGAAGTATCTCTCGCGTTTCTATGAGTGCAGAGCTAACATGGAACTTCTCTCCTATAGAATGACTCTTAATTAGAAAGGAATATCCACGAATATCTCCTCCTTAAACTATGCTTACGATAGTATAGTTGAACCAGGACTCCTTGTACTATAAATAAGACATGAGATTGGTAAGATAAAGTATGTTACAAAATCTTTGTTACAGTATTACACCTTTCTCATATCCCTGTTTGACTTTAGCATCGGAGTGTCATCGGCCACCTTACGATGGTCTGTGGCTCACATGTGTTACTTGTAAAAGTCAGCAGGAACATAGTCAAAGCTGTGAGCAAAACTCGACTACTAAACACCAACCCCACTCAATTTCTTATAAAAAAAATAATGAAAAGAAACTAAGGTACTTTTCTTATGAAACAAAAATTCAAGGGCGGCATTGAAATATTTATATATGAAAAGTCCAATTTAATGGAACCCTTATAGTATGTTTGAAAACTCTGATTTCATGGTGTCTCTCTCTCTCTACCGAACTTTCAACGAAGAACCCGTAAAAGTTTTTGAGACTAATTAATGGATCAATGTACCTCTCATATATATCTTATCTCCAATATTGTTTACGTTAGTCAAATTTCAAGACATGAAAATATATGCGATTTACATTGAGAAGATCTTCAAGATCGAGTTTTATCTTCAAAAATTTCAAGCTATGTTTACCTTGACTTCATTTACATCCAAATGATGAGTATCATGACAAGTCATGCTGAGTCGAGTATGATGCAAAAGTGGTGCCTAATTTTTCTATTGGTCAATCCAAGTGTACATCCGGCACATTAAGATAATATTTTCAATAATATAAGTCCAAAAGAGGCGTCATTAAACAAACTCCTAAAATATGCATCAAACGATTACAAGGATAATTAAAAAAATTCATTATACAATTAATGGTTATCATTAAGAGGAATAGAAATTGTCTATGGCTTATTGGTATATTTCCATCCATTGTTTTTCTTCACAATTTCTTATCCGAAAATTCTAGGGGTCAAGGGAGGGAGCGAGGGATGGGTGGAGCATCCATCCGTCTTGAGATGAACAGTATTACACATCTCAAATTTGATGTACTCATCTCGAGGCAAATAGGTGATTACCATCCATCCCTCGCCCCTTTCCCTCGACCCCTAGCAAAGCTCTTTCTTATCACATGAAACATGTGTAAATGAAAAAAAAGTGAAAACGAGGAATTAAGCCCCTTTCATCAGGACTTTACTTTAGAGAAATTGTTTATACTTGCATCATTCCATCATCTTCAAAGGCTAACTTGAAATTTGCCCTGAAGAAAATATGTCCATCGTAAGAAAAAATGTCGTTTGAACCGAACACACAGACATTTACTATCGCTATATATACTTTCGATGCCACATTATTTCATCTATAGCCTTATGTAAATGAAGTCAGTCTAGTACACACGTTTCATACTGTATACTTTTCATTACACCAAACAATTTGCACCTACTCACTAGCCCACTTGCTAGCAAGCTAGACATCATGAAGCATGCATGAATGAATGCTTTGAGTTAATATTATGAAACCCTTGGCAAATAGTTGACTCTGAAATTCCAGTATATAATTCTTCATCATGAGTTCACGTCATGAATGAATCTCATGCGAGCGAGCTTCTCCCAGTGAGGCATTGCAAAATATTGCGCAACTTTGACCGTCTATTTATTAATAGAAAATCGGTTTTTGTAAAACTGTTTTCGTATTACAATTTCAATTTTCATGTCTATTATTATCTTGATATTTTCAATGCTGGTTTATCAAAATATCGCTATATCATGTTCCATGTTCCGCCTTTTTTTTTTTTTTTTTTTAGTGAATATAGCACCTAAAACTATATCTAAATTTGTTGAAAAATATGTTATATATTTCACAAAAATCCAGATATAGGAATTAGATAACATTCGAAAAAAAAAAACGTGAACAAACTGAGCTCTGTTGGGTGGTGGTTCATTTTGTATTGTGGGACCCATGGGCCCCCAACTAGTGGAGTGTACGGTGTCAGAACTAAAGCCCAGGCTCTACCCAACAAACAAAACCACATCAAAAGCTGCACTAAAGTCCACATGCTTTATTACGTGTTCAGTGTTCTGAGGATTATCTATTAAAACCTGATTAATTAGGGTAATTGTCTCTAGAAGAAATCGACTGAGTGGCAGTTTAGGTAAATTGTGAAGAAAATAGGGGTTGATTTGGATGGTTAATGCAAACAAGAGAGACGTCTTGATTGATGAATAAGTACACGCGGCTGACTGGGATGTGGTTTGAGACTTTGTGTTGTCGATGCTCGGGACGATCCACGTATCTAGTTTTTTAAACTCAACTTTGATTTTAAATGTTTATTTGTTTTTTATACTTGTATTTTAATTTTTATAAGAATATTTAAAAATGGTTGATTGAAGGACAACTATTTTCCATGAAGTAACCAAGGATTAGGTTGTGTTCGATATATCCAAGATTAATAATCAATCGTAATTGATTTGGAATGATCATACACAATATGATCTCTATCTAGAATTAGAATTACTTAAATAGTGTCCAAAATTTAGATTGTTCGCTCGTAAACAAACATTCATGCTCGCCCAACTTGCCTAATAGCCAAACCTTCCAATTTGCCCAACTTGTATCCCTAGAAAAATTCTAGATGTTGAGGAAATGAGCGAGGAAATCAGTGAGGGAAATGAGGTGGCAGGGGTGAACCGTTTACCACCCTGGGGATGTGTGCTCACTTTTTTGACCCACACATTTCGAGGGAATGAACGGTTTACCCCTACCACCTCCCTTTCCTCGTCACGTAGAATCACTCGTATCCCTAATATGCCAGCCATGTGTGGTACAATTATTTGAAAACGCTCCATGGCTCAAAATGTAATATACCACCAAAACAAAGGGCATTTGATGAAAAGAAAGAAATGGCAATCTGGTTGGAATCTTCGCAAAACAAGGAATAAAGAAAAACCAATTTGGCCAAGAAGAGTAGATAGAGAAAAGAGTGGGGGATAGAAGTGGGAATTCCGTATTTTTGCTTGGAGGAAAAGATTGGGACTTGAGAGGTTCACCCTTTCCCTCACATCCCCCTCACATTATATTTTCCCTTTCCTTCCGTATCCAGCCTGTCTTCTCTTCCATCTTTTCTTCCTTTTCCACCTTTCCTCTGGGAGATATACCGCAAAAAAAAATAAACAAAATCAAGAAAATATTTTTGAAATCTCTTCCTTCTTCATCTTCTCCGGAAATTTCACGCTTCCAAGTGGTACGATTTCACTCATGTTGCATCTTCTTTATTTCTCGTTGTATCTTTCATCTAATTTTCTTGAAAATGTTTACAAAACAGCGAATTGAAAACATCCGGAGGTAGATCGATAGCATCAGAGAGATGGCGGAAGAACAGAGATGCCAAGCACCGGAAGGACACAGGCTATGTGCGAACAACTGCGGATTCTTCGGAAGCTCTGCAACACTGAACCTCTGCTCCAAATGTTTAGGGATTACTGTCTCAAAGAGCAACAGGCTTCCTCCGCCAGATCGCTGTCGAGAAGTCCCTCGCCGGTCCCTCCACCGGTATGCCGGTTTTCACCTCTCCCGTTGAGATCTCCTTCCCGGAAGCCACTGCAGAGAGCGTCGTCGTTCAGAGCCAACTGACTGTACCGGAGACGGCTCAGCCGGCGCAAGGCTCGTGCCAGCCGAACAGGTGCTCGACCTGCCGAAAACGAGTCGGGTTGACGGGGTTCAGGTGCCGGTGCGGGATCACCTTCTGCTTGTCTCACCGGTATCCGGAACAACACGGGTGCACGTTTGATTTCAAGTCGGTTGGTAGGGAAGCCATCGCCAAGGCCAACCCTCTCGTTAAAGCCGAGAAGCTCGACAAGATCTAATCTGGACCGTCAAATTCTCCATCAAAATGACGATATCTCGATCTCGATGCATCTAACTTTCAGTCTATCGACCTGAGTTAGATTAATACCGACCCGATGGTGGTGGGGTGATGTTCATTGTGGCTTTATTTGGTTTATGTAAAACGTTTTTTTCTTTTTTTTAATTTTCTTTTTTTATTATGTGGTTTGTGGAAAATGGAGTGAAATTTCTTTCTATTAAGTTTCCCCTTAAAATGAAAAAAAGACATAATTAATTATTTCATTTTCTTTTTGTTTTTTTGAATACGGTAGCGGTGGTGGTGGTGGTGAAGAGAGGGCTTGGTTGGTGTGAATAAAGAAATGTTGGATTCGATATGGTGGTGGTGGTGGTTAGTGAATCATGGGCGGTAAAAGCGGGAAGGGGGACCAACGGAGATGGAGATGGAGATTTGAAGAAAAGAAAAGTGGCTTTTAGTTTTGAAGGTTAACTTTGCGTCTGGGAAATGGCAAACTTGGTTTACCAAGGTAAGGCAAGGAAGAAGGACGTTGATGTTGATCATGATGAGTCATTGTTTTTATTTTTTTAATGATAAATGAAAATTAAAACTGTGGGTGATGTGATTAGGACCTATTTGTTTATTTTCTATCATGTTGTTGGGAAGACTAACACATCTTCCAAGCATTGTGAGGATGAAAACAAGAGTTTTGATGTGGTTTGTTTGCATGGTGCGACTCCTTTGGACACCCTTGGATGTCCATGTTTATACGTATTAAAAAAAAATTCAATGGGGTTTAAAGGAGTTATACTGTGTTGATGGGCTGCACCGCGACGCTACGGAATCAAATGATGAATGGGAGTGTTATTTACGAAGGACTGCACAAGTTTTGCCTTTGTGCGTAATGATAACAAAATTTGTTAGAAATTAGCAGCGGGATTTCAAGTAAACAAGTTTTTCAACTTGTTTTTAAATGCAAATTTTAACCTATGGAAATAGGCGATCAATACATCTCATTTGGTGCTAAAAAGGGCAAAACATTCACTGTGCTTTGATGTATTCAAACTTGCAGTATACCTTGATGGCCTCTTGTTCTGTGCACAGATCTGAACTGTTTGATCTATTGAATGGTTCATATCAGATTAGGATCGTTAGATCTATTGAATGGTTCAGATTTATGAATTTAAATATTTTTTTATTTCAAATTTTTTTAGCAAAGGGATTGAGCCCCCTTCAATCTTAATTGATTTCCCAATTCTTCTAGGTATCGATGGAGGGAGCGAGGCTCGCTTGCACGTGATTTTATGCAGGCAATTCTCCAAAATACGTGCCTTCATTTATCTCGAGGTTCCTCGCTCCCTAGAAGGGCTCACTGCAAAGTCTTCCTCACTCACAATCTAGAAATTTAAATTGCGAGGAAATTAAGGGGCGAGGAAACCAGCGAGGGGGAGGGTGTGACCGTGCCTGCACTTTTGAGATGTGCAACAACGCAAATCTAGAAAGAGATGAGTGGTAAATCCCTCCCCCTAACTGATTTCCTCGCCCCTTTCCTTGACAATAAGAAAGGTTCCTCACAATCACGTTAAAGTGATTTAAGATAATGTCCCTTTTGGTTTCACTGTACCTATCAAGGGCCACAATACAGATTACTGGTGGAATTTCATTCCTAGCTTGTTCTACCAAGCGATGGAATCTGTAACAAAACCCGGCCAGCATTACCAAACTACCAATGGTATCACATAGAAAAGAAATATTATAAAGAGTAGTTTAGCATCCCATTTTGCCCATTTCTTCAATATGCCAATTGGAGATGCTCGAAGAAGAACAAAATATGCTTCTTTTATTCATTTCTATAAATATTACAAAAAAAGTAAAAAGATAAAAATAAAAAATAAAAGGTAAAGCTCGCCGTTTAGAAGTTGTCCCGAGGATTACTCGTCGCAATGTACTTGTAACCACATTTCACTGTAGCCGAATCCTAGCACTTGATGATACTCTCTCCGATATGGTACAACTCAGTCACAACATCTCCCATATTCAAGCGCTTCATTGGTGATTCTACAGAGCATTTGATTCCAAGTGTTATCACCGAAACAAGACACTCGTTCATTCTAACAAGTCCATCACTATGGTTTACAAACTTCATAGACCCGCAGCCGTTGTCTGCTTTGAGCATCGTTGGATCCACAATGTTAATCACCTGTTCGAGTAAAGCCGTGGCAGCATAGTTGTGAAGGTTTCGTCCATCTTGAAACATGCCATCTGTTGGTCTCTTCCCTGTAAACATCTCCAACAAGAGTATTCCATAACTATAGACATCTCCTTTGATCGATGCATCACATCCCATTCCATATTCTGCAAGTAATACCTGTAGTTTGTAAATATGATACTAGCTTATGCCATAACAATGATGAAATAGAACATTCAAATATGCTTTGAAGGCAACAATGTCATGAAGTCATTCCAGAGTTAAAACAACCCATTTGTGTTTGCTTATTTAGTAAGTTACTTTTCCTTGATTTCATATTATGTATAATCATTAAGAAAATTTAGTACCTTTTGTTAGGGGTAAAGTTAAGGTTGTTTATTTCCTACATCAGTGTTCGATAAAAACCCTTCCTGTCAAAGTGAAAATTTTAAAGTAAGTGGTGGTTGATTGGTATTCTTACCAGGAGCTATGTACCCTATTGAACCTTTCATCAGACTTGAGCTGGAATGACCTTGTGAAGAAGTATAAGAAGAAGCTGTTGAGGAAACCCTTGCTAAACCAAAGTCCGACAGATGAGCTGTTAATTCATCGTTGAGGAGAATGTTGCTCGGTTTTACATCACTATGAACAACTGCTGGCTGACAACGGTGGTGAAGATAATCTAGTGCAGTAGCAACATCAATAGCTACATTAAGCCTTTGTTGGAAGTTTAGGCTTCTCAATTCGCGCCACTGAGCTCTAATCGGATGTAACCACTCCTCCAGGCTTCCATTAGGAATAAACTCATAAACAAGAGCTTTGAAATCATTGCCGAGGAAATCCATGCTCGAGCAACATGTTACGATCTTGACAAGATTTCGATGTCGGAGATTTCTCAAAGCATTACATTCAGCTAAGAAACTCTTCCAAGCACCTCGTTCTTGAAGATTGAGTACCTTCACCGCAACAATTGTTTCAGATTGCTCGAGGAATCCCTTGTACACAGTACCATATCTTCCAGCACCAATCAATGTATCAGCAGAGAAACCATTTGTGGAGTCCAGGAGTTCAGCGTAAGAAATCCTCGGATGTTGATGGTTGAGCAAAGATGGAGTCGATGGCTTCTTCTGCTGCATCCTTCTTTGATAGAGCTTTAGTGATGAGAAGCATAAGAGTAGAACAAAACATAAGCTTACAATCATCACCGGGATAACCATCTTGAGAACAAAAAGCTTTTCCTTTTCCTTTTTCTTGATGGGGCATGCATGCAGCTTCAGTTCTACTACACCTCCGCAAAGCTTATCATTTCCTGCAACTGAAATTATACTTGCACGTGCAAAGACCCCTTCGGTTGGAACTGGACCTTCGAGTTCATTGTAGGACATATTCATGTAAGTAAGAAGATTGAAACTCCCTAAATAATTTGGAATATTGCCGGACAACTTGTTACTAGAAAGGTCCAAATGTTTCATTCCTGTCAAAAATGTGAGTGACAGAGGAATTTTCCTTCAAAGAAGTTACCCTTGATGTCCAGGTACTCCAGGCTGAGACAGGAGCCAAGCTCACCGGGGATGTGACCCGATAATCTATTCTGAGAGACGTCTAGTATGTGAAGAGAACTCAAGTTTTTGACTTCAGATGGCAAGGGACCACTCAAAGCATTGTGAGAAAGGACCAAGGCATACATATTGGAGGGGAAACTCATAACATTTTTGGGTATTGTAGAGTTCAGTTTATTGTAGGAAAGATTCAATTGAAGCAAATTTTGACAGTTTCCAAGATTTGGAGGTATGCTTCCATGCAACTCATTTCTGGACAAATCAAGGGTCCTAAGTTGAGTTAAATTACCGAGGGAAGTTGGAATTTGACCTGAGATTTTGTTTCTATTGGTAAAAAACCACTTCAAGCCATTAATCTTTCCAAGTACATTAGGAATAGTACCTGTCAGATAGTTCCCCGACACATCTAAAATTTGTAAGTTAACAAGGTTTTCAATTCCAATAGGGATTCTTCCATATATTCGATTTCCTGCTACAGATAGATGATGGATTTGGGTGGAAAGATTGGTTATGGAATTCGGTAATCTACCTAGGAGATTACTGTAGCCAATGCATAAATGTTCCAGTTTGCTGCAGTTGGTTAAGGAATCAATGAAACTCAAGTCATCTCCTAAGTTTGTTCCTAGTGGGTTTAAACCAATGGATACAGTGCGAAGACTTTGAAGCCTTCCCAGATCCCTTGGCACAGATCCTGTGAACTGGTTTGAGTCTAATTTTATTGTATCAAGTGTGGATGCTTTGGATAGAGATGCTGGGATAGCTCCGCTGAAGTTGTTGTTGATGAGTATGATTTTTTGAAGGAATGTGAGATTCCCTATGTGAGGAGAGAGTGTACCTTGAAGTGCTTGTGATTCCAAGTCTAGGACAGTGACCCTGTCACGATGAAGCTTACTGCATGTGACTCCATGCCACTCACAGAAGTGGAGTGACTCGTTCCAAGAATTCAGTACTCCAAGTGGGTCTTTAGTGATCTTATCTTTGAAGGCAAGCAATGCTAATTTATCAGTTTTGTGGGCAGAGGATGTTGTGATGGAAGCAGAATCTAGGCCCTGTGAGTTGATGATCAAAACAAGTGTGATTGAATGAAGGAATGGTGACCAAAATGTTTTCATTGTGATGTCAAATTTGAATGCTCCTTTGGGCGGTGGCATTTGATGAAGAGAAACTTATATTGAGAGCATATATATATATATATATATAAGGATAAATGCTAGACTTCCGAGATTTTTCTTAGTATTTGAACCCAAGCATCAAAACTACTTTTTCTTGCAGAGGCTGACTAGTAAGTAATTGAGGCAAGTCTACAAAGTGAATTGAATTTGAAGTTTAAATTGTTGTTATAATTTCCATACAACAAAGTTTACCAAGTCTCACTTATTGCACATCTAGAGTCTCCCGACTCCCATAAATTCTCTCTTGACTTTGATCTCTCTATCTCTTAATATGCCTAGTGATTTAGTCGTATGTTTGAAATTTGGAATGAAATTCATTGAAATTACCAAGAACAATCTCATTGATGTCAGATCCGAAACTTAAACACAGATTAATATAACCTTGTGATTACATATTAATTAAGGCTGATTCAAACTTTTGTGGTCATGAAGTACTAACATTAGTGGAATTTGGTGGCTTTGACATTTCCTCGTCTTACAATGATGTGGTCATCCAAAAATATGAGAACTTTCTAAGTGTGAAGTCAAGTCCACTTTTTCTAGAATTTCCTCCTTGCTGCAATTCAGATTCTCAGCACTTTCCATACGTTCCTCATGACGCCCTCCCGTAAAATATACCTCCCATGGTGCTCTCCGTACATTACGTTCCCTATGACACCCTCGCATACAGTACATTCCCCTTGATATTGACTTCATCCCACTCTTCTGTAAGGATTTTGTTAATGAGTGGTCAAGAGGACTGTATTACGGAAGTTGCTACATTTAATATGACTAGACTGTTTCCTAATGATCATTGAGATGGGAATTATTTTTTCAAGCGACAAGTCTTGAGAGTTTGGTCAAGAAAAAAGTGGGGTTTAACTGATCTAAGGAAATCGCAAGGATGTTACCGAGTAATTACACAATTTGGATACGCACATATGAGATTCCATTCAGGCTATTATTGAAAAGATGCAACTGAGACAAATTTTGAAAGTTTCCAAGACTTGAAGGTATTATTGAAAAGATGTAATTGGTTTCTTGAAAAATCTAGGTATGAAAGTTTAGTTAAATTTCCCAATGACTGAGGAATATTTCCTTCAAAGAAGTTTACCCCCATGTTCAGGTAGACCAAGTTCGAACAATGGCCAAGTGAATCTGGAATGTTACCGGACAATTTATTGTTGGAGACATCTAATGTAAGAAGCAAATCACATTTCCCCACTTGTGATGGAAAGGAACCACTCAAATAATTGTTTAAAAGTAACAAGGACCTAAGGGAGGAAAGACTGATGAGTGTTGTGGGTATTGTCCCATTCAGTTATTTTCATAAAGGTACAAGTGATTCAATTTTTGACAGTTTACGAGACTTGGAGGTATGCTTCCGTGTAACTCATTTTGTGATAAATCAAGCTCCACAAGTTGAGTTAAATTACCGATGGAAGTTGGAATTGCTCCCCAGATTCTGTTTCCTTTCAGATCAAGCTGCTCTAAGTTTTTAAGCTTTCCGATGCCAGTAGGAATGCTACCTGTCAATTTGTTGCCCGATGCTTCCAACCATTGTAAGTTAACAAGATTTTCGATTTCAATTGGGATGTTTCCATATATTTGATTTTCAACAATAAATAGATATTTGAGTTGGGTGGAGAGATTAGCTATGAAGTGGGGCAATGGTCCTTTAAGATGATTGTCGAAGATACTCAACACTTCCAACTTGCTGCAGTTGGTTAAAGAATCGATGAAATTCAAATCATCTCCTAAATTGGTTCCAAGTTTATTTGAAGATAAAGATATTTCACGAAGATGGTGAAGCTTTCCTAGATCACTGGGCACTGATCCAGTGAATTGGTTACTACCAATGTATATGAATTCAAGTCTAGACGCATTGGATAATGACATTGGAATGGCTCCCCTGAATTTGTTAGAGGAGAGGTCTATTGATTTAAGAAAGGAGAGTTTCCCTATTTCGGGAGAGAGTGTACCTTCTAGTTCTTTTTCTTCCAACTCTAGGACTGTGACCCTCTCTCGATGACGCCTACTGCATGTGACTCCAGGCCACTCACAGAAATGGAAGGAGTCATTCCAAGAATTCAGTGCTCCTAAGGGATCCTTGGTTATGAGATGTTTGAAGGCCAGCAAGGCTACTTTGTCATCAGTTTTGTGAGGAGAGGATGTTGTGATGGGGGCAGAATTTAGGCTGGATGACGAGTCGATGCTTAAGATAAGCACGAGTAGGATTGCATGAAGAAGGCATGATGATGATGACCAAAATAATCTCATTGTTTTGATATTTTGAGATCAATGTAGTGAGAAAAGCATGTATGTATAGATGAGATGAAGAGAAACTTAAACACATTGATAAGGTTTATATAGTGAGATTGAGCAGAGTTTGTTGAAATGTAGGTGTATCCAAATATTGCTTTACAGTTTACACTATGACTTTGCAATATCATGAACGCATGCAACACGTCCAACGTGTTTGAAGAAACCGTTTCATGAACGCATGCAATACGTCCAAATATTTAGTCACATTCACACTATAATACTACTAGTAAGGGAAAGTAGCAAGCAGTAGTGAAAAGATGATGAACCGGTCTAATTGTCGTGGAAAGTAGCGAGGAAAACAGCGAGGAGGAGCCGTCCATCCTTCGGAATGCACGTTTGACTTTTCAATGCATGCATCCCGAAGATTAAAAATGCGCATTCCGGAGGGAATGAACGGCTCCCCCTCCCCCTGTGGAGTCCCTCGCTGTTTTCCTCGCCATTTCCCTCGACAATTAGAATTTTTCAATGATGATACTCCTCATTTTTTTTTCTTCTCTTTTTCCAATCTTCTTCTCTCTATCAAATCATACATACTTCTGCCTGTCATAACATGTTTTTTTTTTTTTAAAATGAAATAATAAGTACCAATTTGGTTGTTATTATTAGTGATCCCAACGATTATAATGCAAACACATAAAGTTCGCCCATGGTGCTGCAATAACATATGATATGGGCTGAATTTTCAAACGACACCAAAGTATTATAATGCCATCAGTTCTTAAACCACAATGAGAAGACGATTGACAGAACATGCTTGCAGCTCAGCGGCAGCTGCAATTAGTCGTTGAATGATTGAAAAGTGGAGGCTCCACTGTTTTACTTGATGTCTCCAATTTCATTTTTTTTATATTTAGCTCTTAAAAATTGTTTATTGTATCAAATCATATTTTTTTAACCCTAAAACAACTCTAATTAATTACCAAGAGTTCTCATGTTGTTGATTGAAGACTTCGTAAAGATGATTCCAATAATAAACTTTTAGATGTAAGATTTTTTGGGTTTTAATTTTTTTTTTTCAAATTTGTTATAATAGTTGCAACAAAATTTTAAATTGACGCACACACTTAAAAATTTATTTATTTATTTTTAATAGATATTGATTAACACATTATACTCTTATGCACTTTAGATTAGATGCATAAGGAAGAGATAATTTGTTTGAAATGTGATTTTAGAAATTTTTTAATACGTACTTCTTTTCCCTTCATATACTAGCATGTTTTGGGAATATAGACTAGCATGTTTTGGGATAGACTAGCATGTTTTGGGAATATAGGGCACTTCTCAAAACTAGAAAATTCTAGAAATTAATAAACAAAAAAATAAATTATTTTCTCTCTTTTATTAAATCATATAATGATTTCCAACAATTCTTTTCTACAAATATTGCATTAAAATATGGAATGATGTGCTTGCCAACAAGATCTAAATGCATATTCTCTCCAGTACAATTGGACGATTGTTCTCGGTTAGATGATTTAGATCAATAGTATGAATTTTGACTACAATTCTCATAGAAAGAGAATTTTAGAAGTTTACCAAGTCTCACTTATTGCACATCTAGAGTCTCCCGACTCCCATAAATTCTCTCTTGACTTTGATCTCTCTATCTCTTAATATGCCTAGTGATTTAGTCGTATGTTCGAAATTTGGAATGAAATTCATTGAAATTACCAAGAACGATCTCATTGATGTCAGATCCGAAACTTAAACACAGATTAATATAACCTTGTGATTACATAATAATTAAGGCTGATTCAAACTTTTGTGGTCATGAAGTACTAACGTTAGTGGAATTTGGTGGCTTTGACATTTCCTCGTCTTACAATGATGTGGTCATCCAAAAATATGAGAACTATTGGTCATGCAGTGCAAGAGAGAATGTAAACTTTCTAAGTGTGAAGTCAAGTCCACTTTTTCTAGAATTTCCTCCTTGCTGCAATTCAGATTCTCAGCACTTTCCATACGTTCCTCATGACGCCCTCCCGTAAAATATACCTCCCATGGTGCTCTCCGTACATTACGTTCCCTATGACACCCTCGCATACAGTACATTCCCCTTGCTGGACTAACAATGGGAGAGCCTTCCAACCAGATCCAGGATGTTTCAGTTTCTTTACCTTACCCCCCGGGGTTCGAGCCACTAGCAGCTCTTTGTGTTGAAGCACATGATTTGTCTACAAATATATGTGTTCCTCATGCGGAGAGTTCCTCATCTACCCCAGACCACGTTGGTGCTCCTCCAGGTTTTGAGGTCCCACAGGATTCTGACAAGTCTCCAATTTTTGTTTCTAGGGTCCATGACACTGCGGAGCCTTCTGTCTCTAACTGTCATGCGACTCAGGAAGCAGCATCAGATCGTTCGGCTTTCAAAGACATTGGCTTGTTAGTGGGAGTGGACCTCAATCATGATGAAAACAGGGCTTTAGATATGGTTCAAGCTGCAGCGCAGGGTAGAATATCTGACACAGCACTGGACAAATGCAACATACTCGGGTCTGAAGGTTTTACATGAACCTTAAAATCCTTTCGTGGAACTGTAGGGGGCTCGGAAATACTGAGCGGCAAAGGGGTTGTCGTAGATTAATTACAGAGAATCGTCCAGATCTTGTTTTCATTCAGGAAACGAAATTGGAGAGATGCTCTAGAGAATTTATCAGAAAATTGTGGGGTGATAGTTCTTTTGACTGGGCTATGGTGGAATCCATTGGCAGCTCGGGCGGCATTTTAGCTATTTGGGACGCCGATCTTTTGCAGATGAGGGAAATGTTGAAAGGGGTTTTTCCCTTTCTATTCAATTCCAAATGATCTCGGATAACTCAATTTGGTCAGGGACTAACATTTATGGTCCATGTGATCCTTCACTTAGAGACCACTTCTGGGAAGAACTTTATGACATTGCTGGTTGGGTGCAATCTCCATGGGTGTTAGCCGGTGACTTCAATGTTGTCCGTCATATGAATGAAAAAAAAGGATGCAGGAGGAGGTCCACGAGCATGCAGAAATTCAATCAATTCATTAATGAGGTGGAACTCGCTGATTTCAGTCTAAAAGGGGGGAAATTCACATGGTCAAATCATAGAGATCTCCCTATCCTTTGTCGACTTGATCGATTTCTAGCCTCGGTGGATTGGATTGACAAATTTGGTGATAAAGTCGAATGGCTCAAAGGTGCAGCAGGTTCTGACCATCACGCGATTTTGCTTGCGAACTCGTCTGTTGCTGGTGGTACTCGCCTGTTTTCCTTTGATAACAGTTGGTTTGATCACCCTACCCTGGCAGAGGAGATGAAAGTTTGGTGGAACAACTCAGTAGTCTCTGGCCACCCTGGATACTGCTTATGGTGGAAGCTTAAGGCTCTCAGATGCAATCTCAAAAGCTGGCGGACCAAAGTTTGGGGTAAGACAAATTTATGTATTCAAAATATCTCTGCTTTAATTGCTATCATTGATGCGGATGAAGAGATTAGAGATTTGACTGTTGAAGAGAGGTCTTGTAGAGTGCAACTACAACAAGAATGGGCAACATTAACCAAGAGAGATGATGAGTTTTGGAGAATCAGATCAGGAGTCAACTGGGTTCGCCATATGGATCAGGGGACTAAATTCTTTCATACATTGGCTAACAGACGTAGACTGTTTAACTCCATTGAAGCTCTCAGCACGGGTCAGGAATTGGTAGTGGATGAAGTCAGTATTAGAGCACTCTTGATTTCTCACTTCAAGAAGTTGTTCCATGAAAAGGAGGAGTGGCGACCTTTCTTCTCGGGGATTACCTTCAAGTCTATCTCTCAGTCTACAGCTACTGCCTTGGTAGAAAACTTTTCGGAGATGGAAATTAGAGCGGCAATGGAAGATCTAAAATCTGAAGTTTCTCCAGGTCTTGATGGTTTCTCAATGGTGTTCTATTTGAAGATGTGGGAGGTAATCAAAAATGATTTTCTGAAAGTTGTTGCAGATTTTAACTCGAGAAACTTTCTCGATTGGCGGTTGAACACCACTATCATCTCACTCATTCCTAAATGTGCGGGAATGCGGACGGTAAATGATTTTAGACCTATCAGTATTTTGAATGGGGCCTATAAGATCATTGTCAAGGTGTTGGCTAACAGATTGAAAATAGTTCTTCATTCAGTCATTTCTCCTTTTCAAAGTGCAGCAGTCAGTGGAAGACAGGTGGTTGATAGCCCCTTGATTGCCAATGAAATTATTGATTCCAGAAAAAAACAAGGTGTTCCAGGGCTTGTTATCAAATTAGATTTCTCCAAAGCTTTTGACAATGTTTCTTGGAGATACTTGGATTTGGTAATGGCTCGCATGGGGTTTGACTTCAAATGGATTCATTGGCTTCACACTTGCAGATCTACAGCAAATTTCTCTCTGAAAATTAATGGTCAACTGCACGGGTTTTTCAATAGCTCGAAAGGCCTTCGACAAGGCGATCCTCTGTCTCCTCTTCTTTTTACTATAGCAGCAGAAGGTTTAACCCAAATGATTCTTAAAGCGGTTGATGCTGGCCTAGTAAGAGGGTTTTCTGTCGCGGAGGGTAGTCCACCCGTCTCTATTCTCCAGTATGCGGATGATACTATCCTCTTTTGTGATGCGTCCGCTTCTCAGGTTCTTGATCTTAAGAGAATTATGCTTTGGTTCGAAGTTATTTCAGGACTGAAAATCAACTTCCACAAATCAAGGGTGTTGCCCATTGGAGATGTCCCTCATTTGCACCAGTTGGCGGGTTTATTGGGTTGTTCAGCAGGTCACCTTCCAGTTAAGTACCTGGGCATGCCATTGGGGGCTAGTTTCAAAAGTAAAGCTGTGTGGGATGAGACGATCGAAAGGATGGAATCGAAACTAGCGTCTTGGAAACGCAAATTTCTCTCCAAAGCAGGCAGACTAGCTCTTGTCAAATCCACATTAGCATCTATCCCGGTCTTCATTCTGTCTCTTATCAAGGTTCCCTGTTCCATAGCTGCCAAGATGGAACGGATCATGCGCGATTTCCTTTGGGGTTCTTCTCATAACTCTAGAAAGATGCATTTAGTGGGCTGGGAGAAAATTTGTTGCCCTAAATCCCGAGGTGGTTTAGGCATTCGTCAGGTGCTCACTTTCAATATTGCATTACTTTCTAAGTGGCTTTGGCGATTTGCAGAAGATAATGATAACTTATGGAGATCTCTCATCATGGACAAATATGGGCGCAATAGATGGGTTTGGGAAAAGAGAACTAAGTACACTTCCTTCGGCTGCTCTTTGTGGAAGTCTATCTCCCGGTGCGCAACTGGCTTCTACCCTCATACCTCTCTCCAATGTGGAAATGGTGATCTCATCTCTTTCTGGCATGATGTTTGGTGTAGTAACCAACCTTTGAAGGATCTGTTTCCAAGGTTGTTTTTCATTAACAACAATCAATATGGGAGTGTGAGCAGTTTTTGGTCTAACGACAACTCTTGGGACATTTCCTTTCGCAGACACCTTAATACTGAGGAACTAGATGAGTTCGCTAATCTCATGCATTTGTTGGGTAGACAAATACTCTCAGAGGGACCAGATAGTTTGGTGTGGAAGGGTAAAGGTGTGGGCTTCTCGGTGAAAGAATTTTCGGATATGTTGGCTGCATCTCATTATGAGACCCACTCTAACCCCTTCATTTCCTCCCACAACAATCTGGTATGGGTGAAAAACCTTTTTCCTCGGATTAATTTCTTTAGTTGGTCAGTTTTGCACGAGAAGATATTGACTAAAGATAGGTTAAGGAAAATAGGAATCATCAATGGGAGTCTTTGTGTGCTTTGCAATGAATTTGATGAAACACTGGACCATTTGATGCTTCATTGCAGTTTCTCAAAATCCATTTGGAGCAGTTTTCTGGTGGAATTCGGTTTGAGTTTGATGTTTGAAGGCTCCATTTTAGATTGGCTAAGTTGGTGGTCTAAAGCTAATCCTTCCCGACGGGGGGAGTGATTATGGCGTAGGGTCCCTCACGTTCTCATGTGGTGTGTGTGGAAAGAAAGAAATAAAAGGGTTTTTGAAGGACTACACAGATCGGAACACTCTATCTTTATCGAGATTAGAGAATTGTTGTGGAGGATGGGTTCGGCATGTAATTTATTTAGGGATTTGGGTTTTGACACTTTATAGTGTCTTGGCATTCCTTGATATAGGGATGTTTCTCGTTGTAATTTATTTCTCTTTCTTTCATTAATAAACATCTTCATGTTTGACCGTAAAAAAAAAAAAAAAAAAAAGTCTTGAGAGTTTGGTCAAGAAAAAAGTGGGGTTTAACTGATCTAAGGAAATCGCAAGGATGTTACCGAGTAATTACACAATTTGGATACGCACATATGAGATTCCATAAGGGTACAAAACAGGATTTAAAATAAGACTACCCATATACAAGACTACCGATACATAGCAAAATAAATTTGGCACAGAAATCCTTCTCCTAAATATATGTTAAGGCCTATGCGGCTTGATTAGCATCCATCTAAGCAACTGGCAAAGGCTGCCATAGTTTCTATCACTTTATTTTGGACACTAATAGATTTCATCCTTATGATGCACACAAAATCTATCAAAATTTAGGTGGTGACTATTAACGGCTGCTTCATTTTTTTGTTTGAATTTTTTTTTCAATGTCCCGTTAAACAAGGTTGTGGATGCTTAAACCAGCTTAGCTTGGAGCTGATTTATGTCAAAAAGCATTTGTAATGTTTCCACTTATGTTAAAGTTGGATCACCCAATATTAGCTTGGCAGAAACATTGGTATTTCTAACTTTCTAAGATCAACCTTCAGTATCACATATGCTTTCTCTTCTCCTCTGCCCCTCCCATGCTCTCATTATTTCTTCCATAAAGTACTGGAAAATCCAGAATGAAAACAGTTACTGTGGTTGGGAGAAACGTAATCTGAACAATGTTCTATGCTACCGTGAGAGGAGAACTTAAAATCTGTAGAAATCAATTATATAATTAAATTAAGAAACATGGATGGCAAGAATATAATCATTCATTGTAGCTTATACACATGAAAGGATAGTAGTGAATGAAAATAGAATTAGTGTTAGTCACACAAATTCTAACGAGGGGAGATATAGATAAACCTCTTCAGCTTTCACTGCACCTTATTACTTGGTCTAGGATTCTGATCTCACCAAAACTTCGATAATTACCGGTGGGCATTCTTATGCCTAAAATCCAAAGGGGTGAACTTCTTGTCCTTGAATATATGCTTCTCTCAATGCAGACTTATGCTTCATACATAAGTAAAACGTGTAGATATGAAGTATTTTGTTACAGAAAATGCAGTATAAGATAGAGAAATTTATAATCACAACCCACTGGGAAACCAGGTCAAGCTTTAAATCCTATGTCCTAAACAAAGATCACTTGTTAGCCCGATTCAACTCATATTTATTAACATGGTATGACCCAGTTCTAGTGATCTCCCGTAAGACATTTGAACATAAAGCTAAAATAAAATTGGAGGCAATAACACTACTGGGACGAAGTAGGAGACTTCCCTAAATATACTGACCTGGGTTCAAAACCCCGTCAATTGACTGGAACTGGGGCAGCATGGCCCTTGACCAGAACAAGAGCCTACACTAGGGAAGCCTTGACTGGATCTTTGGCATGCACAACTGAAGGGAGAAGCCTACTTTCAGCTTTGATGGTGGAGCTTCCCCATCAACTGCTTTTAACCCATGTAATTCCACCATAAAAACTATAACATACCTAACTTGAACTGTCTTTATTTTTTTCTTCTTAAGAATAAAACACTTGCAATAGAAAATAAAAAACGAAAGAAACAAAGAGCACAACTGAGCAATCAGCTCAAAGGGAAACAAACAACAACAAAGAGAGCTCTCCGCGTTCCTCTAATTGGATAAATATAAAACAGACTGCCTCCATTTATTTGCTGAAATTCAAACCCCTTGAAGGAATGTGAAGCGGTTGTGATATTGATTACATTTCACTGCCATCACACTGATGTAACTGATAATTGATTATAGACATTTTGGTTGAGTATCACAGGCCGGTTTGGCTCAATCCAAAACAACCTGTGTCGCACTTGTTAGCACCTCTCATATTGTGGTATAGTTTAGGCACTCAGTAAGGGTCAAGGTTGGTAGAGATCTGTGATCAAGTGTTTCTGCAGCTATATCAGGTTTTTGAGTAACAGAATATCCAGACATTGCAAGAAAACAATACTGAGAAAGACAACTTGACATTTTTCAAACTAATATAGATAGCAATAATACATCAAAAATAAAACTTGCCTACCAGTAGTTATCCTAATGATTACAAGTCACAGACGGATCTTGCACCTTGAAAATACTCTTTGATATGATACAACTCCGTGACAACTTCTCCCATATTCATGCGCTCCATAGGTGATTCAGCAGAACATTTAACCCCGAGTGTTATCACTGAAACAACACAATTCCAAATTCTAATTCGGCTACCACTCTGGTTGACGATGTTTATGGACCCACCCCTGTCTTCTAGGAGCATGGTCGAATCCACTATGTTCATCACCTGTTCAGGTAAAGCCATTTTAGCAAAACTGTGAAGGTTCCTTCCATCCTGAAACATATCATCCGTAGGTCTCTTCCCTGTAAACATCTCTAGTAACAGTATCCCGTAACTATAAACATCTCCTTTGATTGACACCAAACCACCCATTCCATATTCTGCAAGAAAAAAAAGAAGTGATATCTCCTTATCTCTCTGTACCAGTAAATGAAATTGAATTTTAAAAGTTTATTTAAACTGACTGTAGATATCTAGTGCCAAGTTTAGGAATGAAGTTTTCTCATGGTTAAACATGGTGATAAGGAAATGAAAAAAGGAAAGGAAAAAAAAGGGTAATTGATGGTTTATTGGTATAATTACCTGGAGCAATGTAGCCAATTGAACCTTTTATTCCAGTTGTGCTTGCATGATCATGTGGAGAATCATAAGATGAAGTGGTTGAGAAAACCTTTGCTAGACCAAAATCAGACACATGAGCAGTCATTTTGTCATCGAGGAGAATGTTGCTTGGCTTTAAATCACAATGAACAACTGCTGGTTGGCAATGATGATGAACATAGTCTAGCACAGAAGCAACATCAATAGCTACATTGAGTCTTTGTAAGAAGTTCAAGCTGGTCAACTCCACGTGCCGCTGGGATCTTCTATGATGTAACCACTCGTCTAGACTTCCATTAGGAATGAACTCATAAACAAGTGCTTTGAAGTCATTGCCTTGAAAATCCATGCTGGAGCAACATGTTACAATCTTGACGAGATTTCGATGTCTGAGGTTTCTCAAAGCATTACATTCAGCTAAGAAGCTCTTGGAAGCACCTCGTTCTTGAAGATTGAGTACCTTGACGGCAACAATTGTTTGAGATTGCTCGAGGAATCCTTTGTAGACAGTGCCATATCTTCCAACACCAATCAAAGTATCGGCAGAGAAACCAATTGTGGCGTCACGGAGTTCAGCATAAGAAATCCTTGGATATTGATGCTTAAGCACTGATGGTGAACAAGGTTTCCTTTGGTGCATCCTTCTTTGATGGAGCATTATCAAGATGCATAGCAGCAGAACAAAACATACAATGATGACGGTGATGAGTAACTTGAGAGTTAGAGACTTTCCACTTTTCTTGATGGGTGGTGGGTACATCTTATCATCGGTGACAGGGCATGGATTCAAATTCAGCTCAGCGACTCCTCCGCAAAGCTTATCATTTCCTACAACCGAAGTTTGATTTGCATATGCAAAGACCCCATCTTTTGGGACAGGACCCTCGAATTCATTGTAAGACAAGTTCAAGTATTGAAGAAGATTGAAATTCCCTAAATATCTTGGAATCTCACCAGATAAATTGTTACTAGAAAGATCCATATGTTTAATTATTTTTAAGGTGTTCAGTGACTGCCTAATTTTTCCTTCAAAGAAGTTATCATTTAGGTTAAGGTACTCCAGGCTCAAACAGTGGACAAACAGATCTTCAGGGATGCAACCAGATAATCTATTATGAGAGATGTCTAATTTTTGAAGAAATGTGGAGTTTATGGCTTGATCAGCTGGCAAGGGACCACTCAATACATTGTGAGAAAGGGATAAGGATTCAAGTGAGGGAAGGCGCATAACTTGTTTGGGTATTGTACCGTTTAATCTATTGTGAAAAAGATACAATTCAGATAACATTTGACAATTTCCAAGACTTGAAGGTATATTTCCATGTAATTGGTTTCTTGCAAAATCTAGGTATGAAAGTTTAGTTAAATTTCCCAATGACTGAGGAATATTTCCTTCAAAGAAGTTTACCCCCATGTTCAGGTAGATCAAGTTCGAACAATGGCCAAGTGAATCTGGAATGTTACCGGACAATTTATTGTTGGAGACATCTAATGTATGAAGCAAATCACATTTCCCCACTTGTGATGGAAAGGAACCACTCAAATAATTGTTTAAAAGTAACAAGGACCAAAGGGAGGAAAGACTGATGAGTGTTGTGGGTATTGTCCCATTCAGTTTATTTTCATGAAGGTACAAGAAATTCAATTTTTGACAGTTCACGAGACTTGGAGGTATGCTCCCGTGTAACTCATTCTTTGATAAATCAAGCCACACAAGTTGACTTAAATTACCGATGGAAGTTGGAATTGCTCCCCAGATTCTGTTTCCTTTCAGACCAAGCTGCTCTAAGTTTTTAAGCTTTCCGATGCCAATTGGGATGTTTCCATATATTTGATTTTCAGAGATACGCAACACTTCCAACTTGCTGCAGTTGGTTAAAGAATCGATGAAATTCAAATCATCTCTTAAATTGGTTTTAAGTTTATTTGAAGATAAGGATATTTCACGAAGATGGTGAAGCTTTCCTAGATCACTGGGCACTGATCCAGTGAATTGGTTACCTCCAAGGTATATGAATTCAAGTCTAGACGCATTGGATAGTGACACTGGAATGGCTCCGCTGAATTTGTTAGAGGAGAGGTCTATTGATTTAAGAAAGGAGAGTTTCCCTATTTCGGGAGAGAGTGTACCTTCTAGTTCTTTTTCTTCCATCTCTAGGACTGTGACCCTCTTCAAATCATCTCTTAAATTGGTTCTAAGTTTATTTGAAGATAAGGATATTTCACGAAGATGGTGAAGCTTTCCTAGATCACTGGGCACTGATCCAGTGAATTGGTTACTATCAAAATTTATGTATTCAAGTCTAGACGCATTGGATAGTGACGCTGGAATGACTCCACTGAATTTGTTAAAGTTGAGTATTATTGATTTAAGAAAGGAGAGTTTCCCTATTTCGGGAGAGAGTGTACCTTCTAGTTCTTGTGCTTCAAACTTTAGGACTATGACCCTCTCTTGGCTACTGCATGTGACTCCAGGCCACTCACAGAAATGAAGGGAGTCATTCCAAGAATTCAGTGCTCCAAAGGGATCCTTGGTTATGAGATGTTTGAAGGCCAGCAAGGCTACTTTGTCATCAGTTTTGTGAGGAGAGGATGTTGTAATGGGGGCAGAATTTAGGCTGGATGACGAGTCGATGCTTAAGATAAGCACGAGTAGGATTGCATGAAGAAGGCATGATGATGATGACCAAAATAATCTCATTGTTTTGATATTTTGAGATCAATGTAGTGAAAAAAGCATGTATGTATAGATGAGATGAAGAGAAACTTAAACACATTGATAAGGTTTATATAGTGAGATTGAGCAGAGCTTTGTTGAAATGTAGGGTAGAGTTTGTTCTCTACCCTGTAAGGCCCCAAATATTGCTTTACACTATGACTTTGCAATATCATGAACGCATGCAACACGTCCAACGTGTTTGAAGAAACCGTTTCATGAACGCATGCAACACGTCCAAATATTTAGTCACATACACACTATAATACTACTAGTAAAGGAAAGTAGCAAGCAGTAGTGAAAAGATGATGAACCCGTCTAATTGTCGTGGAAAGCAGCGAGAAAAACAGCGAATTAATAAACAAAAAAATAAATTAATAAACAAAACTTCTTTTCCCTTCATAGACTAGCATGTTTTGGGAATATAGGGCACTTCTCAAAACTAGAAAATTCTAGAAATTAATAAACAAAAAAATAAATTATTTTCTCTCTTTTATTAAATCATATAATGATTTCCAACAATTCTTTTCTACAAATATTGCATTAAAATATGGAATGATGTGCCTGCCAACAAGATCTAAATGCATATTCTCTCTAATACAATTGGACAATTGTTCTCTGTTAGATGATTTAGATCAATAGTATGAATTTTGACTACAATTCTCATAGAAAGAGACTTTTTTTTTTTTTTTCTTTCTCCCAAACACAAAGATTTTTATTGAAGATAAAAAGAGAAACAAAATATAATCATTCATATAGCAAGGAATGCCAAGACATCATGAAGGTGTAAAAAAACAAATCTCTAAAGAGATTACAAGCCGAACCCATCTTTCATAGCAATTATCTAATCTCGATAAAGATAGAGTGCTCCGATAAAGATAGAGACTCATCTTTTATTAGTTCAACAATACTACTATGATTTGATCTTGCATCTCATAGCAAATATATATCACATACATCTTTTTTAAGAAATAAGATTTGTAAATTTTGAGATCAACGGAACATTGACTGGTCAAATTTTATGAGAGAGCATCACTGAGATTTTTGTAAGAAATAAGATCAAAATCAACATGTTTATAGCGTGTACTCTTTTTTTTTTTTTTTTTAAATTGTACAAAATTTGTATTTTGAGGATGAAAATTCGACTGACCAAATTTAATGAGAGAGCTTCATTGAGATTTTAGAAGTGGAAAAAAAATGTCATAATTGATGTGAATTTAGAGGAAAATTTCAAAATTTGGGTAGAATTTGAGCAAAGGCAATGTAAGATGAATATGTCAACAGTAAATTAGTGAAAAAAATGAGGCATCTAATAATAATTAGAGAGGGTAATTGTTAAATAATTGTAGAACATATTTGGTTACAAATAGTTGAAGAGGTAGTGATGATACATAAAAATGGTTATACCCCTGAGCCGTACACGTGTCACGATGATCCTCGAGGAGCTACGGGCTTAAGTATCAGCCCAATACGGATCCAGCCTTAACGGTTCTAAGCTTGCACGACAATACCAGCCTGCCAGACGGGTGCGGACTCTTACAGCATGTTAGGTCCACACGTCTCACAACCATCCTCGATACCTGTAAGCCTTCTTTAGGCAAGTATCTCGAGGATCTATTTCGAATGGGCAACTACAATTGCTCTTTGCGTTCGACTAGGAAGCAAATATCAGAATATCTTCATATCTTCCACACCGTAAAATTCCCGTATTCGGAGTGTCATCGGCCACCTCACAGTGGTCTGTGGCTCACGTGTGCTACTTGTGCAGTTCAAACATGTCAGTGGGACTAAGTTAGAACAGGCAGCGAAAATCGATTGCATCAGTTTTACGCCGTCCGTGGGGACGACATAATTCTTAATTTTACACCGAGCATTGTCTCCTTCCAAAACTCAGAGAGATGGTGACCAGGTCACGAAACAACGGAGAATCAGGGGACACATCCAGGGGTCAAGCTGTCCCTATATCGCCCCTTATAGTAGCTCCTGCCGAGCAGGGCAGCCAAATCACACCCATGCACCAGCGGCTGGGACGATGGACCCTCTGGCAAGCATGCCAGACCTGATGAAGGAGGCTCAAAACTGCCTCACCCTGGGAAAAGAGACAGACTCGGGATGTTTCTATTAGACAAAATACATGCACTTCACAGAGCGCATTTAGAGTCTGAGCTGCCGAACAGGTCCATAAAAAGGGATTTTCGAGGCTTGAGGATTCAAGCTATATGCGGCGGCCAACCGACGCAACAGGGTTGAAAGCAAGGCTCGTCCAAACCACTGTTATTCATACAGGAGGATCTCTAGGGTGGACAACTCCCGCACGACGACGCCATGGTAGTGACAGTTTTCCTAGCGAGTTGGGAAGTAAGAAGGTCCCTGGTTGATACTAGGAGCTCGATGAACGTCTTGTTCCTCCGCACACTACGCAATATGCAATTAGACGAGGCAGCCTTAATCCCTGATGGTCGTCCAATGACTGACTTCAGTGGCGAGAAACAGTTCCCCGTCGAAAAGATACAACTAACGATAATAGCAGGGGAGTTGCTGACCCATAGGACTCTCTTCCAAGAATTCATGTGATTGACACGCATTTGGCTTACAACATGGTTCTCGGCTGACCCTGGATACATGAGATGGGAGCAATGGTCTCCACCCTGCACCAGTGCCTCAATTATCCTACGGACCAAATGATCGGTGCATTGAGAGGAGATCAACTAGCAGCCAAGGAATGGCAATACATGACGGCTTGCCAAATACCGACTGGTTGCAAATACTGTTCTCATAAAAAAGAAAAATGGGAAGTAGAGAGTGTGTGTAGACCTAAACAAAGCTTGTCCAAAGGACAACTTCCCACTCCCTCGCATCAACTAGATCGTAGATGCCACCTTGGGACACAACCTACTCAGCTTTATGGACGCCTATTCAGGCTACAATCAAATATTGATGCACCATTCAGACTAAGAGAAACCTTCTTCGCAACGAAAGAGGAATATACTGCTATAGGGTAATGTCATTCGGCTTGAAGAATGCAGGAACCACTTACCAACGATTGGTTAACCGAATGTTCAAACAGCAGATCGATAGAAATATGGAAGTGTACATCGACAACATGCTGGTCAAGGGCCTTCACAACCCAGAGTGCATACGAGATCTTGATGAAGCATTCAATCAACTCAAAAAGTACCGAATGGAATTTAACCCGCAAAAGTGCACATTCAAAATCAAATATCGGAAGTTCCTAGGCTATATAATGAACAGAAGAGGAATCGAGGCCAATCCAAAATAGATCCAGACTCTTCTCGACATGAAATCGTCGTCTAATATTAGAGACGTTCAGAGCCTGACTGGGAGGGTAGCAGCACTCAAAGGGTTTATATCAAAGTCATCTGACAAATGCCTCCCATTTTTCAAGATACTAAGAGGGAGCAAAGGATTTTCATAGAACGAGGCATGTGAACAAACCTTATAGAACCAGATAGAAAACATACATGGTAGCCCATAGCTACTCTCAAAGCCAGCGATAGGCGAAACACTGTACTTATACTTATCTGTTTCCAAGCACGCTGTCAATTCAGCTCTTGTACGAGACGATCATGGAACCCAGAGGCCAGTATACTACACCAGCAAAATCTTTACAGAGGCACACTATCAAGACCTAGAAAAGTTAGCTCTGGCGCTGGTCGTATCCTCTAGGAAATTATGCCCTATTTTCAGGCCCTCTCTGTAACAGTCCCGATCAAGCATCCACTCCGTTCGGTATTACATAAACCCAAGCTATCAGGCAGGATGGTGAAATGGTCAGTAGAGCTCGAATAGTTTAACATAAACTACGCTCCAAGAACTGCCATCAAAGCCCAGACACTCGCTGATTTCATTGCGAATTTACTGGCAGATGAGAGCCGAAGGCAGATCATCAACTGTCGGAATCGAATGTACAAGCTTGGACCCTACGCTGTGATGGATCTTCAACTGATAAGGCAAACAGAGCTGGCATCACACTCCGCTTCCCTAGCAGCTTCACCTTGGAAAAGGCTGTCAGATTCGGTTTTCACGCTTCAAATAATGAGGTCGAATACGAGGCATTCCTCTCATGCCTAAAGCTAGTTTTAGGAATCGACATAAATCACTTAATAGCCTATAGTGACTCAAGGCTAGTAGTCAACCAGGTCAAAAGTGACTTCAATGGTAAAGACTCACGCATGATAGCCTACCGTAACAAGTACTTGACATAATGGGCAAATTCAAGAACTATCAACTCACACATTGCCCCCGAAATGACAACCGAAGGGCTGACAAGCTAGCAAAAGAGGCTTTGGCCTCCAATGAAGTCTTTAACAGTCTCATCGAATATCAAGCGAAATCAACCCTCGATGAAAAAGAACACAAATATATCAGCGCCACAGAAGCACAACCTGATTGGAAGACTCTGATATTAGAATACACAACGTCTGGGACTTTACCGACAGAGAAGGTTGAAACACGAAGATTTAAAAATAGAGCAGCAATGTACACTATTCTAAATGGCAAGTTATACAAGAGATCGATCACAGGGCCACTGCTCTGATGTCTCTCACCATCGAAGGCTACCCGAGTCTTGGGAACCCTCCACAAGAGCATATGCGAGAATCACCCAGCCGGGAGAACCCTCGCCCACAAAGTCTTGACTCTAGGGTACTATTGGCCGACCATGCAGCGGAATGCCAAAGATAAAGTCCGCAAGTGTGACAAATGTTAGAGGTTCACGTCGTACACCCATATATCGGCCCAGTCACTAATTCCAATGACTAGTCCTAGACCGTTCGCGCAATGAGGACTGGGCATCGTCGGACCGTTTCCGACACCAGTTGGTAAAAAATTACTTCTTGTTGTCGTCGACTACTTCACCAAGTGGGTCGAGATCGAGCCCCTATCCAAAATAGGACAAGTCCAGATCGAAAAATTCATATGGGTTGTTATTGTCTGCAAATTTGGCATCCCTAGGGTATTAGTCAACGACAATGAAACTCAGTTCGAGGGTAGCAAGGTCAAAGAGTTGTGCGAGAGTTTGGAAGTCAAGCATCACTACTCCTCGCTAGGACACCCCCAAGCTAACGGCTAAACAAAAGTTACCAATCGGATAATCCAAGAAGCCATCAAAAGAAAACTTGATGCGACCAAAGGAAAATGGGTTCTAAAGCTACCAAGAATACTCTGGGCATCTCGAACGACTAAAAGAACCTCTACCGGGGAAACACCCTTCGCCCTCGTGTACGGGTCAGAAGCTATGATTCCGATAAAGCTCGAAGTGCCAACCTTCCAGACAAAGGAATTTAGACCAGACGGTAACGATGAAGCCTTACGCGTGAGACTAGACCTCCTCGAAAAAAATGAAACCTAGCTTCCACCAAGATAACCACTTACCAACAACGAATGATGCAATACTGCAACAAGAAAGTCAAGTCTCGCAAATTCAAGATGAGAGATTGGGTACTCAGGAAGACCCAACAAAACACCAAAGAAGATGGAGCAGGAAAACTGAATCCGAAATGGGAAGGACCTTATAGATTTGCCAAGGTCAATAGGCCGGGTACTTATTGGCTGAAAGACGCTGATGGCAATGGGTAAAAACAACCATGGAATGTAGAACATCTAAAAAAATGTTATCAATAAATATATTTATGCCTTTAAAAAAACTTCCACTGCTATCCGTTACAACCCACAACAGACCCGACTTTGGCCAAACTCTAACATCTACCCAAAGCCTAGTCCGCTATGTAAGGATTACGATGGCGAAGAAAGTGGGAATCTAGTCAGTGCTGGCCCGATGTTCATTTTTAGAGTTAATTTTGGTCTCCTGATTTTATGAAATATTTCGTTTTGTGTAGAAAAAACTTATACATTTCGATTGTGATTTCGAATTTAACAATATAAGTTATACATTTAAAATTTTTAAATACTACATAAATAGTCTCACACAACTCGTAGTGTACATACAGACTACATATTACAAAAGAATCATTCATATGACAAATTTTTATACTAAAATAACATTATAACATGTTAAAACATACGAAGATTAAAATATTTATTTATTTTCTCAAGAAAATTTCAACATATTTGGGATTTCCAATTAACATATGTTTGTCTCAACTAACGATATTATCCCCTCTTAGACTCCCCTTGCATTCAAGTGTTTGATTTTTAATTTATGAATTGCACTATTGTACCCATTTAACTAAAGGTTAGCCAAACATATTAGTCAGACAGTAACCGTCATTTTTTTTTTTTTAAACACATGGTGATCACTTCTTATTCACTCACTCCTCACTGCCCCCTATGAATCAGATGGTAAACAAACATCCCTCGAGTAAAGAAGGGAAGCAACATATATCATGGACAGATTCACACTAGATTTCACTTGAGCCTACCTCTTTATATGCAATTTATTTCAAAAGGTTTTACATGTATTCTGAAGCTACAAAATTGGGATTTTTTATGATTGAAAATGTTGAAGTCTTAAACAAAGTGATAAGATTTATATATAGATTTAGCAGAGGATGTTGAAATGTTCATGTAGGAGTGGCCTCAATTGTAGAGGAAAATGTCTGTACATTTTCATGCATTTGCATAAATGCATATATTGCTTTACATCAGTGACTTTGCAATAGCATGGAATCTACCTTGTAGAGGAAAATCTCTACCTTGTAGGGCCCAAATATTGCTTTACATCAGTGACTTTGCAATAGCATGGAATCTACGTGAATCATGCTTTTCCAGCGTATACAACAAGTCCAGCATATTTGAAGAACATAGAGCATAAATGCCCCGGCCACTATATTCAGTCACATTCACACTATACTAGTCGTAAAGGAAAGCAACCAGCATTGGTGAAAAGCTTCATGTGGGGTTGGGGTTTCACTTTACAACGACTCAAAGAGTCGTGTTGAGTCTCATGGGCCTCCTATCTTACTGTGATCTCTGTAATGTATACGCCAATTGTCGTATCGGGTACCTCCTTCCCATCTCTTTTTTTACCTTTTTTCCATTCTTCTTTTGCATATTAGATCATAATGTTGTTTGGAATCTGTTAATAGTGGGTTTGATGTTGTCTGGGTCTGGTTTGATTGTGCATACAATCGGGTTTGCTTTGTTCTGTTGACGAGATTATCATGACACGTGCACGGTGCTGATTAGAAGACGGTTTAATATATCATCAAATATAATATACTGAAATATTTTTTAGTATACTGAAATAGTTCATCGCTTTGTATTATAGACCTTATTTTTTCTAATGTCAAGTCAAGTGAGTCAATGCCTTCTCTTCCCCAACGCTTATTTGCTTTTATTATAGGCTTTAGAATTAAGAACCTCAACCTTTTGACTCCCAACTCATATCGCTTTACGGATATTGGTTGAAATATTAGGGGCTTTGATTTTTTTACTCCAACTTTAGAATAAGGGCCCCAACTTTAATTACAAGAACTAACCACTAGAAATATTTTGGTGCCTGTACATAGTAATTTTGCGAACGGGGCTAGCTCAGCTGGTTACAACCCTACTAGTTACTCTAGATGGATCCTGACACCTTGAAGATACTCTTTGATATGAATCATATGATGCAACTCTTAAACAACTTCTCCCATATTCAAACGCTACATTGGTGATTCAGCAAAACATTTGACAGCTAGTTTTAGCGCCGAAACAACACAATCCTACATTCTAACTTCTTGTCTGTCACTCGTCTCCATGCTCATCCAAAGTCCAAACCATTAAAAATGTCACAAAAGAATGAATAAAATTGTCATACCTACAAAATTCATTTTTACGCCTCCATGTCCTTTTAGCCCCTACTTTCTCACAAGTCACAAAAAAAAAAATAGAAGTTTATACTTACGTTTTGCATACCTTATGAAGGATTAGAAGAGGATTTTCAGTTTTCATTGCATCATAGTATGAGTAACAGAGAGTCCAAATGTAGACTTAAAACAAAATCAAGCGTAGTTTCAAAATTTCCTATTTCACTTTGTCGATTCAAGGTCTACTGTATTTAAGATGGAAGGCAGAAATCCGCCGGCAGAAAATCTGAACAAATTAATTTGACGAACAAATACGTGGCGCTAGTAGATGCACCTACGGAGAATGAATTTGCGGAAGATAAAGGTATCTCGGTCTAAAAATAGAAGGAACAACCTATCAAATTCAATGATAGACTGAAACCTGGTCCTAGGTTAGATGGGGATGGAAAGTGACAAGAAGGACTGTTGGAGGCTGGATATACGGTTAGTGAGACAACTAGAGCTCTGAAATCAAGCGGAAGTAACAAAAATAAAACAGTTTTCATCCTCTATTTTTGTTATGTGCATGCATGCTATAGGCCATGCAAGTGCTCATGCAGCCCACGTATGGGTCACGTAGCCCACGTATTCTAAGCCACACAGAGAGGTGGAGAAATGATTTCCTATTTTCATCTTAAGTTAGTTCTGTATTTTGTATTTAGCTATTTAAGCCATTCAATCTAGAAGAAAGGCATGGAAAATTAAAGATCAATCCTATCTTTTTCTACTTTTCTCCTCTGTCAAATTCATTCCTAACATTGGTATCAGAGCACGGTTTCAACCATAGACACTCGCGGAAAAACAAATGCAGAATTTCGCAATGAGGTTAATGAGATTCTTGCACGACAGAGGAGCAGTTTTGACCAAGTTAACAACGTTTTACAACAAGTGTTGACTGAGTTCAGGCACTACATGTTACTCGTAGCTCGCAACCCAATTCCCTCGAATTCAACCCATTCTCGCTAGGGGAATCTTCTAACACTAATGGTGAGGCTCATAACCCACACCTTAAACTACCTTTCCCAAATTTAACGGTGACGATCCTTCTGGGTGGATCTATAAGGCCAAGCAATATTTTGATTTCAAAGGAGTACCCCCTTGAACAATAGGTTCAGTTATCATCCTTTCACTTAGAAGGGATTGCTCTACAATGGCACCGGTAGCTTACCAAATTTCGGGGACCTTTGACATGGCCCGAACTAACCAAGGCGGCTCTCCACCGCTTCGGACCAACAGACTATGACTGAGGCAGACCACAACGGTAGCCGCCTATCAGGATGCATTCGAAAAGCTTTCTCACAGGGTAGATGGCTTACCCGAGAATTTCTTGATCGAATGCTTCATTGTTGGACTTCGAGATGACATCCATTTAGATGCTTCATTGCTGGACTCCGAGAAAGGCATGGAAAATTAAGATCAATCCTATCTTCTTCTACTTTTCTCCTCTGTCAAATTCATTCCTAACAGTTTGAGAGACTGTGAACTCTATTTCAGAACTTGTTTCAACCCCAATTTGGATTGTTCCATTCCTAGTAGAGAGCAACACAAAAGATCAGATTGCTGGGGACGAATCAATGGAGGTAGATATGAAATATTTTGAGATCGATGGAGTAACTCTGATTGATAACGTCTCGGCTAGCAATGCCCCTGCTGGCAAGGTCTCTGCTGCTGGCAAGGTCTTTTTTGGCAATGTCTCTGCTAGCAACGTCCTTGTTGATGTAGTAGGTGTTTTTAATGCGGCTCCATTGAGAACTAACTCTATTGCAGCTATGGAGACTTTAGAGGGTGCAAGAACGACAAAAAAGTTTCGTTTACAAAAGAGAATAACCAGGAAAAAGAAGCAGCTATCCATCATGATAAGGATCCGCCAGCAAAAGAGGCTTTCTCGGATAATGATTCTGATGCTAATACAAATAATATTAGCATCGAAATGGGATATCAGTCGGATGAGGTTAAGCAGAAAAGAAAAAAGAAAAGTTCTAAAACTAGTCCACCTATGGGGGAGTGCAGAGTGATGAGGAATATGCCAACCCCTACCAGTAGTAATGATAGATAACATTATGTACATACAGGGAGTTGGTAATCGGGCGACCCGTTGCAGGATAAAGAAAGTCATGCAGGAAAATAATGAAAAATTGTTAGCTATTGCTGAGCCGATGATAGATGTTGCTAGACACATGGAGGGTGGTGGTAAGATTTTTATTTTACCTTTATTTTATTTTAATGAGGAGGTTGGCGGTAAATTTTGGATATTTTGGGATAGTGATTTAACTATTGAGGTGTTGAAATGCACGGATCAGATCATGCATTGTAAGACGATGATTATTTGCTCGAATAGAGTATTCTATATTTCCTTTGTATACGCTAAATGTGTACTGTAGAAAAGAAAGAGATTATGGGAAGAGATGGATCATCTTGCAATGGGAATTTTTGATTCCTGGATCATTGAAGGGGACTTTAATGTGATTGCAGAAGGAGGAGAAAAATTGGGTGGACATCCTCCCTCCATTTCAATTGACCATATCAGAGTTTTCAGATTGTATTTTGGCTTGCGGGCTAACGGATATTGGATTTTTTGGTCCGAAATTTACTTGGTGCAACAATCAACAAGGTGACAATAGAACATGAGCGAGATTGGATAGATTTTTGGCTAATTCAGACTGTGTAGCGGCAATGCATCATACCCAGGTTGAACATATGTTTAAGACTTGCTCGGACCATGCATCTCTCTTGATCTCTGTGCCAATAGCCCCGAGGGTTGGTATGTCTCCTTTTAGATTATAAAGAATGCGACCCACTCATTATGATTTTATAAATTTTTTGAAAGGAAATGGAATATAGAATATGAAGGAGTTGGAGCTATGCATAAAATGGCCTTTAAACTAAAGCATATGAGGCGTGCTTTAAAAATATGGAACAAGGAGACTTTTGGAAACATTTTCAGTCATATTAGGAGATTGGAGGAAGAAGTTAATAAGTTGGAATTCAGATTAATACATGGATGAGATATAAATGATAGTGTGAATTTAAATAGATATCAGGCGGAACTCAAATTAGCAATGGCGCGATAAGATATTTATTGGAAGCAAAAGTCAGGCAAAAAAGAATTTAAAGAAGGGGATGCCTGCACAAAATTTATCTTTGCCTCTGTCAAAGCCAAATAGAAGATAATGACTATATCAAAGGTAAACAATATGGAAGGTAATGTTATTACAGAGCAAAAAACTATTATTCAGGAGGCGAACCAATTTTTTCAGCACTTGTTGACATTTGAAGGTTATCAGGAAGATCATGAGATTTTGGAGTGTATACCTAATATTATCCAGTTAGAGGAATGTGATGGAATTATGCAGCAGCCAAGTTTAGAGAAGGTCGAAAAATGCTGTTTCAGCATCCAGAAGGATAGTGCCTTTGGTTCAGATGGTTTCACAGTGGGGTTTTTTCAGTCTTGTTGGTAGATCATTGGTTATGACATGTGGCAAGCTGCGAAGGAATTCTTTAGATGCCATTTTTTACTTGGTGCCTTCACTGCTAATTTGTAGCACCTATTCCTAAAACTGATGAACCTGCATTTTTCTCTGAATTCAGCCTATTAGCTTGTGTAATGTGGTGTATAAGGTCTTTAGTAAAATTCTATGTGAAAGGTTTGGGAGCGGAGTAGGGAGCCTTTGTAAAAGGAAGACTGATTACTGAGAATATCGGGTTGGCAAAAGAATTAATGAGGGAGATTGAGAAAAAAAGGCCATTGGTAATATTCTCATTTTCAAATTGGATATGGAAAAGGCGTATGACAAAATTGAATGGGGTTATCTTCTGGCGGTGCTTCACAGATTTGGTTTTGATAATAGAATATGCCATCTAGTTTCTAATTGCATGACTCAATGTGGTTTTCGGTTTTGTTACAAGGAAGATATGATGGCCATTTTCGCTCATCCAGGGGTCTTCGACAAGGAAATCCTATTTTCCCTCTTCTCTTCATTATTGCTGCAGAAATTTAAACAGGGGACTCAAACAAACCTTTCGTGGGGGAGAAATTAATTTTTACCACACTCCTAGGGCTTGTATGTCAATTACCCATTTACTACATGTTGATGATTCTTTGGTGTTTTTGAATGGTATGAAAGATTATGTGGAAGGTTGCATAAATTTCCTGAAGAGATATGTCTGGCTTCAGGGGAGAAAATTAATATTAGCAAAAGCTCTTTTATGCTAGATGAGAAAGTACGGGCGAAAAGAATGGTGCTTATTAAACAATTTACCGGTTTCTGTTACAAGCCCTCACATTTTATTTACATTGGAGTGCATATATACCAAGGTAAATGTAAAATTGTTTACTTTGAATCTTTGGTGATCAAGATACAACAACAAATCCAAGGTTGAAAAGCAAGATTGTTATCCCCGGGGAGGGGGGGAGGGGGGTGGGGGGAGAGACTAATCCTCATTAGGCATGTGATTTCATCGATGCCTATGTACACCATAGTTGCGACGTGTGTGTCTGTAAAAGTCTTGAACAATATTCAGAAATTGATTGTTGATTTCTTCTGGGGGGGATCATGAAGGTAGACACAAGCGTAAATGAGTTGCATGGAAAAAGCTTAGTGTTCCGACTGCAGGAGGTTTGAATGTGCATAGTCTAGATTGTATATTTAAAGCTTTTTGCATAAAGGCTTTGAAAAATTTGGTGAATATGGACTCCTTATGGGCTATTTTTATGTGGAGAAAATATTTAAAAACTCGGATTCCCATTAAACTTCAAGAGGCAAAAGTTGGTGCTTCCCATTTCCTAAAGGAGTTAATGAAATTCAAGAACTTTATGGTGGACCACTCTACATGGAAGATCAGTAATGGACATGTCAATCTTTTTCAATGAACACTGGGTGGAGGGTGAGATATTTCATCGTATTGGCCTGACAGAAACAAAAAATAGGTGACCTTCTTTAAGGCAAATGCATATAGAAAACTTTAGGTCACTGGGTCTTGTATTGCAGAGAAAAGCTCAAGAACTGTACAATAGAAGAATGCGAGGAGAAGATGGTGAAAATATGTCAGAATTTTGATTCCAAATAAAGATGGGAATTTTTCTATTAGCTCGGCATGTGAAATTCTACGGTTTAGGGGACAACAGGACAGGTTTTTAAAATGGATTTGACATCCTTTACTCCCAACTAAAATTTTCATTTTCATTTGGTAAATTATTAAGAGAGCTTTGCCTATGGATGGAGAGATAAGAAGAGATGAATTTCAATTAGCCTCGAAATATAATTGTTGCCTTAAATTCAGGGATGAGACGACCAAACATCTATTCTTGGAAGGCAAAATAGCTAAAAGGGTTTGGGTTTACTTTGAGTTGATGTTTGACATTCATGTACATAAACTGGTGGAAGTTTACACTATGCTAAATGTTTGCTTTAGATATCCAAACCCGCTGACTCGCTCAGGTATTCTTATACACTTCACCCATTTCTTCATTTTATGGGAAATTTGGATCCAAAGGAATAAGAAATTAAACTGTATGAAGGAAAGGAATGCTCTGCTAGCCTAGCCATAATAATATTAAAATCGGTTCAGTTTCTTAATATTCGGTTAGATTTCGGTTTCAAAATTTTGAAACCAACAAAAGTCGGTTCGGTTTTCAACCCTAGCGCCAAGTGACTCTCCAAAACCAAGGTACCTCCCCACAATCAAATGGTGACCCCTTACAACACAAGTATCCATCCATAGACTAGCGTCTTTTGGGAATAAAAGGCACTAAAATTCTAGAAATTAATAAACACAAAAATAAATTATTTTCTCTCTTTTATTAAATCGTATACAACTTCTTCTTTTTTCGAATTGTACAAAAATTGTATTTGGAGGATGAAAATTTGACTAACCAAATTTAGTGAGAGAGCTTCATTGAGATTTTAGAAGTAGGAAATATGTCGTAATTGGTGTGAATTTAAGCGACAATTTCAAATTTTGCGTATAATTTTGAGCAGAGGCAATGAAGCTGAATATGTCAACTGTAAATTAGTGAAAAAAATGAGGCCTCTAGTAATTATTAGAGGGATAGAATGTACTCGGTTACAAATAGTCGGAGGGGTAGATAATAAATTGTAGTATAGCAAATATATGATCTCTTCTTCAATGATATTATTTGAGATCATTTCATGATATTAAAAGGGAGTTGCTACGTGTACCTGACCGTTTGACTTGGTTGCACTAACTTTAATTTACATATTTAATTTATAAAAGTTACTTAGTGTACCCAACAACTATTTCTTAACTCTAAAACACAACAATACTTAATAACAAGGAGTAAGAGAAACGACTCCTAACTTCGTCCCCATCTTCTATGCACATCGGCTTGTAACTTATTCTTTCGAGCAACCAAACAATGAATTCACAACTCCAATTATTGAAAAAGAAGAAGAAAATATATTTCTAACTTCTAAGAGCATTGCAATAGTTGTGAATAAAAAATCTTCAAATCTAGTGCATATTCAATGTATTTGTATGAACCCAATTTCAAATGTCATTGACTTTTATTTTTTATTTTTTATTTTTCTCAAATAAATAAGGGCACTCAATAAAACCGTTTTCATAAAAAAAAAAAAAAAAAGAGGTAAGTTGGTGTTACACAATTTAAGTTGGTACAACAAAGTGAAACATCTCAAAAGGCCGATGCAACAAAGAATTGGTGCAATCGAGCTAAATAGTCGGCTACACGTAACAACTCTCTATTAGAAACTATGGTGGCATATTTGTCATTAATTAAATTTAAGAGGGGCTTTTTGGGGAATAAGGTTTTACACAGATTCCCTTTAATATTCATCTACCCCATAGTTGTTATAGTGTAGCAAATGAAGTGATAAAATACAATTTTCTTCAATGGCTATGTTCAAGGATGAAATGACCCATGTCAGCGTAATCAAGCATTTAATTCTCACTAAATTCAAATCGGGCTTGTCTTAAGATTGTTGAAAAATAATTGGAGGAAATAGATTTAGTGAGAATAGTATTTAGCAGTGTTCTAAAAATCGGCATACGCGGCCGCCTAGGTGCTAGAAGGTAGAAAATCGCCCAGATTAATGGCCAGGCGGGTTCTAGGCGGGTCTGGGCGGCCTAGGCGGTCTTGGCGATTTTTTTTTAATAAGGCTGATTGTGTTCTTATTTTATTTTTTTCCTCTTTTTTAGAAATAAACCATTTAATTGTTTTTTAATCAGTATATGTCTAATTGTAGCAAATGATGATTACTTAATGGAATTTTCAAAGGATTTGCCGATATCAATTTTACTAATGTAGATTTTATCAAACATGACTGAGGTTATTCATGCAATTTGAAGAAAAAAAAATTAAAGAGTAGGTTTGGAAAATTTTCCACAAATTCAATTTTATATAAATTACTCATCATGACCAACTTCAATCATTTGAGTTTTAATAAATTTTGTTCATGATTGTTAATTTTTCATGTTTTTTAAATTTTTCATATGTATCTTGACATTAAATTGGATGTAATTGATAAGGTATTATGCTTAACTTTTATAAATTATTAAAATTATAATACAAAACCTAAGACCACCTAGGCCCCTAGGCGCTAGGCATCTGCTCGCCGCCCGCCTAGCACCTAGCGCTTTTGAGAACACTGGAAATAAATATCAATAACAATAATAAGAAAATTGCTTAATAAAAAAATTAAAAGGAATAAGAACTTATCAAAATATTGGTGATTGAGGCATGTGGCTTGGCACATTGTCCTTGAGACAAGTTTGCCCCCGCTATGGTGCATACGGCTCTAAGGCGTCTTGTCTCTAAGATACGATGATGAATCATAAGAGGTAGCACTACAAGTCTATGTATCTGGCGAACTAATTAGTGCTTGTACTTTCAATAAACCACTCAAAACAATAGTAAAACTTGAAACTCGAAAAAATCTCTACAAATACAAAACTCAATTTTCTACACAAAATACTGAGAGAGAAGAGGGTTATCTATGAACTGCGCTTTGCAAAACAAGAAAATTCTAGAAAATAATAAACAAAAATAAATTATTTTCACTCATAAAAAATAAATCATACAATAATTTCCAAGAATTCGTTTCTATAAATATTGCATTAAAATTATCAAATTCAAAGATGGGCTTTAACAAAAACAACCCTTGTCGAAAAACATAAGAAGGCCTAATAGTCACTCTAGATGGATCCTAGTACCTTGATGATACTCTTTGATATGATGCAACTTAGTCACAACTTGTGCCATGTTCAAGCGATTCATTGGTGATTCAGCAGAACACTTGACTCCGAGTGTAATGACCGAAGCCAAACAATCTTGTTCTATGGCTTGTTTATCACTCTTGTTTATGATGCCTACAGATCTGCTAGTGTCTTCTAGGAGTATTGTTGGATCTATAATGTTCATCACCTGTCCGGGCAAAGCCATTGTAGCAAAATTATGAAGATTTCATCCATCTTGAAACATGTCATCTGTAGGTCTCCTTCCTGTAAACATCTCTAGTAAGAGTATTCCATAACTATAGACATCTCCTTTGATCGACACCAAACCACCCATTCCATATTCTGCAAGGACAAAGAAAGAGTGATAGTATCTCACAATCTAGTTTTGAATCATTAAATGAAATTGAATTTTGAAAGTTTTTGTAAACTGACTGAACATGAATAATGTCACGTTATCGAACTGCAATTTTCTTATGGGTCAGCCTCCAAGGGCGGAGCCAGGATTGCAGATAAAGGGGGGAGGGGGCAAACACTACATAACTATTTAAGAAAACACTAAAAAAATTGGGTTTTTACAATCATATTTTGCAATCAGAGTGATATGGTGTGATCGTGAAAAAATGATGATTAATTCAACCATACAAACAATATACATGTCATGATTAATTCAATTGTAGCTAGCTAATTAAAAGCTTCCCCTTTTTACTTGAAGAAAACAGAAGCAGACATGGTGGTATAAGATGAGAGTTGGCGAGGAGCAGACCTCTAGCTTTCTTTCTTGCTTTGAGGTAGCAGGACGGTATAGTCCAAGTCCAAAGAGTAGTGGCAGTAGTAGCTTGACTGGACAAGATGGATTCAAGTGAATTTGTCGGACAACAATTTTATTTTTGGAATCCTCCTTCCTCTTCTCCTCTTGCTTTATCTGTCTGTCTATCTCCTCTTCTTTGAAATTCACTCCTGAGTCAGAGCCTTCGAGGATAACACTTATACAACCAACCCACTCTCTTGTCTTCTTATTCTTGTCTGTCTTCTCAGAAGGGAAATATATGTGTGTATAGAGAGATAGATATTTATCTTTTTGGGCAAGTTCAGGTGAAGCATACAAACAACAGCTTAGCTAAATCGACCTACGAACATCGTGTTTTTCCAACCGCCCCAACCCAAATGATTATTTTTAATTTTAAAAGATCAGACAGAAAGCAAAGCAGATTAGATCCCAACCCTTCAATTAATCTAATGTGTTAACTAATCCTTTATCACTCTTACCACCATATGCTAGCTGAGTCTAAGGTAAGATAATCATAATTCTTTCTTTTCATTATTCTTTCAACAAAAGAAAAGAAAACCAATGATGATGTAAAATTTCTTCGGCCGGTCCCCAACCCAATTAAAAATTTTAATATGAATATGATTACATGGGAAGCAAACCCACCATGTATGGTACTTCTCTTCTGGTTTCTTTGTTGCTATCAGCGTGTGTAGGATGTGAATGGATTAAAATGAGTTGGTAGAAATTAAGAGAAAGAGGAAGAGATTAAAAAAAGAGAAAGAAAGAGAGAGAGTGAGAATTAAAAAAAAGATATTAAAAAATTAGAGAGATTGAGTGGGATTAGGATTGGTGAGGGTGGAGTTTAAAAAAAAATATTTGTTGTTTTAATTTTTAGTGGTGTTAGAAGTCAAGATTTCGTAAAAGGGGGGAACATAGAATTTTAAAGGGGGACAATGTAAAAAATATGAGTAACTTAGGAAAAAAAATTTAAAAAGATAATTGCCCCCCTTACCTAACACATAGATCCGCCCATGTCAGCCTCAATCTTGCTATAAAGTTAAATTTAGAGAAAATGAAAAAAATGGCACACGATGGTTTATTGGTATAATTACCTGGAGCAATGTAGCAAATTGAACTTTTATGCCAGTTGTGCTTGCATGACCATCTGAAGAAGTGACTAAGAAAACTTTGGCTAAACTAAAATCCGACAGATGAGCTGTCATTTCATCATCGAGAAGAATGTTGTTTGGCTTTATATCACAATGGACAACTGCTGGTTTGCAGTGGTGGTGAAGATAATCCAGGCCCGAAGCAACATCAATGGCTATATTCAACCTTTGTAAGAAATTGAAGCTTGTTAACTCATGCCACTGAGTTCTTTTTTGATGTAACCACTCCTCTAAACTTTCATTGGGAATAAATTCATACACAAGTGCTTTGAAATCATTGCCTTGAAAATCCACACTTGAACAACATGTTATGATCTTGACGAGATTTCAATGTCTTAGGTTTCTCAAAGCATTACATTCAGCCAAGAAACTCTTGGAGGCTCCTTGTTCTTGAAGATTAAGTATTTTTACTGCAACAAATGAGCTAAATTGCTCATGAAATCTTTTGTAGAAATGCTTGGCTCATGCGTCCAGGAGTTCAGCATAAGAAATGCTTGGAAATTGATGGCTGGGCAGAGATGGTATAGAAGGCTGCTTTTGCTGCTGCATCCTTATTTGATAGAGCTTTCGCAGGAAGCATATCAGAGCAACAAAGAATAAGCTTACAACGACCACTAGGATAAATACTTTGAGCACTAAAGGCATTCCCTTCTGGCATGAGTTCAATTTCAGTTCCACTCCAGAAAGCTTATTATTTCCTTCAACCGAAATGGAACGTTCATCTGCACAGCTCCCTTGCTTTGAAACTGAACCTTCAAGATCATTATAAGACAAATTCAGGTGGGTAAGTAAATGTAAATTCCATAAATCATTTGGAATCTGACCATAAAACTTGTTAATAGAAAGATCCAAATAATTAATTTCTGTTAAATAGCATAATGATTGAGGAATTTTCCCTTCAAAGAAATTACTCTGCATGCACAATTTCTCCAAGGTTTTACAGTAGCCACGCCCACTAGGAATAGCACCGGATAAATTGTTATGAGAGACGTCTAGTATATGAAGAGATCTCAAGCTTATTACTTCAGATGGCATGGAACCATTCAAATCATTGTGAGAAAGGTTCAAGTTAAGGAGTGGAAGATGCATGAGACTTGGAGGTATCCTTCCGTATAACTGATTTTTTGATAAATCAAGCCACTGTAGTTGAGTTAAATTGCCTATGGAAGTTGGAATTGCTCCCAAGATTCTGTTTTGACTTGCATACAATAAGATCAAGCTTTTAAGCCTTCCGATGCCAGTAGGAATGCTACCATATAATTTGTTTTTCCCTACATTCAGATAATCGAGTTTGGTGTAGTTGGTTAAAAAATTGATAAAACTCAAATCATTTCTTAGTTGATTTGAATAGAGTGATATCATTCTAAGATGTTGAAGCCTTCCAAGATCCCTTGGCACTGATCCTGTGAACTGGTCTCTGCTAAGATATATGAATTCAAGTCTTGATGCATTGGATAGAGATGCTGGAATGGCTCCACTGAATTTGTTAGACCTGAGGAAAATTTCTCTAAGAAAGGGGAGTTTCCCTATTTCGGGAGAGAGTTTACCTTCAAGCTCTTGTGAGTCCAGCTCCAGGAATGTGACCCTATCATGATGGCACCTACTGCATACCACTCCAGACCAGTTACAGAAGTGGTTTGAGTCGGTCCAAAAATCCAGTGCTCGGAAAGGATCCTTGGTGATTAGATTTTTGAAGGCAAGCAATGCTAGTTTATCATCAGTTTTGTTACCCGAGGATGTTGTGATGGAAGCAAAATCTAGGCTAGATGATGTGTGGATGCTTAAGGCAAGCACCACGATTGCATGATGACCAAAAAACTCTCATTGATTTCAAATATGAACTGATTTCCTTCCTTGGTTAGTGGATATGCAATGAAGAGAAACTTAAACACTAATTGACAAGTTTAAGGCCAAATTGTCATCTTTCATTCATTCATCAGCAATATAAATACTGTAGTCAAAATACAATAGGAAACCACCATACACTAGGAAACCTCCCAAACCAAGGAAACAAATCACTAGCCATCGGAAAGTTTCCGAACCCCATATAACTTCTAACCCCATAAAACTTGCAACATAATATGTTAAAATATATTTTCCTAACAATAGGATGTATTTCCTAATACTGGAAGATATTTTCCTTAACAATAGGATGTATTTCCTAATACCCCCCTCAAGTTGGAGCATGCGGGTTAAGAATGCCCAACTTGCCAAGGAGATAATCGAACTGCGATTTGCCCAAAGCCTTTGTGAAAATGTCTGCCAACTGATCAGTTGTCGGCACATAAGAAGGATCAATAAGACCATCCTGAATGGCATCACGAACGAAGTGACAATCAACTTCAATATGCTTCGTACGTTCATGGAAGACGGGGTTCTGCACAATGTATATGGTAGACTGACTATCACAAAAGAGGGGAACGGCCTTGGGATGAAGTACCCCTAAACTCAATAATAAACCTTTCAACCATTTCAACTCACACGTTATGGCGGCCATAAAACGATATTCCGCCTCAGCCGAAGAACGAGAAACCGTATGTTGCTTCTTAGTTTTCCAAGCAATCGGAGAATGGCCCAGAAACACCAACCACCCCGTCAGGGACCTCCAAGTAATAGGGCAAGCGGCCCAATCAGAATCACAACAACCTTGCAAAGTCAAGTCACTATCCGAGCGCAGGAGAATACCATAACCCGGAGTACCTTTCAAATAGCGGACAATGGGCAATGCAACATCCCAATGTTCCTGTCGCGGTTGCTGCATAAACTGAGATAACACATGAACCGAGTACGTCAAATCAGGACGTGTGATCGCCAAATAGACCAAACGCCTATGAGACTCAGGATCCGAGAGAAGAGAACCCGTGGCACGCGCCAGTTGATGGTTTTGTTCGATCGGAGACATAGCAGGCTTTGAACCCAAGAGACCCGCCTCCAAAATAATATCAAGTGCATATTTACGTTGACAAAGAAACAACCCTGTAGAGCTGCGGGCAACCTCAATACCAAGGAAGTATTTAAGGACCGAGGTCCTTTATATGAAAATAGGAGCCAAGGTAGCTTTTAAACAGAGCCAAAACAACAGAATCATTCCCAGAGAGTATTAAATCATCAACATACACGAGCACATTAATTTGAACCGGCCCCTTCTTATAAGTAAAAAGGGAATAATCAGAAGAGGACTGTAAAAAACCATACCCTTTTAAAGCTGGCACGAGCTTAGCAAACCAACATCTAGGAGCCTGTTTCAATCCATATAGAGATTTACGCAACCGACACACTAAACCAGGTTCATCAGAGGTAAAGCCGGGAGGGAGTTTCATATAGACCTCCTCATCTAGATCCCCGTGCAGGAAAGCATTGTCTACATCCATCTGATGCAACTCCCAAATTTTAGAAGCCGCAATTGCAAGAAATGTGTGAACAGTCGTCATCTTTGCCACTGAAGCGAATGTCTCGTCATAATCTAGCCCTTCGGTCTGATGATTATCGAAAACAACCAAACGAGCCTTCAATCTCTCAATACTAGCATCAGATTTGTACTTTATCTTATACAACCATTGACTACTAAGAGCCTTCTTCCTTGAAGGCAACTTTTCCATAGTCCACGTCCCATTGTTTTCCAAAGCCCGCATCTCCTCTTGCATAGCGGCGCGCTACCCTGCATCTTTTACAGCTATGGCTCTCTTCCAGTTGTAATAGCTGCAATAAAATTTTGGTGTTTCACAGAAAAACTGTCACAACTAACATAATGTGCTATAGGATAAGGTGTACCTGAGGGAGGTGAAGATGTAGAAGCAGGTGAAGCGGAGGATGGACTATTTTTCTTCACCATAGTGTGTGTAACAAAGTTACGTAGCTTAACCGAAAAATACTTTTCCCCAAAGCCACGACCTAAATGCTCACTTGGCGGAGCATCTCCCGACACTGCCCCCCCTGAATCATCCGTACGAGAAGGCGTAGGCAACACTTGTGGCTGCGGTGCAGGGAGCACGGGCTGCAACGGCGTGGCGGTGGGCTGTGGTATGGCTCGCGGCTGCTGGGCTGAAGCAGGCCTGGGTGTGGCGGCCTGTGGCGGTGGTTGTTGGTCTGGAGCACCCCTGGGCGTGGGAGGGCGTACTTGCTGCACCTCCTCATCATTTTCTAAAAAATTTGGAAAATCCACAGCCACCCCTTCATGCAGATCACCATGAATGTCATTGCGAGCAGCAAAATTAGTAGCCTCAACATCAAGATATGGGAACACATTATCATAAAACTTGACATCCCTTGACACAAAAAAATCTTGCTTGTCCAAATCAAACAAATACCAACCCTTCTTGCCAAATGGATATCCCACAAAGACACATTTTCGACTCCTACTGGCAAACTTATCACCCTTTGCCTTCTGATTATGAGCGAAGCACAGAGAATCAAAAACACGCAATTCACCAAAGGAAGGCGGACTACCAAACAAGACTTCATATGGAGTTTTATTGCCAAGAATACTAGAAGGTGTCCAATTGATTATATGAGCAGCGGCAAGGGCACATTCCCCCAAAAATAAAGCGGTAGACCATCCTGAAATCGTAGTGCACGAGCAATATTCAAAATGTGTTTATGTTTCCTTTCTGCCCGGCCATTTTGTTGAAGAGTCCCCACACAAGAAGTTTGAAACAAAATTTCATTGACAAAAAATAATCCTTTAGGCAATTAAATTCAATACCATTATCACTATGAACAATCTTCAATTTCTGAGAAAATTGTCTATCAATCATAGCTATAAAGGACAGAAACATTTTAAAAACTTCCGTTTTATCAACTAACAGATAGATCCACACAGCGCGGGAGAAGTCATCCACTAGTGTCAAAAAATAGCGAGCCCCACAAGACGATAGTGTATCATATGGCCCCCATAAATCACAATGGATTAACTCGAAAATGCGAGTAGAGTGATTGTCACTTAACAAAAAACTATCCCTAGAATGTTTAGCACGATGACAAACTTCACATGCTTTATTCAAGTTACCACCAGAATTGCTAAAAAAAGGAAGCAACTTCACTACTTTCTCAGAAGGATGCCCCAATCTGCAATGCCATAGCTCCAAAGAAGTTGAAGGAGCAACTGAAACTGCTTTCACCTTTGTCTCCTCCCGTAAGTAGTATAGTCCATCCCTTCTGTCACCCATTCCAATCACCTCCCTCGTGTGTCGGTCCTGGATAGCACACAAGTCGGAGTTAGTTATGAATTCACAATTTATATCATCACTCAATTGTAAAGCCGAAATTAAATTACAATTTAATTTTGGAACATAAAGAACATGGTTAAGAATAATTTGTTCAGTAAGCTTGACAATTCCTTCCTTCAAGGCAACAACGTTTTGACTATCTGGGAGGCCAACAGAACAGGGAGTCACATTTCTTAGATTCGACAAGTACGACAAATCTCCCGTAACATGATTGGAGCACCCAGTGTCAATAATCCACTTACCATTCAACCGATTATTACCTGATCCGATGTGAAGATTGAGAGCCTGCCATTGTTGGTACCTGATCCGATGTGAAGATTTTTGCTTGTTTTGGGAGGCAGTCCATTCTGGGATATCAGCCTTTACAGTGACAGCAGATCCATTTCGAGCGTCTGTTTTGATTCTCATATGGTGCTCCATATAGTTGGGTGAGCTTGATGTACTACCATGCATCATTGAACCTGAGCCATTTGATGAATCTGTCATGGCAGAAGAAGTTGGCTGGTTACGCTCTACTACCCCGTCATCACCATACCTTCCAGTATCCATTTCATTGGCTGCTGCCATAAAGTCTGAGCTTAAAGAAGTAACATGGCAGTCAGAACTCTCAAAGCTGAAACCTTGCTTTCCATTTTTCTCTTTTACATAACATGAGTCTTTGCAGGCATCATTTGAACTAGTCTTTGGCATATTTTCAAGTTTGAATGACTGCAATAACTTAGAGTCTGAGGCAGCAAACTTTGAATTGTCACTCTGACTGAACATAACTAGCGTATTGCTTGGTTTTAACCTGGCTCTGATACCATGACAAGTTTAAGGCCAAATTGTCATCTTTCATTCATTCATCAGCAATATAAATACTATAGTCAAAATACAATAAGAAACCACCATACACTAAGAAACCTCCCAAACCAAGGAAACAAATCACTAGCCATCGGAAAGTTTTCTAACCCCATAAAACTTCTAACCCCATAAAACTTGCAACATAATATGCTAAAATATATTTTCCTAACAATAGGATGTATTTCCTAATACTGGAAGATATTTTCCTAACAATAGGATGTATTTCCTAATACTAATAAAACGATTTTATATTGAGCAGGGGATGTTGTGAAGGAAAAATGTGTGTGCTCTCATTCATGCATTTGCTTTACGTGTAAGGCCATTACCTTGCCTTTGGGGTTGTTTTACGTAATTGTTATGACGCTTTATGTCATGACATTGAGCGCAATTTGAATCACGTTTTGATGCTGTTCCAATTTGTTTAGAATGTTTTTGAACCAGCATAACAGTAAGTTTGAGCTTTCAAGAAGGTGTTTGGTTGAATTACATTGTCTTTGCTATTACATGAAGTATTATACTGTCGAGTCAGAGAGCGTCCAAATATTTGCTTGAAAACACATTTTAAGATAGAACTTGAAATTCTTTGTTTGCTCATCTTGATGGGAGTGAAGCAACTTTGTCGACAAGTGGCGCTCGACATTCTTTGCCCTGATCAAAGTAGTAATTAGTATACTCCACCCCCATGTTCAGGTACTTCAAGACCAAACAATGGCCAAGTGAATCCGGGAGATATTACCCGACAATTCATTGCTGGAGATATCTATTACAACAAGAGAATCACATTTCCAGACTTGTGTGGGTATTGCCCATTCAATTTATTCTTATAAAGGTACAAGTAATTCAATTTTTGACAGTTTACGAAACTTGGAGGTATGCTTCCATGTAACTCATTTTGTGATAAATCAAGAATCAAAAGTTGAGTTAAATTACCGAGGGAAGTTGGAATGATACCCGTCAAATTGTTGCCCTTTACAATCAAATTTCGTAAATTAACAAGATTTTTTATTCCTCTAGGGATGTTTTCATATATTTGATTTCCTTGAACAACAAGACTAAGGAGTTCGGTGGAGATATTGGCTACGGAGTTTGGATTGGACCTCTAAGAAGATTGTCGGTAATACTCAAATATTTTAGTTTGCTGCAGTTGGTTAAAGAATTAATGAAACTTAAATCATGTCCTAAATTGGTTCCAAGTTTATTTGAAAATAAAGATATTTCACGAAGATGGTGAAGCTTTCCTAGATATGTTGGCACTGATCTAGTGAATTGGTTACCACCAAGGCGTATGGATTTAAGTTTAGACGCATTGGATAGTGACACTGGAATGACTCCGCTGAATTTGTTAGAGGTAAGGTCTATTGATTTAAGAAAGGAGATTTTCCCTATTTCGGGAGAGAGTGTACCTTCTAGTTCTTTTGCTTCCAACTCTAGGACTGTGACCCTCTCTCGATGACGCCTACTGCATGTGACTCCAAGGCCACTCACAGAAATGAAGGGAGTCATTCCAAGAATTTAGTGCTCCTTTGGAATCCTTGGTTACGAACGATGCGCTCATCTCGAGGAGGATGGGTGGTTACACCCATCCCTCGCTCCTTTCCCTCGACCCCTAGCAAAGCTCATGTTTGAAGGCCAACAAGGCTAATTTATCATCAATTTTGAGAGGAGAGGATGTTGTGATGGGGGCAGAATTTAGAGTCAGGATGTGTTCGAATGGGGGTATTGGACATCTCTAGGATGATGGAGGGCATGGGTCCTGGCTTGACCTGGCTCTCTAGAATGGTTGGTGAGATTGAGCAGAGTTTGTTGAAATGTACATGTATCCATATACTGTACATTCCATGGGAGGATGTAAACATGCAGACAATACAATACTCGCGTTAAGAACTGCTCCACTACACACTACACCAAATTGACATTTTTGTAACAACCCCAAAAACAGTATCACTTTTGAAGTGTAACAATTTTACACATTTTCACAAACAAAATGATATAGTAATTGTATCACCATGAAGAGTATGGTTATAAAAATGATACTATTCATGGTGATCCAACTTATTGTATCATTTTTTTGTGTTACTGTTTTTCATTTTTAGAGTAAATTTAGTTTTGACTTAAAATTGTTTGGTGGATTGTAACGTCTCAAAAGTGATACTGTTTTTAGAGTTGTTACAAAAGTGCCAATTTGGTGAAGTGACATGTGGTCAATGGGAAAATGCTTCGATTCCTTTGTCCCTTTCTTTATTACTTGTTCCATACTTCGGGACGGACCCATAGAGAATTGATTCTGGGCTTTGAATTGTTTTTTATTTATTTTTGTTGATAGCTACCATGAAGAATGTAAAATGGTGCAACATCTGCGCGGGCTGTTGATTGACTAGTTTTAATATCAGCCTATAAGTCTTCGCTTCCACGCGTTGCTGATTTTGATTATTGTCTTTTAAAATGATACTGCCAACAACACACTTGAAAATGACATTACAGGGGTGTATTGTATATGGATTCTTATGGAATTGATAAATAATTTGAAAAGTCCACGGACTCTTTAAATTGTCCACAGGCTCTTTAAATTGTCCACGGACTTTTGCTGATTTCTTAAATCCATAGACTTTTGCTACAGACTTTCTAGAGATTTATGAAAATCCATGGACTTTGTATGAACGACTTTTACAGATTTCTAATTATTTGCAAGATAAAAAAGAAGTTGGTAAATAGTGATGAAACAAAAAAATGTCCATAAAATAGAGATACATGTGCTAAGAAAAACTAGAAAAAGAAAAGGTCGTTAATTAACATCTTTAAAATAAGAAGTAAACGTCCATAAAATTGTATTATGATCATTCTTCTCCTTCATGGTCACTTTCTTCATTATCATTGTTAGCAACGTTGATGTTTGCTTGAGCAGCTGCCCACATTGATTAGCAATACTCATTCTCCATTGATTAGCATTTTCTCTTTGCTGCTTTAGGGTTTGAATATCATCCCATTCAAAATTATCTTCATCATTCTCTACTGGATCATTTTCTGGTTCAGAAAAAAATTCATCTGAACGACATTCTTGTCGAAGAAAATTATGGGAAAACACACAACAAAATTATTATCAAGGTTTAATATACTGTTGACTAGCAAAAGATTGGTGGTTTGGTTAGGAACATGGGAAAACACACAACAAAATTATTATCAAGGTTGATGACTCCATGTTCAAAGATAGATGGGATGGAGTTGACTGCAAGGCTGCCCTCTTAAACTAAAAAGATGATACAATGTCGCATCCAATTCGTAGAGTTTCATAATGCAAGATTGACCGACATGGAAACGGAATTACTTGATGCACAAGTGCCTGTGTGCAGATTTTGAGGAAGCTTGGGCAAATGAAACCTTTCTAAGTTAGAAGTTGAAGTATCTTAATTTTGTCTTGAGATATTGATGAAGCCTCACACGGTTGGAGAGCTAAATGAAGTAGGCATCTGGTCAATTTCACGGTGTTCTCCTCCATGAGAATATGTTGGGGTGTTAAATAGATGCATTATATGGTAGATGATCCTGGATCTGACCACTACTGTTCTTTTACATTTATAACAGCCAAATGCGTGGGGTCTACACTCCACCCTTATGCGAATGGTTGTTTAAGAAGGTGGGTGTTTCAGATCCTGAATTTTGAATAAAAATTGAAAAGAGGAAAATAAGAGAGTGGAAGAATTATAACAAACTGATGAATCAAGAAGAACCCTATTTGCATAATAAATGGTCCATTAATCTTATTTAAACCTAGGTACTCTGTGAAAAGAGAACAAAAATGGAGATTCAAGGCCGAAAGAAGAGTATTAATGGAGAGATAACCTGAGATTGAGTCAAACTAGTTTGGTTCTCTATTTGATTTGTTAGATTTCTTTATCTTTGTTTTGGCCATGGGTATGTCTGTCTGGGTATGTGAAGAGAGTGGTGGCTGCATCCCTGTAGGGGGAAATTTACTGATTTTTATTAATGAAGAGGTGAGACCTTTCTTCATTAGGTTGTTCTCGACCTTTCTTCAATAGTTTATTTTTGGTGAGACCTTTCTTCATCAAAGTTGCAAGCGGTTGGCACAAGGAAGAATTTTGGGAGACTTTTTTTCACGTTGAAATCTTTGATAGGAGGCTGGCAAACTATTGAACTTTGTTATTTATACCTAACACTACAAAGTCCATGAAAATCCATGATTTTCTAAATTCATAAATATGAATGATATTTTGAATACCCTAAAACTTTTGTGGACTTTCTGAAATCCATATTGAATACCCCTAAACTTTGTGGATTTCAGAAAGACTTTTTAAAATCCTGATTGAATACCCCTAGACTTTTGTGGACTTTTTAAAATCTAAATTGAATACACTTGGATTTTCAGAATCCATGGAATTTATTAAATTTCCCACAAAATCCAGATACAATACAACCCCCTTAGACTAAAGTCAAGTATTATTAGCCAACTTATTAAATTTATTTCATACAGCAAGTACTACTAAATTGACCAACTGCATCACACAACAAAACACGCATCCAGATATAGCGCTAAAACCATTTCGAGAAAATAATTTTTTTTCTTAGAAATAGGACTATAAATGCCTCATTGCATTAATATGCAGGATTGTGATTTCTTTTCCGATTTTAAGAAATATTTCGTGAAATATTTGTTTTATGTAGAAAAATTATAAAATTATTTCAATTGTGGTTTTGAATTTAACAATATCAATTATGTATTTTAAACTTTTAAATACTATGTAAAAAAATCTCACACAACTCGTAGTGTCATATAATTACATGTTACATAAGAATCACACACATAACAAACTTTTGATACTAAGAGAACATTATAACATGTTAAAATATACGGAGATTAAATTATTATTATTTTCTGAAAAAAAATTTGACATATTTTGGATTTCGAAAGAGATTTCGGTAACTTCAAAATAGGAAATATAAATTTCGACATATTTCGAGAAATACATTCCTTGATAATATGTACTCTGCGAGACAACCTACTAATTTTTTTCAATTCAAGTCCTTGCGCATGCTTTGCATTGCACAAAACATGTTTATAATTTTATAGCCTTCTACTATTTCACTACATCAAATTGACATTTTTGTAACAACCCCCAAAACAGTAACATTTTTTAGCTATAACAATTCACAAAATAATTTTACGCATATTCACAGACAGAGTGATACAATAATTTTACACATATTCACAGACAGAGTATGGTCCTACAAGTGATACTATTCATGGTGATCCAATTTATTGTATCACTTTTTTTATGTAACTGTTTTTCATTTTTTTTACTAAATTTAATTTTGACTTAAAATTGTTTGGTGGACTGTTTAGCTCAAAAGTGTTACAGTTTTAGGAGTTGTTATAAATATGCTAATTTGGTGTAATGATCGTTTAAGCCGAAATTTTGAAGAAAATTAAATACCATCTTAAAAAAAATATCAAATTAAGTTTCAGTTCATTTCGACACATGTGCCTAGAGATTCGTGCTGAGTGGGATAAAAGGAATTTCTCTATTAATATTACGAAGCGAATGAAGCGAGGGAGGACCCACCTTGGGCGCGAGATAGTTAGCCCCCATTATCCAAGATCATCCAAAAGCGTGGTGCTTAAACACTCATAAAGACCATTTATCAAGATATTTAATGGCAGAGACCTAAACATATATCACGATAAACAACGTCGGTCCAAAACTTTGACACGTTTTTATTTATTGATAATGAGTATGGACCTCAAAAGAGTTGAAAAAAATATAATTTTAGGGACCCTAAATATGAAATTGTGAAATGGAATTATGAAATGGTGTTCTGCTAGATACGAATTAGGAATTTGAGGGACTCCAAACCCAATCTCCAAAATGCAGCGATAAGCACATCTGAGATAGAACATACTTATTATTAATGATCCCAATGATTATAATGCAAACACATAAAGTTCGCCCATGGTGCTACAATAACATATGATATGGGCTGAATTTCCAAATGACACCAAAGTATTATAATGCCATTAGTTCTCAAACCACAATGAGAAGACGATTGACAAGAACATGCTGGTAGCTCAGTAGCAGCTACAATTAGTCGTTGAATGATTGAAGAGTGGAGGCTCGGCTGGTTGACTTGATGTCTCCAATTTCAATTTTTTAGATTTAGCTCTTAAAAATTGTTTGGTGTACCGAATCACATTTTTTTAATCCTAAAACAACTCTAATTAATTACCAAGAGAACAAGAGTACTCATGTTGTTAATTGAGGACTTCGTAAAAATGATTTCAATAATGATTTCCAACAATTCTTTTCTACAAATATTGCATTAAAATATGGAATGATGATGATGCTTGCCATCAAGATCTAAATGTATATTCTCTCTAATACAATTGGACGTTTGTTCTCAGTTAGATGACTAGATCAATAGTCTGAATTTTTACTACAATTCTCATAGAAATAGATTTTTTTTTGGTTCCAAACACGAAGATTTTTATTGAAGATAAAAAGAGAAATAAAATACAATCATTCCTGTAGCAAGGAATGTCAAGACATCATGAAGGTGTAAAAAAAAAATCTCTAAAGAGATTACAAGCTGAATCTATTTTCTATAGCAATTCCCTAATCTCGATAAAGATAGAGTGCTCTGATAAAGATAGAGACTCGTCTTTTATTAGTTCAACAATACTAGTATGATTTGATCTTGCATCTCATAGTAAATATATATCACATACAATTTTTTTTAAAGAAATAAGATTTGTAAATTTTGAGATCAACGGAACATTGACTGGTCAAATTTTATGAGAGAGCATTACTAAGATTTTTGTAAGGAATAAGATCAAAATCAACACGTTTGATTTTTAAGCGTGTACTTTTTTTTAATTGTACAAAAACTGTATTTTGAGGATGAAAATTCGACTGACCTAATTTAATGAGAGAGTTTCATTGAGATTTTAGAAGTGGAAAACACGTCATAATTGATGTGAATTTAGGGGACAATTTCAAATTTTTGGTAGAATTTTGGGCAGAGGCAATGTAAGCTGATTATGTCAACAGTAAATTAGTGGGGGAAAAATGAGGCATCTAATAATAATTAGACTTGTTAAATAACTGTAGAACATATTTGGTTACAAATAGTTGAAGGGGTAGTGATGATACATAAAAATGGTCATACCCCTAAGTCGTACACGTGTAACGATGATGTCGAGGAACTACGAGCTTAAGTATCAGCCCAATACGGATCCAGCACGAACGGTTCTAGGCCCGCACAATACCAGCTTGCTAGATGGGTCTGGACTCTTACAACATGTTAGGCCCACACATCTCACAACCATTTTGGATACCTGTAAGGCCTCTTCAGACAAGTATCTCAATGATCTGTTTCGAACGGGCAACTACAACTGCTCTTTGCTTTCGACTAGGAAGCAAATACCAAAGTATCTTCCACATCGAAAAACTCCCCTCTACGGATTACTCTTGAATTGGGAACCATCTCCCGCGTATCTAGGAGTACGGAGCTAACAAAGAACTTTCCTTCTACATCACGACTACTAATTAGGGAGGGATCTCCACGAAGATTTCCTCCCTAAACTACGCCTACGATGGTCTTGTTACTATAAATAAGACATGAGGTTGGTAAGCTTAGGTACGCTACAAATTTTCTATTACAGTTTTACACCTTCCTCATATCCTTGTCTGACTTTAGCATTGGAGTGTCATCGGCCACCTCACAGTGGTCTGTGGCTCACGTGTGCTACTTGGGCATGTTAAACAGGTCACTGGGAACGGGGAGCGAAAATCGATTGCATCAGTTTGGCTTCACCTTGGAAAAGGCTGTCAAATTCGATTTCCCTGCTTCAAATAACGAGGTCGAATACGAGGCCCTCTTCTCATGCCTAAAGCTAGTTTTAGGAATCGACATAGATCACTTAATAGCCTATAGTGACTCAAGGCTAGTAGTCAACCAGGTCAAAGGTGATTTCAACGGTAAAGACCCATGCATGATAGCCTACCGTAACAAGGTACTTGGCATAATGGGCAAATTCAAGAACTATCAACTCACACATTGTCCCCCGAAATGACAACTAGGGCTGACGAGTTAGCAAAAAAAGCTTTGGCCTCCAACGAAGTCTTTAACAACCTCATCGAATATCAAGCGGAATCAACCCTCGATGAAGAAGAACACAAAGATATCAGCGCCACAGAAGCACAACCTGATTGGATGACTCCGATATTAGAATACACAGCGTCTGGGACTTTACCGACAGAGAAGGTTGAAACATGAAGATTTAAAAAAAAAAAAAAAAACAGCAATGTACACTATTCTAAATGGCAAGTTATACAAGAGATTGATCACAGGGCCACTGCTTCGATGTCTCTCACCCTCGAAGGCTACCCGAGTCTTGGGAACCCTCCATAAGAGCATATGCGAGAATCACCTAGGCGGGAGAACCCTCGCCCACAAAGCCTTGACTCTAGGGTACTATTGGCCGACCATGCAGCAGGATGCCAAAGATAAAGTCCGCAAGTGTGACAAATGTTAGAGGTTCGCGCCGTACACCCATATGTCGGCCCAGTACCTGATCAATCTGTGCCTGGATGATACCAGGTACATGCATTGCTGATGTGGCAGTGAAAACTTGTAGGTATTGATGCAATGGTATTTATATACATAGGAGCAATGCGTATTTGTTGGATTTCTCTCCCTGCTACATCAGCAATACAGATGATCAGGCACTATAGCATTACTCAATAACAATAATAAGCAAATTACTCAACTGATTATGACACCAAGAAGAAAAATCAATCCAGAAGAAAATAAATTTATTGGTGTTGAAGTTTGAACAAGCAATGAAGGTTCAAAACAGAGGACTGGAATCTTAGGCTAGTGGCACTGCTAGTGGTAGTTTCTTTGTTACTTCTTGCGAACCCAATTATTGACTCATTTTGTTGTTTGGGGGTTTCTAGTTGTCCAAATGTATTGATAGGTATTGCTTGACAAGAACAAAAAAGTATCCCATATATTCAATGATAATGTCTAATGGCGGCCATGCGAATTTTTTCTGCAAGGTTCGGCCAAATGATGAATGGTAAGGAAAGTTTAGACAACTTGGCAATTAATTTCAGTATAGATGACTTATGAGATGTGTTTTGTAGTGGTGTCTCTCCCTTGTTCTTGAATTTCTTGAATTTGTATAGATAAACATAAAACTGTTGGTTACTGCAGTAGCAGGCCACCGTGTTTGCGAAGCACCGAATGTAGTGATTTTGTGGAAGGAGATAATTTTAGTTGCTTAAAATGCTGTAATTTTAGTTCCTTAAAATGCTGATCTATACAAATAGTTGGTTACTGCAGTAGCAGACCACCCTGTTTGAGAAGCACCGAATCTAACAACATTAGTAGCTGGAAAAGTTATGGTATCATTTTTTTTTCTATAGCCTAAATTTTGAAGCCCCTCTAAAATTCCTTAAAATAAGAATAGGTATTTTCATATGAAATTGTTGTAATAGAAATGAATGACAGAAATTTACATATACCTTTTGTAAATACTCTAGATGGCTTGTATTACCCCCCTTTATTGTCATTGATAAGATTTACATATATTGAGCAGAGGAAAATGTCCCATGCATTTGCCTCGGATTCTCTACCTTTTAAGCAAGGGCGGATCCAGGATTGCAGACAAAGGGGGGCAAAAAAGTTATGGATAATTTAATTTTTAAAATAAATACATAAATATGATTAAAATAGAGTTTTAAAAGTATTACACGAGAAACATACATAATGAGTCAATGTAGATGCACAATAAATTTAGGTAAAAGCTTCAAGGATCAAATACTCACTTTGTCAAAGCCTAAACAAATTAAATTAAATTAAAAATCAAATATGAAGTTCTCCTGTATAAAGAAATGTGATAAATCGGATCTTTATACAAACATGAAATACCGCACCGAAACTTGAATAAATATGAAACCCACTCAAAATTTAAACAACTAAACAAATACCTACCAATCTAAACATCAAGATGATTCAACAAATACCCCCAACCTAAACATGAAGGCGATTAACAAAGTATGATTTTTTTTATCTCTCTTTTTCATTATAAAAAAATTTGATTTATGAGCAATTGCAATAAAATAACCTGCTTCTCCTCGGATAAAAGAAACGAATTTACGTCCTGAATTTTTCTCTATCTCTTTGATTGATTAGAATAAACCTTTGAACAAATTTAATAAAATGAAGTTTTTTATCTTTTTATTAAATACCCAAACTTCTCTCTTCAAAATCCACTTTAGCTCTATTTTCATCTCATATCTCTCTCTTTTCTTTGAGTTCCTAAAAGACAAGAGGAGAGAAACTCTTTTCAGGAGAGCTTTTCATTGAAAATCGACAAGATGAGAGAAACTCTTCTATGAGAAAATCAGAAACTCAGAGGAACCAAACAAGAAGAGAGAAACTTAGAGGAACCAGACAAGAGGAGAGAAACTCAGACAAGAGGGGCAACATTAATTTTTAAGGGGGGCAAGATTAAAATTTTATATACTTTCATTGATTTTTTTAAAACCTAAGGGGGTCAATTGACCCCCTTACCCAAGCTATAGATCCGCCACTGCTTTTAAGGGACCCAAACATGGACAAAAAAGTATCAAATTGAGAAACAGTTTGGATACGTTTCGGTTGTAGGCGATCTGGTCTGGACGCGGATCGGATACGGTTTTGTCATTAGAAATCCAAGCGTATCTCAATATACTGCATTTTTTAAATTATATACCACTTTTATTTGTCAGCGAGCCTAAGTCAAATAAATATTGTCCAATTATAGCAATTTTTTTTTGGAAAGCGAGCGGGATTATTTAGGATCCCTGAACCTTAGAAATGAAAAAAAAAAAATTCGGATAAAATCCGACTCAAATAAACAAATCCGAATTGAGTAGAGTAATTCGGATATATTCGTGTCGGATGCGATTATCCATTTGTAATCGGATCCGGATATTGATGAAATTTTAAGATCCAAGGGATTTGAATTTATACATAGCAATTCGGATCTGAATATTGTTTTCCATGTATCTAGACCGTATCTGACCCATTTTATGACCTACATGCAACACCTCCAACTTTTATTTTTTAACAGTTTCTTTATATTATTCCATTCAATTATTACTCATACCCAAGAATTGTGATTTCGTTTTGTTTTGTGTAGAAAAAACGTATAAATTTCAATTGTGATTTCGAATTTAACAATATAAATTATACATTTAAAATTTTTAAATACTACATAAATAGTCTCACAGTACTCGTAGTGTCATACAAACTATATATTACAAAAGAATAACTCACATAACAATTTTTGATATTAAAATAACATTATAACATGTTAAAATATACGAACATTAAAATATTTATTTATTTTCTAAAGAAAATTTTGACATATTTTGGATTTCGAAAAAAATTTCAATAACTTCAAAATAAGAAATATTTCATGAAATCTCGACATATTTCGAGAAATCACATTCCTTGCTCATAGCAAGGTTTTTGGCTTAGCTCAAAAAGTTGGTAAGGCTTGTGGAAATTTTGGTCGCATTACAATATTTGCGATTACTATATAAAATGAGTCAATTGCATCGGAATACTTTTTTTTACATTCACATACAAATAACGATGGAAGCACTAATTAGAGGCAAAGTGGTGAAGATTTGTTTAAGAGGGTGATTGTTTGAATGATGTCTAAAGAGGGTATCTGAGACTTCAATGGGAGTATTTTCTGTTGGGTTCGAGAGTCTAATGTATTATTAAGAGGGTTTTCTAAACTCCTTTTAAGGGACTTTTAATTGGAGTACTTTTTGTTGGGTTAGGGAGTGTAGATGACGAAGCCCCCAACACCTTGCAAAGCAAGAAATTTATAGAAAATAATAAACAAAATAAATTATTTTCACTCATACAAAAATAAATCATACACTAATTTCCAAGAAATCCTTTCTATAAATATTGCATTAAAATTATCAAATACAAAGATGGGCTTTAGCAACTCCAGTCGAAAAACATAACAAGGCTTAATAGTCAGTCTAGATGGATCCTAGTACCTTGATGATACGCTTTGATATGATGCAACTTAGTCACAACTTGTGCCATGTTCAAACGATTCATTGGTGATTCAGCAGAACACTTGACTCCGAGTGTTATGATCGAAACCAAACAGTCTTGGGCTATGGCTTGTTTATCACTCTGGTATATGATGCTTGCAGATCTGTCAGTGTCTTCTGGGAGCATTGTTGGATCCATAATGTTCATCATCTGTCCAGGCAAAGCCATTGCAGCAAAATTATGAAGGTTTCGTCCATCCTGAAACATGTCATCCGTAGGTCTCTTCCCTATAAACATCTCTAGTAAGAGTATCCCGAAACTATAGACATCTCCTTTGATCGACACCAAACCACCCATTCCATATTCTGCAAGGGAAAAAATATCTCATAATCTAGTTTTGCACCAATAAATGAAATTGAATTTTGAAAGTTTTTTGCAATCTGATTGAACATGGCTAAATCTTGCTATAAAGTATAAACTTAGGACTGTAAATTTCTTATGGGTCAGCCTCAATCTTGCTATAAAGTATAAACTTAGGGAAAATGGAAAATTTAATAAAAATGGCACATGATAGTTTATTGGTATAATTACCTGGAGCGATGTAGCCAATTGAACCTTTTATGCCCGTTGTGCTTGCATGACCATGTGAAGAAGTGATTGAGAAAACTTTCGCTAAACCAAAATCCGATACATGAGCTGTCATTTCATCGTCGAGAAGAATGTTACTTGGCTTTAGATCACAATGGACAACTGCTGGTTTGCAATGGTGATGAAGATAATCTAGGCCCAAAGCAACATCAATGGCTATATTCAACCTTTGTAAGAAACCAAAGCTTGTTAACTCACGCCACTGAGGTTGTTTTTGATGTAACCACTCCTCTAGACTTCCATTGGGAATAAATTCATACACAAGTGCTTTGAAATCATTGCCTTGAAAATCGACACTCGAGCAACATGTTATGATCTTGACGAGATTTCGATGTCGTAGGTTTCTCAAAGCATTACATTCAGCCGAGAAACTCTTGGAGGCTCCTTGTTCTTGAAGATTGAGTACCTTCACAGCAACGATTGATTCAAATTGCTCGAGGAATCCTTTGTAGACAGTTCCATATCTTCCAACACCAATCAAGGTATCAGCAGAGAAGCAATTAGTTCCGTCGCGGAGTTCAACATAAGAAATCCTTGGAAATTGATGGCCGGGCAGAGATGGTATAAAAGGCTGCTTTTGCGGCTGCATCCTTCTTTGATAGATCTTTCGTAGGAAGCATACCAGAGCAATGAAGAATAAGCTTACAACGACCACTAGGATAAATACATGGAGCACTAAAGGCTTTCGCTTGCGGCATGGGTTCAATTTTAGTTCCACTACACCTCCACAAAGCTTGTTATTTCCTTCAACTGAAATGGAACGGTTATCTGCGAAGACTCCCTCCATTGGAACTGGACCATCGAGATCATTATAAGACAAATTCAAGAAGGTAAGAAAAACGGAGTTCCCTATTTCATTTGGAATCTGTCCAGAAAACTTGTTACTAGAAAGGTCCAAATGATATATTCTTCTTAACAAACCTAATGACTGAGGAATTTTTCCATCAAATAAATTACCTTGCATGTACAAGTGCTCCAAGGTCGAACAGTTTCCAAGCACATATGGGATAGCACCAGATAAACTGTTATAAGAGAAGTCTAGTGTGTTGAGAGATCTCAAGTGTAATTCAGATGGCATGGAACCATTCAAATCATTGTGAGAAAGGTTCAAGTTAAGGAGGAGTGGAAGATGCATGAGACTTGGAGGTATGCTTCCATGTAACTCATTTCCTGATAAATAAAGCTCCTGTAGTTGAGTTAAATTGCCTATGGAAGTTGGAATTGCTCCCGAGATTCTGTTTTCATCCATATAAAAAATTGTCAGGCTTTTAAGCTTTCCAATGCCAGTAGGAATGCTACCATATAATTTGTTTCCCCCTACATCCAGAATATCGAGTTTGGTGCAGTTGGTTAAAGAATTGATGAAACTCAAATCATTTCTTAGTAGATTTGAATAGAGCATTATCTCTCTAAGATGTTGAAGCCTTCCAAGATCCCTTGGCACTGATCCTGCGAACTGGTTCTCATCAAAATCTATGAATTCAAGTCTTGATGCATTGAATAGTGATGCTGGAATGGCTCCACTGAATCTATTAGTGGCGAGGTCGATTAGTCTAAGAAAGGAGAGTTTTCCTATTTCGGGAGAGAGTTTACCTTCAAGCTCTTGTGAGAACAACTCCAGGGCCGTGACCCTTGCACGATGACGCCTACTGCATGTGACTCCATACCAGTCACAGAAGTGGTTTGAGTCGTTCCAAGAATCTAGTGCTCCCAAAGGATCCTTGGTTATTAGATATTTGAAGGCAAGCAATGCTAGTTTATCATCAGTTTTGTTACCTGAGGATGTTATGACGGGAACAGAATCTAGTCTGGATGATGTGTGGATGCTTAAGGCAAGCACCACGATTACATGAAGAAGGCATGATGACGAAAAAATTCTCATTGATTTCAAATGTGAACTGACCTCCTTCCTTGGTTAATGTGATGAAGAGAAACTTAAACGCAAATAAAACGATTTTATATTGAGCAGTGGATGTTGTGAAGGAAAAGGTGTATATTCTCATTAATGCATTTGCTTTACGTGTAGGACCATTACCTTGCCTTTGGATTTGTTTTACCTAATTTTTATGACGATCTGGCTTTACCTCATGACATTGAGCGCAATTGAATCAATTAATTTTTGCAATAGCATGGAATTTACGTGAATCATGCCCCGGCCACTATATTCAGTCACATTCACACCATACTAGTCGTAAAGGAAAGCAACGAGCATTGGTGAAAAGCTTCATGTGGGGTTGGGGTTCCACTTTACAACGACTCAAAGAGTCGTGCTGAGCCTCATGGTCCTCCTATCTTACTGTGATTTCTGTAATGTATTGCATCGGGTACCTCCTTCCCATCTCTTTTCTTACCTTTTTCCATTCTTCTTTTGCATATTAGATCATAATGTTGTTTGGAATCTGCTAATAGTGGGCTTGATGTTGTCTGGGTCTCGTTTGATTGTGCATACAATCGAGTCTGCTTTGTTCTGTTGACGAGATTATCATGACACGTACACAATACTGATCAGAAGACGGTTTAATATATCATCAAATATAATATCCCGAAATATTTTTGAGTACACTGAACTAGTTCATCTCTTTGTATTATAGACTTTATTTTTTCTAATGTTAAGTCATGTGAGTCAATGCCTTCTCTTTTCCAATGCCTATTTGCTTTTATTATAGGCTTTAGAATTAAAAACCTCAACCTTTTGACTCCCAACTCATATCGCTTTAAGGATATTGGTTAAAATATTAAAAGCTTTGATTTTTTTACTCCAACTTTATAATAAGGGCCCCAACTTTAATTACAAGAACTAACCACTAGAAATATTTTGTTGCCCGTACATAGTAATTTTGCTAACGGGTGTTAGCTCAGCTGGTTACAACCTTACTAGTCCCTCTACATGGATCCTAACACCTTGAAGATATTTTTTGATATGATACAACTCTGAGACAATTTCTCCCATATTCAAATGCTCCATTGGTGATTCAACATAACATTTGACAACTAGTTTTAGCACTGAAGCAACACAATCTTGCATTCTAACTTCTTGTTTGTCACTCGTCTCCATGCTCATCCAAAGTCCAAACCATTAAAAATGTCACAAAAGAATGAATAAAATTGTCATGCCTACAAAATTCATTTTTACGCCTCCATGTCCTTTTAGCCCCTACTTTCTCACAAGTCACATAAAAATTAACAGAAGTTTATACTTACGCTTTGCATATGAAGGATTAGTAGAGGATTTTCAGTTGTTATTGCATCATAGTATGAGTGACAGAGTGTCCACATGTAGGACTTAAAACAAAATCAATCATAGTTTCAAAATTTCCCATCTCACTTTGTCGGTTCAAGGTCTACTGTATTTAAGATGGAAGGCAGAAATCCGCCAGTAGAAAATCTGAACAAATTAATTTGACAAACAAATACGTGGTGCTAGTAGATGAACCTACAGAGAATGAATCTGCGGAAGATGAAGGTATCTCGGTCTAAAAACAGAAGGAACAACCTATCAAATTCAATGATAAACTGAAACCTAGTCCTAGGTTAGATGGGGATGGAAATCAGCAAGAAGAGAATACCCAAGAAGGACTGTTGGAGGTTGGATATACGGATAGTGAGACAACTAGTGCTCTGAAATCAAGCGGAAGTAACGAAAATAAAACAATATTCGTCCTCTGTTTCTGTTATGTGCATGCATGATACAGGGCCATGCAAGTGCTCACGTAGCCCACGTATATTATGCCACTTAGAGAGGTGGATAAATGCTTTCCTGTTTTCATGTTAAGTTAGTTATGTATTTTGTATTTAGCTATTTAAGTCATTCAATCTAGAAGAAAGGCATGGAAAAGTAAAGATCAATCCTATCTTCTTCTACTTTTCTCCTCTGTCAAATTCATTCTTAACATTGGTATCAGAGCGCAGTTTCGACCATGGACACATGCGGCAAAACAAATGCAAAATTTTGCAATGAGGTTAATGAGATTCTTGCATGACACGAGAGCAATTTCGACCAAGTTAACAATGTTTTACAACAAGTGTTGACTGAGTTTCAGGCACTACGTGTTACTCATAGCTCGCGACCCAATTCCCTCGAATTCAACCCATTCTCGCTAGGGGGATCTTCTAACACTAATGGTGAGGCTCATAACCCACACCTTAAACTACCTTACCCAAAATTTAACGGTGACGATCCTTTTGGGTGGATCTATAAGGCCAAGCACTATTTTGATTTCAAAGGAGTACCCCCCTGAACAATAGGTTCAGTTAGCATCCTTTCACTTAGAAGGGATTGCTCTACAATGGCACCGGTAGCTTACCAAATTTTGGGGACCTTTGACATGGCCCGAACTAACCAAGGCGGCTCTCCACCGCTTCGGACCAACAAACTATGATGATCCTTCTGAAGCTTTAACATGACTGAGGCAGACCACAACAGTAGTCGCCTATCACGAGGCCTTTGAAAAACTTTCCCACAGGGTAGATGGCTTACCCGAAAATTTCTTGATCAAATGCTTCATTGTTGGACTTTGAGATGACATCCATTTAGATGCTTCATTGCTGGACTCCGAGAAAGGCATGGAAAATTAAAGATCAATCCTATCTTCTTCTACTTTTCTCCTCTGTCAAATTCATTCCTAACAGTTTCAGAGACTGCAAACTCTGTTTCAGAACTTGTTTCAGCCCCAATTTGGATTGTTCCATTCCTAGTAGAGAGCAACACAAAAGATCAGATTGCTGGGGACAAATCAACGGAGGTAGATATGAAATATTTGAGATCGATGGAGCAACTCCAATTGATAACGTCTTGGCTGGCAATGCCCCTGCTGGCAAGGTCTTTTCTGGCAATGTCTCTGCTGGCAATGTCCTTGCTGGCAACGTCCTTGTTGATGTAGTAGAAGGTGTTTTTAATGCGGCTCCATTGAGAACTAACTCTATTGCAGCTATGGCAACTTTAGAGGGTGCAAGAACGACCAAAAAAGTTTAGTTTACAAAAGAGAATAACCAGGAAAAAGAAGCAGCTATCCATTATTATAAGGATCCGCCAGCAAAAAGGCTTTCTCGAATAATGATTCTGATGCTAATACAAATAATATTAGCATTGAAATGGGATATCAGTCGGATGAGGTTAAGCAGAAAAAGAAAAAAGAAGAGTTCTAAAACTAGTCCACCTATGGGGGAATGCAGAGTGATGAGGAATATGCCAACCCCTACCAGTAGTAATGATAGATAACATTATGTACATACGGGGAGTTGGTAATCGGGTGACCCGTTGCAGGATAAAGAAACTCATGCAGGAAAATAATGAAAAATTGTTAGCTATTGTCGAGCCGATGATAGATGTTGCTAGACACATGGAGGGTGGTGGTAAGATTTTTTATTTTTATTTTACCTTTATTTGCTTTTAATGAGGAGGTTGGCGGTAAATTTTGGATATTTTGGGATAGTGATTTGACTATTGAGGTGTTTAAATGCACGGATCAGATTATGCATTGTAAGACGACGATTATTTGCTCGAATAGATCGAGTATTCTATATTTCCTTTGTATACACTAAATGTGTACTGCAGAAAAGAAAGAGATTATGGGAAGAGATGGATCATCTTGCTATGGTAATTTTTGAATCCTGGATCATTGAAGGGGACTTTAATGTTATTGCAGAAGGAGGAGAAAAATTGGGTGGACGTCCTCCCTCCATTTCAGTTGACCATATCAGAGTTTTCAAATTGTATTTTGGCTTGCGGGCTAACGGATATTGGGTCTTTTGGTCCGAAATTTACTTGGTGCAACAATCAACAAGGTGACAATAGAACATGGGCGAGATTGGATAGATTTTTGGCTAATTCAGACTGCGTAGCAGCAATGCATCATACCCAGGTTGAACATATGTTTAAGACTTGCTTGGACCACGCGACTCTTTTGATCTCTGTGCCAATAACCCCGAGGGTTGGTATGTCTCCTTTTAGATTTTAAAGAATGCGGCACACTCATTATGATTTTCTGAATTTTTTGAAAGGAAATGGAATATAGAATATGAAGGAGTTGGAGCTATGCATAAAATGACCTTTAAACTAAAGCATATGAGGCGTGCTTTAAAAATATGGAACATGGAGACTTTTGGAAACATTTTCAATCATATTAGGAGATTGGAGGAAGAAGTTAAACAGATGGAATTCAGATTAATACATGGATGAGATATAAATGATAGTGTGAATTTAAATAGATGTCAGGCGGAACTCAAATTAGCTATGGCGCGAGAACATATTTATTGGAAGCAAAAGTCAGGCGAAAAAGAATTTAAAGAAGGGGATGCCTGCACAAAATTTATCTTTGCCTCTGTCAAAGCCAAATAGAAGATAATGACTATATCAAAGGTAAACAATATGGAAGGTAATGTTATTACAGAGCAAAAAACTATTATTCAGGAGGCGAACCGATTTTTTCAGCACTTGTTGACATCTGAAGGATATCAGGAAGATCATGAGATTTTGGAGTGTATACCTAATATTATCCAGTTAGAGGAATGTGATGGAATTATGCAGCATCCGAGTTTAGAAAAGGTCAAAAAATGTCGTTTCAGCATCCAGAAGGATAGTGCCCTTGGTTCAGATGGTTTCACAGTGGGGTTTTTTTAGTCTTGTTGGCAGATCATTGGTTATGACATGTGGCAAGCTGCGAAGGAATTCTTTAGATGCCATTTTTTACTAGGTGCCTTCACTGCTAATTGTGTAGCACCTATTCCTAAAACTGATGAACCTGCGTTTTTCTCTGAATTCAGCCTATTAGCTTGTGTAATGTGGTGTATAAGGTCTTTAGTAAAATTCTATGTGAAAGGTTTGGGAGCGGAGCAGGGAGCCTTTGTAAAAGGAAGACTGATTACTGAGAATATCGGGTTGGTAAAAGAATTAATGAGGGAGATTGAGAAGAAAAAAAAGCCATTGGCAATATTTTCATTTTCAAATTGGATATGGAAAAGGTGTATGACAAAATTGAATGGGGTTATCTTCTGGCGGTGCTTTGCAGATTTGGTTTTGATAATAGAATATGCCATCTAGTTTCTAATTGCATGACTCAATGTGGTTTTCGGTTTTGTTACAAGGAAGATATGATGGCCATTTTCGCTCATCCAGGGGTCTTCGACAAGGAAATCCTATTTTCCCTCTTCTCTTCATTATTGCTGCAGAAATTTAAATAGGGGACTCAAACGGGCCTTTCGTGGGGGAGAAATTAATTTTTACCACATTCCTAGAGCTTGTATGTCGATTACCCATTTACTACATGTTGATGATTCTTTGGTGTTTTTGAATGGTATGAAAGATTATGTGGAGGGTTGCATAAATTTCCTGAAGAGATATGTCTGGCTTCAAGGGAGAAAATTAATATTAGCAAAAGCTCTTTTATGCTAGATGAGAAAGTACGGGCGAAAAGAATGGTGCTTATTAAACAATTTACCGGTTTCTGTTACAAGCCCTCACATTGTATTTACCTTGGAGTGCATATATACCAAGGTAAATGTAAAATTGTTTACTTTGAATCTTTGGTGATTAAGATACAACAACAAATCCAAGGTTGAAAAGTGAGATTGTTATCCCCGGGGGGGGGGGGGGGGGGGATGGGGTGGGGAGAGAGACTAATCCTTATTAAGCATGTGCTTTCATCGATGCCTATGTACACCATAGTTGCGACGCATGTGTCTGTAAAAGTCTTGAATAATATTCAGAAATTGATTGTTGATTTCTTCTGGGGGGGATCATGAAGGTAGACACAAGCGTAAATGAGTTGCATGGAAAAAGCTTAGTGTTCCGACTAGGAGGTTTGAATGTGCATAGTCTAGATTGTATATTTAAAGCTTTTTGCATAAAGGCTTTGAAAATTTTGGTGAATAAGGATTCCTTATGGGCTATTTTTATGTGGAGAAAATATTTAAAAACTCGGATTCCCATTAAACTTCAAGAAGCAAAAGTTGGTGCTTCCCATTTCCTAAAAGAGTTAATGAAATTCAAGAACTTTATGGTAGACCACTCTACATGGAAGATCAGTAATGGACATGTCAATCTTTTTCAATGAACACTGGGTGGAGGGTGAGATATTTCATCATATTGGCCTGGCAGAAACAAAAAATAGGTGACCTTCTTTAAGGCAAATGCATATAGAAAACTTTAAGTCAATGGGTCTTGTGTTGCAGAGAAAAGCTCAAGAACTGTACAATAGAAGAATGCGAGGAGAAGATGGTGAAAATATGTCATAATTTTGATTCCAAATAAAGATGGCAATTTTTCTATTAGCTCGGCATGTGAAATTCTACGGTTTAGGGGACAATAGGACAGGTTTTTAAAATGGATTTGACATCCTTTACTCCCCACTATAATTTTCATTTTCATTTGGTAAATTATTAAGAGAGCTTTGCCTATGGATGGAGAGATAAGAAGAGATGAATTTCAATTAGCCTCGAAATATAATTGTTGCCTTAAATTCGGGGATGCGACGACCAAACATCTATTCTTGGAAGGCAAACTAGCTAAAAGGGTTTGGGTTCACTTTGAGTTGATGTTTGACATTCATGTACATAAACTAGTGGAAGTTTACACTATGCTAAATGTTTGCTTTAGATATCCAAACCCGCTGACTCGCTCAGGTATTCTTATACACCTCACCCATTTCTTCATTTTATGGGAAATTTGGATCCAAAGGAATAAGAAACTATATGAAGGCAAGGAATGCTCTGCTAGCTAGCCTAGCCATAATCAAATTAAAATCGATTCGGTTTCTTAATGCTCGGTTAGATTTCGGTTTCAAAATTTTGAAACCAACAAAAGTCGGTTCGGTTTTCAACCCTAGCACCAAGTGACTCTCCAAAACCAAGGTACCTCCCCACAATCAAATGGTGACCCCTTACAACACAAGTATCCATCCATAGACTAGCGTCTTTTGGGAATAAAAGGCACTTCTCAAAACAAGAAAATTCTAGAAATTAATAAACACAAAAATAAATTATTTTCTCTCTTTTATTAAATCGTATACAACTTCTTCTTTTGTCGAATTGTACAAAAATTGTATTTGGAGGATGAAATTTTGACTAACCAAATTTAATGAGAGAGCTTCATTGAGATTTTAGAAGTGGGAAATATGTTGTAATTGGTGTGAATTTAAGGGACAATTTCAAATTTTGCGTATAATTTTGAGCAGAGGCAATGAAGCTGAATATGTCAATGTAAATTAGTGAAAAAATGAGGCCTCAAGTAATTATTAGAGGGATAGAATGTACTCGGTTACAAATAGTCGGAGGGGTAGATAATAAATTGTAGTATAGCAAAGATATGATCTCTTCTTCAATGATATTATTTGAGATCATTTCATGATATTAAAAGGGAGTTGCTACGTGTACCCGACCGTTTGGCTCGGTTGCACCAATTTTAATTTACATATTTAATTTATAAAAGTTACTTAGTGTACCCAACAACTATTTCTTAACTCTAAAACACAACAATAATTAATAACAAGGAGTAAGAGAAACGACTCCTAACTTCGTCCCCATCTTCTATGTACATCGGCTTGTAACTTATTCTTTCGAGCAACCAAACAATGGATTCACAACTCCAACTATTGGAAAAAAAAAAAAAAAAAAAAAAGAGGATATATTTCTAACTTCTAAGAGCATTGCAAAAGTTGTGAATAAAAAATCTTCAAAACTAGCGCATATTCAATGTATTTGTATGAACCCAATTTCAAATGTCATTGACTTTTATTTTTTATTTTTGTAACTTCTAAGAGCATTGCAATAGTTGTGAATAAAAAATCTTCAAATCTAGCGCATATTCAATGTATTTGTATGAACCAAATTTCAAATGTCATTGACTTTTATTTTTTATTTTTTCTCAAATAAATAAGGGCACTCAATAAAACTGTTTTCATAAAAAAAAAAGGTAAGTTGGTGTCACACAATTTCAGTTGGTACAACAAAATGAAACATCTCAAAAGGTCGATGCAACAAAGAATTGGTGCAACTGAGCTAAATAGTCGGCTACATGTAACAACTCTCTATTAGAAACTATGGTGGCATATTTGTCATTAATTAATTTTAAGAGGGGCTTTTTGGGGAATAAGGTTTTACACAGCTTCCCTTTAATATTCATCTACCCCATAGTTGTTATAGTGTAGCAAATGAAGTGATAAAATACAATTTTCTTCAATGGCTATGTCCAAGGATGAAATGACCCATGTCAGCGTAATCAAGCATTTAATTCTCACTAAATTCAAATCGGGTTTGTCTTAAGATTGTTGAAAAATAATTGGAGGAAATGGATTTAGTGAGAATAGTATTCAGCAGTGTTCTAAAATCAGCATAGGCGGCTACCTAGGTGGTAGAAGGTAGAAAATCGCCCAGATTAATGGTCGGGCGGGTTCTAGGCGGTCTTGGCGATTTTTTTTTATAAGGCTGATTGTGTTCTTATTTTATTTTTCTTTCCTCTTTTTTAGAAATAAACTATTTAATTGTTTTTTAATCAGTATATGTCTAATTGTAGCAAATGATGATCACTTAATGGAATTCTCAAAGGATCTGCCAGTACCAATTTTACTTATGTAGATTTTATCAAACATGACTGAGGTTATTCATGCAATTTGAAGAAAAATAAAAGAGTATGTTTGGATATTTGTCTACAAATTCAATTTTATATAAATTACCCATCATGACCAACTTCAGTCATTTGAGTTTTAATAAATTTTGTTCATGATTGTTAATTTTTCATGTTTTTTAAATTTTGCATATGTATCTTGGCATTAAATTGGATGTAATTGATAAGGTATTATACTTAACTTTTATAAATTATTAAAATTATAATACAAAATCTAAGACCGCCTAGGCCCCTGGGAGCTAGGCACCTGCTCGCTGCCCGCCTAGCACCTAGCGCTTTTGAGAACACTGGAAATAAATGTCAATAACAATAATAAGAAAATTGCTTAATAAAAAAATTAAAAGGAATAAGAACTTATCAAAATGTTGGTGATTGAGGCATGTGGCTTGGCACATTGTCCTTAAGACAAGTTTGTCCCGGCTATGGTGCATACGGTTCTAAGGCGTCTTGTCTCTAAGATACGATGATGAATCATAAAAGGTAGCACTACAAGTCTATGTATTTGGCGAACTAATTAGTGCTTGTACTTTCAATAAACCACTCAAAACAATAGTAAAACTTGAAACTCGAAAAAATCTCTACAAATACAAAACTCAATTTTCTACACAAAATACTGAGAGAGAAGAGGGTTATCTATGAACTGCGCTGTGCAAAACAAGAAAATTCCAGAAAATAATAAACAAAATTAATTATTTTCACTCATAAAAAATAAATCATACAATAATTTCCAAGAATTTTTTTCTATAAATATTGCATTAAAATTATCAAATACAAAGATGGGCTTTAACAAAAACAACCCTTGTCGAAAAACATAAGAAGGCCTAATAGTCACTCTAGATGGATCCTAGCTAGTACCTTGATGATACTCTTTGATATGATGCAACTTAGTCACAACTTATGCCATGTTCAAGCGATTCATTGGTGATTTATCAGAACACTTGACTCCGAGTGTAATGACCGAAGCCAAACAATCTTGTTCTATGGCTTGTTTATCACTCTGGTTTATGATACCTACAGATCTGCCAGTGTCTTCTAGGAGTATTGTTGGATCTATAATGTTCATCACCTGTCCAGGCAAAGCCATTGTTGCAAAATTATGAAGATTTCATCCATCTTGAAACATGTCATCTGTAGGTCTCCTTCCTGTAAACATCTCTAGTAAGAGTATTCCATAACTATAGACATCTCCTTTGATCGACACCAAACCACCCATTCCATATTCTGCAAGGACAAAGAAAGAGTGATAGTATCTCACAATCTAGTTTTGAATCATTAAATGAAATTGAATTTTGAAAGTTTTTGTAAACTGACTGAACATGAATAATGACACGTTATTGAACTACAATTTTCTTATGGGTCAGCCTCCAGGGGCGGAGCCAGGATTGCAGATAAAGGGGGGCAAACACTACATAACTATTTACGAAAATACTAAAAAAATTGGGTTTTTACAATCATATTTTGCAATCAGGGTGACATGGTGTGATCGTGAAAAAATGATGATTAATTCAACCATACAAACAATATACATGGCATGATTAATTTATTCAATTGTAGCTAGCTAATTAAAAGCTTCCCTTTTTACTTGAAGAAAACATAAGCAGACATAGTGGTATAAGATGAGAGTCGAAGAGGAGCAGACCTCTAACTTTCTTTTTGGCTTTGAGGTATAGCAGGACGGTATAGTCCAAGTCCAAAGAGTAGTGGCAGTAGTAGTAGGGGTGGGCAAAAATCGATTTAAATTCGGTTAACCGACCGAACCGATTTTCAAATTTGGTTCGGTAACCGAACCGAAATATGAGTAGAAAGAAAATAATTTAAACCGAACCGAACCGATTATAAGCGGTTCAAAATCGGTTTACGGTTTTGAACCGACCGATTTATAACCGAACCGACCGATTAATTAAATATATATAAATAACTAAATAAAAATTAGGTGTCAATACTTGATTAGTGCAACAAATGCATTGCAATACACCCTGTTGCACTAAATCACCCAATTCTCTCAAAGTTTTCAATTTTGGGCTAAAAATTGAGTCTATAAAAAAATTGGACCTGTAAAAAAATTGGACATGTTTTAATGAAAGTCTTTCAAATGCTTGAGCCTAAAATTTCGGTCCAACCGAACCGAACCGATTCGAAATTTGGTTCAACCGAATTCATCGATTTACAAATACAAAATTCGGTTTCGGTTTGGGTTTTGGACAAACCGAATTAAATCGGTTCGAAATCGGTTTGGGGCTCAAAACCGAACCGAACCGACATTGCCCACCCCTAAGTAGTAGCTTGACTGGACAAGATGGATTCAAGTGAATTTGTCGGACAACAATTTTATTTTTGGAATCCTCCTTCCTCTTCTCCTCCTGCTTTATCTGTCCGTCTGTCTCCTCTTTTTTGAAACTCACTCCTGAGTCAGAGCCTTCGAGGATAACACTTACACAACCAACCCACTCTCTTGTCTTCTTATTATTGTCTGTCTTCTCAGAAGGGAAATATATGTGTGTATAGAGAGATAGAGATTTCTCTTTTTGGGCAAGTTAAGGTGAAGCATACAAACAACAGCTTAGCTGAATCGACCTACGAACATCGTATTTTTCCAACCGCCCCAAATCCAAATGATTATTTTTAATTTTAAAAGATCAGAGAGAAAGCAAAGCAGATTAGATCCCAACCCTTCAATTAATCTAATGTGTTAAATAATCTTTTATCACTCTTACCACCATATGCTAGCTGAGTCTAAAGTAAGATAATCATAATTCTTTCTTTTCATTATTACTTTAACAAAACAAAAGAAAACCAATGATAATGTAAAATTTCTTCGGCTGGTCCCCAACCCAATTAAAAATTTTAATATAAATATGATCACATGAGAAGCAAACCCACCATGTATAGTACCTCTCTTCTGGTTTCTTTGTTGCTCTCAGTGTGTGTAGGATGTGAATGGATTAAAATGAGTTGCTAGAAATTAAGAGAAAGAGGAAGAGATTAAAAAAACAGAAAGAAAGAGAGAGGGTGGGTGGGAATTAAAAAAAAGATATTAAAAAATTAAGATTAAGTGAGAATGGGATTGGTGAGGGTGTAGTTTTAAAAAAATATATATTTGTTGTTTTAATTTTTAGTGGTGTTAGAAGTCAAGATTTCGTAAAAGGGGGGAACATAAAATTTTAAAGGGGGACAATGTAAAAAATATGAGTAACTTAGGAAAAAAATTTAAAAAGATAATTGCCCCCCTTACCTAACACATAGATCCGCCCATGTCAGCTTCAATCTTGCTATAAAGTTAAATTTAGAGAAAATGAAAAAAATGGCACACGATGGTTTATTGGTATAATTACCTGGAGCAATGTAGCCAATTGACCCTTTTATGCCAGTTGTGCTTGCATGACCATCTGAAGAAGTGACTGAGAAAACTTCGGCTAAACTAAAATCCGACAGATGAGCTGTCATTTCATCATCGAGAAGAATGTTGTTTGGCTTTATATCACAATGGACAACTGCTGGTTTGCAGTGGTGGTGAAGATAATCTAGGCCCGAAGCAACATCAATGGCTATATTCAATCTTTGTAAGAAATTGAAGCTTGTTAACTCATGCCACTGAGTTCTTTTTTGATGTAACCACTCCTCTAACGGTTTTTCCTAACTGCACTGGTATTTTGCACTGGTTTTTTGCCTGGTGCAATCAGGCACCGTTGGATTGCATCGAGATTAGTAATATTACTTATCTCGATGCAATCTAACGGTGCCTGATTGCACCAGGCAAAAAACCAGTGCAAAATACCAGTGCACTGTAGAAGCACTTCTCCTCTAAACTTCCATTGGGAATAAATTCATACACAAGTGCTTTAAAATCATTGCCTTGAAAATCCACACTCGACCAACATGTTATGATCTTGACGAGATTTCTATGTCTTAGGTTTCTCAAAGCATTACATTCAGCCAATAAACTCTTGGAGGCTCCTTGGTCTTGAAGATTAAGTACTTTTACTGCAACAAATGAGCTAAATTGCTCATGAAATCCTTTGTACACCGTGCCATACATTCCAGCACCAATCAAAGTATTAGTTGAGAAACCAACTGTGGCGTCCAGGAGTTCAGCATAAGAAATGCTTGGAAATTGATGGCTGGGCAGAGATGGTATAGAAGGCTTCTTTTGCTGCTCCATCCTTCTCTGATAGAGCTTTCGCATGAAGCATACCAGAACAACAAAGAATAAGCTTACAACGACCACTAGGATAAATACTTTGAGCACTAAAGGCATTCCCTTCTGGCATGAGTTCAATTTAAGTTCCACTCCAGAAAGCTTATTATTTCCTTCAACCGAAATGGAACGTTCATCTGCACAGCTCCCTTGCTTTGAAACTGAACCTTCAAGATCATTATAAGACAAATTCAGGTGGGTAAGTAAATGTAAATTCCATAAATCATTTGGAATCTGACCATAAAACTTGTTAATAGAAAGATCCAAATAATTAATTTCTGTTAAATAGCATAATGACTGAGGAATTTTCCCTTCAAATAAATTACTCTGCATGCACAATTTCTCCAAGGTTGTACAGTACCCAAGCCACCAGGAATAGCACCGGATAAACTGTTATGAGAGACGTCTAGTATATGAAGAGATCTCACGCTTATTACTTCAGATGGCATGGAACCATTCAAATCATTGTGAGAAATGTTCAAGTTACGAAGGAGTGGAAGACGCATGAGACTTGGAGGTATGCTTCCGTATAACCGATTTGTTGATAAATCAAGCTGCTTTAGTTGAGTTAAATTGCCTAGGGAAGTCGGAATTGCTCCCGAGATTCTGTTTTTACTTGCATCCAAGGAACTCAAATTTTTAAGCCTTCCGATGCTGGGAGGAATGCTTCCATGTAACTCATTTCTTGATAAATCAAGCTGCTCTAGTTGAGTTAAATTGCCTAGGGAAGTTGGAATTGCTCCCGAGATTCTGTTTTGACTTGCATCCAACGAACTCAAATTTTTAAGCCTTCCGATGCTGGTAGGAATGCTTCCATGCAACTCATTTCTTGATAAATCAAGCTGCTCTAGTTGAGTTAAATTGCCTATGGAAGTCGGGATTGCAAGTGTGAGATTTGGTTTATGAGATATTCTCGGTAAGTGGTGAGATATGGTGTGGGTTAGATGTGGGCTTGGGGAAATTCTTTGTTGCACCTGGTATTGTGTGGTATTGTGCCTGGGCGCACCAGTGCACAGTTTCTATCTCGATGCAATCATACGGTGCATTGGTGTACCAGGCACAATACCAGTGCACTGTAGTACTACTCGTGGGCTTGGCTTAGAATTGATAAAAATTAATTGGGCTTGAACTTATTGTAGTAACTGGGACGGACAGGGACAAAATGAGTGAAAATCGATCCCAAACCGGATGAAAATGGTTCGGGACCGGGATAAAGACTGTATAAATCGATTGATCCCGATTTAAATCGGTTCGGAACCATACAAGTCCGGATCGAACAGGTCAAGACCGAGATTCTTGCCCACCCCTACTTTTAGTTATAATGAAATTGGTACCTTTATTCATTTGAAGTCTATTGTTATTTATTACCAATCCAAAAAGCACAAGTGCTAGCTAAAAATTTGAGAATCTAGCCCCAACTTTGAAATACTGATATATAACAATTGCATATACGCTTGTACTGAAATAGTTTTTGAAAGTTCACCAATTGTAGCTCAATTGGTAGGACATTCACTCTCTTTATGAGAGATCGCGGGTTTGAGACTCACCAGTTAAGTCTCTATGCGAGATGAGGCGAGACTCACCAATTAGAATTTTGTGAGTTTTCGCTCGATTATGAGGATCACATGTGTTTGGCCGTTAGTAGTCCAGATGGACTAGAATGGAGTAAAGCGAAAGTAAATCTTCATGCAAGGAGAAGACGATAGACTAGAGCAAAAGCAAGTCTTCATGCGAGATGGAGGCAATTAAGGATATTAAGTGACAATAATATTGTAGTCTTCGGGCCTGGTTTGGTTAACCCTATAGAATCAGTCATATAGCCTTCGGGCGTAGATTAATAAATAAATAAATGATCAACAACCCAATTTAAAAAAAAAAAAAATTTCTAAATATATTGAAGGCAATGACTACCTCGCACCACCATATCCTCTTTCTCACACTACCATTGAGTTTGTTTTTTTTTATTTACTTTCTCACACCATTATATAAACAAAAACCATCAATTTTTCCCCTCACCATTCAAATCAACAATGGTTCTTCCCTCTCCTATTCGAAATCTCCTCTTCCAAAACTCTTCAAAAGCTCTTCTCATACTCAAATCGCTTGCAAATCTCCTCCCTCTCTCTCGAAAATTATCAAAATCTCTTCAAATTTGAAACCCTTAAACCCAAACTCAATAAATATGCATAACTTAACATAACAAAGAAACTCAAACTCAAAACAAAAAAAATATAAAAATAGGATAACTTTCGACTAATTTAAACTCTCAATTGAGACCGATTCTCAAGCTCATCAAAACACGAAAATTATAGCACTATGAGTTATCTAATAAACACAACTTGAATCACCTGAAAATGTTTTGAAATGAGCAAGTTATGATTATTTTACTAAACTCATACAGAATAAGAAAAAAATTATGTTAACCGATTGCACTGCAAAAAATGAATTATTTTTATTTATATAAGTGGTGTGAGGGACTCAATAGCAAATCATGAGTGAAAAGTAGGAAATAAAAAACTACGTTTTCTTCTCAGTCTGCCCCTCCCATGCCTGGCCCCCTTACTTTTTCCATTGAAGAAATGGCTGTAATGAAAAGTCCCGAATGAGAATTACTGCAGTTGGGAGAAAAGTAGTCTGAACAATGTTCTATGCGATTTTGTGTCTTATAACTTCCGGATAAAAAATTTCAAGATGTATCATTAGTTTATGATTTGTATTGCCTAAAATACTTGGTCGTGTAGCAATTCAAGTGCTAGCAGATTCATTTGTTTTGCTCTGGTAAAGTTTTGGGGTCAAGTATTTTGCAGCTGTATTAGGTTTTAACAGAGAATCCAGACATTGCAAGAAAAAAAATCAGACAAAGGGAACTTGAGATACTTCTCAGAGAAAAAAATATACAGTGATAGGTCATCCCAAGGATCACAAGTCCTACTCACAGCATACTTGTAGCATGAAATATATAGCTACTTGTCACTCTCGATGGATCCGGATCCTAATGCCTTGAAGATACTCTTTGATATGATACAGCTCAGTCACAACTTCCCCCATATTCAAGCACTCCATAGGTGATTCAGCAGAACATTTGACTCCGAGTGTTATCACTGAAACGACACAATCCATAATTTTATTTCGGCTATCGCTCTGGTTGACAATGTTATTGGACCTGCTGTTGTCTGCCTGGAGCAGGACCGGTCCACAATGTTCATCACATGTTCAGGCAAAGCCATTTTAGCAAAACTGTAAGGTTCCTTCCATCCTGAAACATGTCATCGGTAGGTCTCTTTCCAGTGAAAATCTCTAGTAACAGTATCCCGCAACTATAGACATCTCCTTTGAATGACACCAAACCACCCATTCCATATTCTGCAAGAACAGAAAGGAAAAAAAAGGGGGGGGAAGGTGATATCTCATTATGCACCAGTAAATTAATGAAATTAAAATTTGAAAGTTTCTTTAAAATGACTGAACATGTCTAGTGCCACGTTTACGACTGAAGTTTCTTATGATCAGCCATTCAGACTCAATCTAGCTATAAATTTGAGGGGCAAAAAGTACATGATGGTTTATTGGTATAATTACCTGGAGCAATGTAACCAATTGAACCTTTTATCCCAGTTGTGCTTGCATGACTATGTGTTGAATTATAAGATGAAGTGGTTGAGAAAACCTTTGCTAAACCAAAATCGGACACGTGAGCTGTCATTTCATCATCGAGGAGAATGTTGCTTGGCTTTAGATCACAATGAACAACTGCTGGTTGGCAATGATGATGTGCATAGTCTAGCACAGAAGCAACATCAATAGCTATATTTAGCCTTTGTATGAAGTTCAAGCTGGTCAACTCATCGTGCAGCCTTTGTAAGAAGTTCAAGCTGGTCAACAACTCATGCCGCTGAGATCTTCTTTGGTGTAACCACTCCTCTAGACTTCCATTAGGAATGAACTGATAAACAATTGCTTTAAAGTCATTGCCGTGGAAATCAACGCTCGAGCAACATGTTACAATCTTGACGAGATTTCGATGTCTAAGATTTCTCAAAGCATTACATTCAGCTAAGAAACTCCTGGAAGCACCTGGTTCTTGAAGTTTGAGTACCTTCACTGCAGTGATTGTTTTAGATTGCTCGAGGAATCCTTTGTAGACAGTGCCATATCTTCCATTACCAATCAAAGTATCAGCAGAGAAGCCATTTGTGGCATAGAGGAGTTCAGCATAAGAAATCCTTGGATATTGATGATTAAGCACAAATGGTGCAGAAGGTTTCATTTGCTGCATCCTTCTTTGACGGAGCATTAATATTATCAAGAAGCAGAGCAGTAGGCCAAAGCTTACAACGATCACAGTGAGGACTACTTTTAGAACAGTTGACGTTCCCCTTTTTTTCTTGACGGGGCAAGGATTCAAGTTCAGCTCATGAACACCTCCACAAAGCGTATTATTTACTACGACTAAAATTTTAGTTGCATGTGCAATGACCTGATCTTTTGTGACGGGGCCTTCAAGATCCTCTAGGTCGCCAGATGTTGAGTCGATGCTTAAGGCAAGTATGACTACGAGTACATGAGGAAGGCATAAAGATGACCAAAACGCTCTCATTATTTTGATATTTGAAATAAATGTAGTAAAAGCATGCATGTATGCGATGAAGAGAAACTTAACACATTGGTAAGATTTATAAATATTGAGCAGAGAATATTGAAATGTAAGTGTCGTGAAGGAAAATGTCGATGTCGTACGTACTACATATATACGCCTTGGATTCTCTACCTTGTGAAAGGGCCCAAATATTTTACGAACTTATTGCTTTACATCATGGCTTTGAAATATCATTGAAGCAAATGTTTCTTCATATTATTCCATTTCAGTTATCACTTCTACCAAGGTTTTTGGCTTAATTAGCTAAAAAAGTTGGTGGTAAAGTTCAAGTTTAATAGGGAGATTTTGGTCGAATTAAAATATTTACTACTACTACTATATTAAACGAGTCGAATGCATCTAAATATTTGCATGATTGACTACAAGAAACAATGGGAAAGTGAATGTGGAATATTACCTAACAATTAATTGCTGGCCGACATGTAATAGAGAAAATAATCAAAATTTCCCACTGGTGATGTGAAGGAACCACCGAAAGCAACCATTCAGTTTGTTTTAGGAAAGATACAATGATGACCAAAACACTTTGTTTGACATTTTCAAATCGATGTTGGAGCTAGGGGGCCAAATCTTGGACAGCTAGTGAGGGACAATGTCTCAGTATGATCCCCACGGAAGGAGTCAAGAATTTTGTTGAAGGTGCAGAGTGATCGAATAATAGTTAATTAATGATAATATAATAAGGGAGTTGTTATGTGCATTCGATTATTTAGCTCGATTGCACAAACTCTTTGTTGCGCTAGCTTTTTGGAATATTTCGCTTTGTTGCACCAACTGAAAATGCGTAACACCAACTTACCTTTTTTTATGAAAACAATTTTATTGAATGCTCTTATTTATTTGAGCAAAATAAAAAATAAAAATCAATGACATTTGAAATTGGGTTCATACATGTTACACTGAATATGTGCTAGATTTGGATATCTTTTATTCACAACTATTCACAACTATTTGGTTGCTCGAAAGAATAACTACCAAGCCGATGAACATAGAAGATGGGGAGGAGGCTAGGAGTTGTTTCTCTTACTCCTTGTAATTAAGTATCGTTGTTTTAGAGTTAAGAAATAGTGGTTGGGTGCGCTAAGTAACTTTTATAAATTAAATATGTAAGTTAAAGTTGGTGCAACCGAACCAAACGGTGTACACGTAGCAACTCCCTATAATAATTAATTACTTCAACATAATTTTTATTTAAACAATACATAAATAACTATACAAACACTAATTGCTAAATAAAACTGTCTAATCTATCTCCTTATAAATTTTAATGACGACTCCTCCTTATTTGATGTGGGACTATTCAAGTCAACTCCATCCCAACATTTACATGTATTCTAAAGCTACAAAATTAGGATTTTGTGATTGAAAATGTTGAAGTCTTGAACACAGTGATAAGATTCATATATTTTGAGCAGAGGAGGTTGAATTGTTCATGTAGGAGCCCCAGATATTGTACTGGAAAATCTCATGCATTTGCCTTGTCTCTCTACCTTGTAAGGGCCCAAATATTGCTTTAAATCACATACTTTGGAATAGCATGGAAACTACATGAACCATTGTTGTTTGGAACGTATGCAACAAGTCCAGCATATTTGAAGAACATTGAGCATAAATGTCCCACCATGATACCTCACAATCATGCCCAGGTCGCTATATTCAGTCACATTCACACCATACTAGCAGTAAGGAAAGTAACGAGCATTGGTGAAAAGCTTCATGTGGGGTTGCGGTTCAACTTCGCAACTACGCAAAGAGTCTAACTTGCTGTTTTTTTTTTTGGTTGACATCAATAATACATAAGCACTCATATTGGAACAAAGACTAACCATACCCATTTAGTTGTTATTTCTTCTGCAAAACGTGTTTGAAGAAACGCGTTACTTGTTAAGCAACTGGAACTGAAACCCGTGCACTAACTAAATGGGGTTGGGGAATATCCTTGGTTATGAGATCATTGAAGGCAAGTAATGCTAGTTTATCATCAGTTTTTTGTATCAGTAAAAATAGTAAGTTTGAATAAGCTCTGTTCAATTATTAGTTCTAGAAGGGTTTTCGCTGAATTAGTACTGTTTTTGCTGAAGTATTATACTGTGAGTCAGAGTTTCCATATACACTCATACTGAAATGCTTATTTAGTATATTGAAACAGTTTTTGCTCTTTATTCTGTTTGAATGTAATATATTGAAATGTTTCCGAGTATACTGAAATAGTTCCTTGCATTGTATTATAGGCTTTATTTTTCTTATGTCAAACGAGTCAATGCCTTTTCTTTTCTAATGCCTATTGCTTTTATTATATGCTGTGGAATTAAGAACCTCAACCTTTTGACAAATATTAAGGGCGTTACTTTAGAATAAAGGCCCCAACTTTTATTAAGAGAACTAACCACTAGAAACATTTTGGTGCACATACATAGTAATTTTGCCAACGGGTGCTAGCTCAGCTGGTACAACCCTACTAGTCACTCTAGACAGATCCTAACACCTTGAAGATACTCTTTGATACGATGCAATTCCAAGACAACTTCTCCCATATTCAAACGCTCCATTGGTGATTCAGCAGAACATTTTACACCGAGTTTTAGCACTGAAACAACACAATCCTGCATTCTTTGTCTGTCACTCTGGTTTACAATGTTAATGGACTGGACACTGTCTGATAGGGGCAGTGTTGGATCCAGAATGTTCATTACATTTTCAAGCAAAGCCAATTCAGCAAAACTGTGAAGGTTTCTTCCTTCTTGAAACATGTCATCTGTAGGTCTCTTCCCTGTAAACATCTCGAGTAAGAGTATCCCGTAACTATAGACATCTCCTTTGATTGACACTAAACCACCCATTCCATACTCTGCAAGTAATTCAATGATTTAGTTTGTAATGAGCACGATGATAGCAAGTTTCCATACCAATTGATGAAATCGAATTTTAAAAAGTTTCTTTAAACGAAGTAAACATGAATAGAGCCCAATCTAATGTTTTGGTCATATTTTAGGACTGAAGTTTGAGGATCATCCTGGTGTAAGATTAGTCCCTCACTACACCAAATTGGCACTTTTGTAACAACTCTAAAACAGTATCACTTTTAAGATGTTACAATTCACCAAACAATTTCAAGTCAAAACTAAATTTAGTCAAAAAAATGAAAAACAGTAACACAAAAAAAATGATACAATAAGTTGGATCACCATGAATAGTATCACTTTTATAACCATACTCTTCATGGTGATACAATTATTGTATCATTTTGTTTGTGAAAATGTGTAAAATTGTTACACTTCAAAAATGATACTGTTTTGGAGGGTGTTACAAAAATGCCAATTTGGTGTAGTGCCTAAACTACATTTTGAAAGTTTCTAAAATTTAAAGTTAGTGAGTACTGTTAAAAAAATAATAAAATTTGGAACGGTGACATCTCTATGATGATTCACACAGTACAATCAAGTGGTGTGGGAAGAAATAGCAATTTTGAAGGTAACATCTTTAGAATGTATAGATAGTGTTTATAGGCTTTTATAGTTGGTTGATTGGTATAATTACCTGGAGCGATATAGCCAACTGAACCTCTTATCAACGTAGTACTTGCATGATTTCGTGATGAATTGTAAGATATAGCCAAGAAAACCTTGGCTAAGCCAAAATCTGACACATGGGCTGTCATTTCATCATCGAGAAGAATGTTGCTCGGCTTTATATCACAATGAACAATTGCTGGCTTGCAATAGTGGTGAAGATAATCTAGTGCAGAAGCAACATCAATAGCTATATTCAGCCTTTGTAGGAAGTGTAAGCTTCTCAGGTCATGCCATGGAGCTCTTAGATGCAACCACTCCTCTAGACTTCCATTTGGAATAAACTCATAAACAAGTGCTTTAAAATCATTTCCCTGGAAGTCCATGCTCAAACAACATGTTATGATCTTGACGAGATTTCGATGTCGTAGGTTTCTCAAAGCATTACATTCAGCTACGAAACTCTTGGAAGCTCCTTGTTCCTGAAGATTAAGCACCTTTACCGCAACGATCATGTTAAATTGCTCCAGAAATCCTTTGTACACGGTGCCATATCTTCCACCACCAATCAAAGTATCAACTAAGAAGCCATTCGTGCCATCATGGAGTTCAGCATAAGAAATCCTAGGATATTGATGTTTGAGCAGAGATGGTGAAAATGGCTTTATCAACTGCATCTTTCTTCCATAGAGCACTAGCAAAGAGCATAACAGTAGAACCAGAAGTAAGGTTACAATGATCATGGGGAGAACTACTTTGAGATCAAGATAATCCTCTGTCATCCCACAGAGAATGGATACAACTTCCTATGGGGTGTCTTTGCACTCGCACAGTACAAACATTTCCCTAGCTCACAATGAACATGTTATACAAGAACAAGAAAACAAGCTCATTGTAGAGGTCTTGGTCTTGCTAAAGATATAGCATGAACTTTGAATCTGGAAATACAAGTGAAGTCCACCTTTTCCACAATTTCCACACTATAAAACGTCCCATATTGCAATCCAGAGTATTTAATGTCTCCCATATAATACGTTCCCCATGACACTGACTCAGTTTCGCTCTTCCTCGGGGGTTTAAGTCAAGGTCTATATGATAGAGATGCTAGATTGTTTCTTCAGTGTATTATTCTGTTAGATCATCTCGCACCATCACATAAGCAAAATTTCAGACAGTAGCATCTATAGTTCCGAAAGGTTCAATTTTCATGTCTCCATGCTCATCCAAAGTCCAAACCATTAAAACTTTTACAAAAAAAATGAATAAGATTGTCATGCCTACAAATTCATTGTTATGCCTCCATGTCCCTTTAGCCCTTGCTTTCTCACAAGTCACAAAAAAAAATGAATACAAGTTTACACTTGTGTTCTGTTTTATTTAAGAAGGTTTTTAGTTTGCATAGCATATGAAGGATTAGTAGAGGATTTTCAGTTGTTACTGCATCATAGTATGAGTAAGAGTGTCCAAATGTAGGACTTCAAAACAAAATCAATCGCAGTTTCAAAATTTCCAACTTCACTTTGTCGATTCAAGGTATTCTGTATTTAGGAGTGCAAAATTGTGAGTGTCATCTGTCAAAAATGCAAATACTTCTAAGAAGTGTAACACCACATGATCGTGAAATGTTGTTATATTGTGACAAAGATCTCCTCAAACATAACCATTTGATAATCGAATTGGGATTATAACTGATGCTAATGAATAAAAACTTGAGGTAGAGTCTAAGTTGACTCTCAGGACAGAGGTTGAATGAACATTAATTTTAATGCCTTATTACGCATTTGAATTGCTTTCTTTGGAAACAATAACAGTTCAGGTTATCTTCAATGATTTGTCTACTTCATTCCATATTCTCAAAGAACATTACATAAGACTTAAACCGGTCTTCAATTATGCTTCCACCAAGGCAATGTGATGACACACACTACACCGAATTTGTATTTTTGTAAACCCAAAAAACAGTATCACTTTTGAAGTGTAACAATCTACCTAACAATTTTACACATTTTCACAAATAAAATGATACAGTAATAGTATCACCATGAAGAGTATGGTTATAAAAGTGATATTATTCATGGTGATCCAACTTATTGTATCATTTTTTTATTGTTTTTCATTTTTTTTAATAAATTTAGTTTTGATTTGAAATTGTTTGGTGGATTGTAACATCTCAAAAGTGATATTGTTTTGAGAGTTGTTACAAAAGTGCCAATTTGGTGTAGTGACAGTATGTATGTATTCACAAACAGCAAGTTTCCGCATGACTATAAGAAAAAGTATCATTTGTAAACCACATATATTTTCCTGCTTTTCACTCTAGACAAGCCTTGTTTTTTATGTGATACATTTCAGCGAGGACTTCTCCCATATCCATACGCTCAACTGGTGACTCTGCAAAACATTTTACTCCGAGGCGTATTGCTAAAACAAAACATTCATACATTCTAGCCCATCTATCACTTTGTTCAAAGGTGTAGATAGCTTCACCATTGTCATCTGCGAGCAACCTTGGATCCATAATGTTCATCACTTGTTCAGGCAAAGCCATTTTAGCAAAACCATGTAGGTTTTGCCCATTTTGAAACAAGTCATCTAAGGGTCTCTTTCCTGTTTTGAAACAAGTCATCTGAGGGTCTCTTTCTTGTGAACATCTCTAGTAACAGTATCCCGTAACTGTAAACATCTCTTTGAATTGACACCTCTCCGCTCATTCCATATTCTGCAATATAATTAGTATTGGGACAAATACCAATAAAACAATACCAAGGAAATAATCTAAAGCAATAATAAACGAGACACCAAGATTTATGTGGAAAACTTTTCAATGTGAAGGGAAAAATCATGGGGCAAATCCGAGAAAATCCACTAATCAAATAAGAAGAAGTACAATAACTTCTCAAGCTTTTTGCCCAAAGTTTGAGTAAATAACACGGGTTACCTCACAGCAAATTAACCCAAAAACTCATTCAACTTCTTCTACCAAATCAATCGACAAAACTAAGTTGATATCGCAGCCATGCGTCACACTTTGTCGCACACAATCACGCCCAAATAATCAGACACAAAGTCACCATCCACGCGCACACAACCGCACCAAACACCAAAGATAATATTATGTTCTCTATTGCTTATTCACACAACAGCTTCTCTGAAAACATTATGAATAAAACTCTGTTTTATGCACCTATTTATACTTGTTTGCAGCCGCCCAACACCGCCTCAAATAGAACTTTGTTTCTATTTAATTAACCAGCTGCCAACTCATTCTTTATTCAAAACAAAAACTCTGTTTTTGTTTCTTATTGAAATTTTTTTCCTTATTCAACCAAACTTGAAATTATGTTTAATTAATTACCAAAGTTGGATCCACCCTAATGGGTTGGACTTCAACAGTTTGTTTAGAATACATGCGCATTATAGTAGAACGGCAATACAAATTTTAAAACATAAAAGCTTAACAAAATGTCAAATAGCATTCTTACCAGGAGCGATGTACCCAATTGAACCTTTTATTCCAATTGAACTGACATGAATTTGTGAAGCTTTGCTAGAAATGCCAGAGAAAATCTTTGCTAAACCAAAAGCCGAGACATGGGCTATTAGTTCATCATCAAGGAGAATGTTGCTTGGCTTTAGATCACAGTGCACAACTGCGGGTTGGCAATGATTGTGAAGGTAATCCAATGCAGAAGCAACATCAGTGGCTACGTTAAGCCTCTGTAGAAAATTCAAGCTTACCAGCTCATGTTGCTAATCTCTTCTTGGATGTAACCACTCCTCTAGACTTCCACTATGCATAAATTCATATACAAGTGCTTTGAAATCCACACTAGAGCAAGATGTTATGATCTTGACAAGATTTCAATGTCTAAGATTTCTTAGAGAATTACATTCAGACATGAAACTCTTTGTGGCACCTCGTTGTCAAAGATTGAACACCTTCACTACAATAACTGCGTCAGGTTGTTCGAGAATCCCTTTGTACACAGTTCCATAGCTTCCAACACCAATCAAATTGTTTGGGGAGAAATGATTTGTTGCATGAAGGAGCTCGGCATAAGATATCCTTGGATATTGATGATCGGCAAAAGATGGTGTAAAAAGTTTTGCTCGCGGCCTCTTTCTTCGGTAGAGCATAAACGAGAAGCATAAAATAGCCACTAATGAGCTGACAATGGTCACGGGGATAACTACCTTGAGAACAAGAGACGCCTTTCTCTTCTTCTTAATGGGGCATGGATTTAGCTTCAATTCAACTACACCTCCACGAAGCTTACTATTTCTGACAACTGAAATCACACTTGTATTTGCAAATACCCGATCCTTCGGAACTGAACCCTCAAGCTCATTATAAGACAAATTCAAGTAACTAAGAAGAGTGAAATTCACAAAATAATTTGGAATCTCACCTGATAACTTGTTACTAGAAACTTTGAAATATTCAAGTCCTCTTAAAGGGCTAAATGACGCTGGAATTTTTCCTTCAAACAAGTTACAACTAGACATGTCCAGTTCCTCGAAGGTCAAACAATTGCCAAGTGTGTCTGGAATGTCACTAGACAATTTATTTCTTGAGACGTCTAATATACCAAGAGCACTCAAGTTTCCCACTTTTGATGGCAAGGTACTACTCAAAGCATTGTGAGAAAGGACTAATACGTATTTCCGAGAGGAAAGACCAATAACTTGTTTGGGTATTGTATCATTCAAGTTATTGTATGAAAGATCCAATTCAAACAGGTTCTGGCAATCTCCCAGACTCGGAGGTATGGTTCCATGTAACTGATTTCGTGATAGATTGAGGTGAGTAAGTTGAGTTAAATTGCCGAGGGAAGTTGGAATACGTCCTGGCAATTTGTTTTGACCCAGAAACAAATACTTTAAGCTTTGAAGCTTTCCGATACCAGTAGGAATGTTGCCACTCAGATTGTTCTCTTTTGCAGAAAAAATACCTAAGTTAACAAGGTTTTCAATTCCCGTAGGAATGCTTCCATAGATTTGGTTACTTCCCATAGCTATAAGTGTGACTTGTTTGGAGAGATTGGCTACGATGCTTGGAAGCAGTCCTTTGAGATTATTATTGCCAATGTATAACTCTTCCAATGTGCTACAATTAGTTAAAGAATTAATGAAACTCAAATCATTCCCTGTATTAGTTCCAAGTTGATTAATATTAAAGTATATTTTGCGAATGTCTTGAAGTTTTCCTAGATTTCCTGGCATTGATCCTGTGAACTGATTAGTATTGAATCCTATGATTCTAAATCTTGATGCATTGGATAAGGATGTTGGGATGGCACCACTGAATGCATTTCCTCTAACGAAAAAGATTGGATATTAGGAAGACTAAGACTGATGTCTTGAGGAATTCTTCCATATAGTTGGTTACCAATTACTAAGAAGAATGTAAGATGCGAGTGATTGTAGAGGCAAGGAGGAATGGTTCCAGACAAATTATTGTTACCAACTTTAAATAATTCTAAGCTCCGAATGCAGCAAAGATCATACGGAATACTTCCATCCAAACTGTTAAATACTAGAGAAAGAACATTTAGTGATGACAAATTACCTAGAGACGCTGGGATGCTCCCACTGAGCTTATTTCGTCCAAGAACCAAAGTAGTTAGCTTTGATAAAAGGTAAGCCCTATGGGAATTCTACCAGAGAGTTGATTGGTATTTAATCGGATTTCTCCAAGGTTGGAACAATGAGTGAGATTAGTCGGGATTTCCCCCACAAAGGATTGTTATTTAATCTAAGGACTAGTAACCTAAACAAGCAACTTTTTCTTGTGGTATCAGACCCTGGAAGTTGTTATCGGTGTATGATTGTTCTAAGGAAGCTGAGGTTCCCTCTGTAAGGAGAGAGTGTACCTTTAAGTTTTGTGATTCCAAACTAGGATTATGACCCTGTCTCAATGACGCCTACTGCATGTGACCCCGTGCCATTCACAGAAGTGGATAAAGTCATTCCAAGTACTTAATGTTCCAAGTGAATCCTCGGTTATTAGATCTTTGATGAAGGCAAGCAATGCTAGTTTATCAGTTTCATTACCAGAAGGAGAAGCGATAGGGGCAAAATCTAAGCCCAACGAGTTGATGCTCAAGATAAGTGTGATGGCATGAACAAGGCATGGTAACCAAAGTATCCTTGATGTCAAGTTTGAGTTTTGCTTCCTTGGGTTATGTAAAAATAATGAAACTAGTATACGATGAGGAGAAATTTAAGCATAGAGTGAATGATATGTACGTTTGCAAACTCTTACATGAAGATGGCATAGATATGATGCATATAGTTTTCAAGAGTTTATCATTTTCCTTACTTAGATTTGGTATAAAATCATTTAGGATGCATACACATAATCTCAAACTAAACAACTCATGATAAGGAGGGAAAATGTTGTCTATACTCTATACATTCTTATCAACAATGTCAAAATACCCAGTTCAATTAGAGTGCAAGGACCCTTTGGCAAAATCAAACTCATGTACTCATATGAATGTCATTCTTCCTTTGACAAAAACTTGACCAGCTTAGTTTGACAATGAGGAAAATTGTTCATATGAACTGTTTAGTCAAGACCAAGAGATCCTTGAAGTCTCCCGTAAGAATTTTGTGATAACGACGTAAATCTATCTTCATTAATTAGCTAATATGACTAAATCAGATGGGAACTGAATTATTTTATTATTTGAGTTTGGTAAGAAAAAATGGTTTAACTTTGCGCCGAGGAAATTTAAAGTTCAATTTAATAAGAAATTTTAGTGACTCATTACAGAATTCAAATACGTCGTTAGGCAACGACAGTTATATTGATTGGTTGTGCATTGAATCAGAGAACTTGTTTAGGTCAAACTATATGTTTATACAAATTCTCAAAGGAAGAATACACAAAATATGTCTTTAATTTCGAAGTTGTTTACACTGTGATGATCTCTATGGTAGTTGAACATATGTCAAACTTGTGACAAGTCAATCCTTCATCGCTCATCATGACTTGAATCATTGCTCACATAATTAAAAAGCCCAACCAGACAATTTATAACTAGTGTGAAATCATGAAACTAAATCTTGGAAAACTAATGGCAAGACAAGCAAGCTACGCGAGTCAGACAGTTTGTGTTTCAAAACTTGGTGACTTCACTTGTTTTTGCATTATTTGTTGGGACCAGAGGTGAATAGACTAAAGCCCCCCCCCCCCCCCCCCCCCACCCCGTGTCACGAATTTGCATGTTTCAACCAACAATATTGTCTCCAACTTAGATACCAACTTCCTTTCGGGTGTGAGGTTTTTTCGAACGGGACTCAGCTGCCCCCAAAAGGCACCATTACTATTTAGTCATTTATTAACATCACATGATATTGTTCCTTACCCGATGTGGGATTAAATTTGCATGCTCAACTCGAGCCAACATCTTCACCTTGATGAGACTTGAGCCTACCCTTGTCCAAGTTAAGCTCCACCACAACATATTATCCTGCACTTCCAACTCGCCAAGCTCAAGTTTAAACCATCGGCTCTGATACCACTTGTTGGACTTGGAACCGGAGGTAAAGAGAGCAAAGCCCCTTGGCAACTTCCATTACCGACACGCCGATTTTAGATCTAACTCAGACGGTATGTATCTCTATTCTCTTTTATTCTTTTTTCTTTCTTCTCTCTTCTCTTTTCTCATAGACACAAGAACCCTAACTCATATAGGATCAATTTGATGATTGATTCAAATGAGGGATTACAAACAGAATACAGATTTCATCCCAAATTGGTTTCTGAAAAAAAACCCAAATGAAACCTAAACCAAACAAATGGAAATTCGACAAACAAACGAAACATATTTCAAATTTCCCATACAGATGGGTTTCACCCTGAACTTCAAAACGAACTTCACATTTCACATATTGGCTTGACTTTGGTTTGTTTTCTTAAGGATGAAGCAAGGAAGAGAGGATGTGATTTTTAACCTCCTCAGTTCATTTATAAAATAAAATCAATGGTTCCTCATTTGTTCATCTCATCCTTCGGGATCAAGGATCCTTAACATAGGTTTCCCTCTCTGTGTTTGCATCATGAGAAGTTTGTATTCCGAAGTCTTCGGATTTTGTATTTGGTTTCGTTCGACAAATAGCTTGTATCTGTTTGTAACCAGATTTTGAACAATGAAGGATTGTTCGTTTGGTCATAGATGTAGGCGAGTTTGTCAAACCACGTAAATTTGTTGGGTTCACTATTAGTTGTTCGTATTTCGGTATTTGACACGCTTCCGCGCGTAACATTATTATGCTTTATTATTATTATTTTATTTTCCTTCCATTCGCCACTCTAGAATTGGCATGTCACTCATACTCCACAATTAACCATATATTATTAAGGTTACAAGTGTTTAACACTAACATATCCTTTGTTTGACACCACCATCCCCACTTTTCTATTTAACACCGCCACATTTCTATCCAATACTACCACCTATTTTATGAAACCACCAAATATAAACTCAACATTTACAATTCTCAATTTTTCTCTCTTCTCCTCTCCCACTCTCGACGGTTTTGTCCCCATAACAATAACAACAGTTGTTTCTCTCCCACCGCAGTCGTTGCTCGCCTGGCCATTTTTTTCTTCCTCTATTCACTTTATTTTCTTCTTATCAATAGAATGTTGCAATAGCAGCAGTCGTTGCTGCCAGCCGCTTTGCTTTGCCATCACCTTTTTTCTTTTCTTTTTTTACTCTCACTTTAGGCTCTGCGCGGATGGAACCCATCTTCGCAGAGGTTGGAGTGAGAGCGAATGAGAAAAGAAAAGGAAAAAAAGGTCGTGGCGGGGCGGTCGGTGTTGTGATGTTGTTGTTGCTACTCTTATTGATTGTTGTTGAGAAGAAAAGATAAAGATGTAGCAAGCTATTGTTGATTAAAAATAATAGAGGGGAGAAATAAGAGATAATAAAAAATAAAAATGGCGGGGCTACAGTGGCAATGATGTTGTTGTTCTTACTTACTATTAGGAAGAAATCATTGAGGTAGAAGACAGGGAGGGAAATTTTTTTAATCGATGGTGTCATTTAGCAGGTTAAATAAAAGGTGGCGACATCAAAGATGGGAAATTATGGTGTCAAATAGTCATAGCCTAGAAATTTCGAGTAGGGGTGGGCATCCCATCCCGCGATCCCGATTCCGTCCCGACCCTATTTTTTTGAGTCTTATTGAGATTGATCAATCTCATCACAATCCTGTCTCGTCCTGATCTAGAATGTGATGGGATCAGGATGAAGATTTTCAATCCCGCCCATTTTGTCTCGTCCCGTCCCGAACCAATTTTTTTAGTATTTAGTATGCACTATATAGTATGAAACTATGAAATTATTTGTTGACATGACTGTTTTATTTGTTGTTTTATTTATTGATATGACTATTTTATTCTCACAAGCTTCCACGTGACTCGCCTAAATAATGAATCTAACTCAAACCCTCTCATTTCTTTTTATCCTCTTCCTAACTCTTGACAACAATAAGGTGTGCTCCTCTTAGTTTTTAAATGACAAACCCATTGACAATTTTTGTTAGCACTGTACAAAAAAAATGACTATCTTCAATATTGGTTCTAAAAAAAGAAGTAAAAACTAATGAAATGGTGAAATAATAACCAATGGCTTAAAATTTTATGGTTGTTCTTAGAATTGTGTGTTTGGTAAATCCAAAATTTAGTACATGCTCATCTCGTCTCGTCCGTTTGAGATGGGACGGGGTCGAGATGAGGTCTATCATGTTCCGTCCCATTCTGGTTAGGAACAAACAGGATGGAATAGTGAGGTCCATCCCGTCTCGTGCCCACCCCTAATTTCGAGTTTTGATAACTATAAATGGGCCTTACCGGCGAGATGGGTAATGGGCTTTCGGCACAAAATGTAAATGGGCTTGGTACTTTGGCCCACCAAATTAGCCCAAAAGAGGAAGAAGAGAATTGGGTTCTTCTTTCTCTACTCCGTGTTTCATATATTTCCCCAAAAACCAAAATTTTGAAGAAGAAATAGTGATGAGGAGATTTGTGAGATTGCTTACCCGCCTTCCTCGAGGAAGATTGGAACCCTTTTGCAGCAACGAGAACGCTCTTATCTCCTCTATTCGACACTTCTCTTCATCCCCAACATCTTTCACAGCAAACTCAAGAACCCCCTTTTCTGCTTTCAATCCATCGAGACAACCCACTTTTGATTTCACCAAATGGGGCGTTTTTGGAGGTCAGTTTGAGCTTTTTATGTGTTTTTCTCTCTGGGATTTTGTCAATTTTTATTATTATGCTGTTTATGCAATTGGATATTCAACTTTACTCTTTATATGGAAACTTTGATTGTTTAGTAGCATTTGAAGGTGATGAGATTGTGGGAAGTTGGTTTTTTTTTTTTGGGTTCTGTTTGATGATGAATTTGTTTATCTTATGGTATTATATTCGCTAATTTTTTGAATAGTTGAGTAAGAGATTGGTGGAATTGCAAATAGGCTATAGGCTATATGAAAATTTTTTAGTTAGGTGTGTGTGGGACTTAGAATTTTATTTATGCTACTGGTCTGTCAAGTCTAAAGATAGAGGAGTGGCTGTTTGGTGATTTCAGACTTTGTCCGGAATTGGGTTAGCTTAGGGTGGATGGTAGTTCTTAAGAAATGCGGATGGGCAAGATAAAGTTAGTGTTATGAGCTTCTTTAGAGTATCTCCAATGGGAGCTCAACCTCAAACTCAAAAGCCTGGATCCATTTGACTTATTTGAGGTTGAGGATCGGTGCACTCCAGTGGGCCACTTAAAAAAAATACACAAGCATTGATGTCTTGCGCACACAGGACAGTCTTGCGAGTCTCACATGTGTGGATTTCAGCCTTTTAGACTTGCTTGTTTAAAAATAATCATTGGAACTATACAAGCAAGAATATCCGGCTTGCGTAGCTTATCCCAAATGGAACCAGCCCATGGTTTGAACGAAAATCTCAAACATGTCGAGCTTTGAGCCATTTGTTGGAGCACGAAATTGCACCCTCAAAGCTCAATCAAACCCCAAATTTGAATTTTCAGTTTGCCCATTGGAGGTGCTCGTATTGATGGAATTATAAAGCATGATTTTGTTGGATCTGTGTCATCTCCATGGAGGTGGAGAACTAAATGAGGTTACCTCCATTCATGGAGGTTCAGAGGTGCCATCGACAACATAAAATATTTGGGTTTTCATGTACAATCCCATGCTTTAGTCTGCTCTTTTCTTTTGCAAAAGCAATCTATTATTTGCAGTCACATTTACATGCTTTTTGGGATGTTAAGAAAAAGTAGAGAGTTTGAGTTATAGCAATTAGCTTCGTACGTGTACCATGCAACTCCAATTATTTATGCTTTGTTCTTTACTGCTTAAATTTCCATAAACACATGAACTATTCCTCATCTTCTCAACGTTTTATATCGTCTTGTGTTTATATTTCAACATTTTTTTCCCCACAGTTTACCTTTCTCTATGGCTTCATCATCATGAGTTATCAATCTCTTCCAAATACCAAGTTCTGAAATATGTCAATTGGCAAACAAATTCAATTTTTCCATTGCTCGCTAATTGTATGTGTGTCTTAATCAAGGCATATCTCTTCATTTTATGATTACAATCACCCATTTGTAATCTTCAACATCCATGAGTAGTTTCTCTTAAAATCCTTGATTGGTACAAAGGATGAAAGGAAATGTTGTATGATAATGTGTTTAGGCTTTAGCTAATGTGTGCAATATGATGATTTAATATTCACTCCGATCCAGTTCGCTCTTATTTCTTTGTGCTTTCTTTTTGCTTTCTTTTTACTTTCTTTGCGCCTTTACCATTCTAATGCCATTTATGTTGATATCATCCTATTCAAAGTCATAAATGAGTACAATCATCATTCTTTCTAACTGCAACACACTTTGTTTAAGATCTATTCTCTGTCCATGTCCTGTAAAAAATGTGAAGCCAACTGAATGAATTGCCCATATGTGATTTAAAACAAACAAGATAGCAAATAAAACAGCTAATAGTGAAGGGAACAAGTGTGTTCATTTTATTCATGTTTTATTTTATGTAGAGGTATGGAGGCCCTTTTAACCCCACATGATTTTAAATTTAAAAAATATATATATAAGAACAAGAATTATAAGGACAAAGCATTTATGCCATCCTTGGGCTCTCTTTCCGTCATTTCTCACAAAATGTGGTAATATTCTCTTCATTTTAGTTAATTTAAGTATGTGGCGTTCTATTTGCTACCATGGATATTTAGTTTGTAAATATCAACATGCTGTATGTAATGCTAGGTCTAGTACCAAAGTTCCTATAGCCTTAACCTGTTTGTTGGCTTCTGACCCATAATGGTAACTTATCCTTGTGAGGCATGCTCCCTTCAAAGTTCTTAAACCCTGCTTTGTAGGATGACCCTTTTTCTTTGATGATTGAGATATATGCAAATGTCGTTGCTGCCGCAATTCATAAACGGCTAAACCCTATAGATTTTCTTGCTGAGTATTGCTTTGTTCATAATAATTTACACAGGACAGAAGAGGAGCATGTTTATCCAAACTCAACCGACACCAAATCCTGCTTCTCTCATGTTCTACCCAGGAAAGCCAGTCATGGAAGTTGGAAGTTCAGACTTTCCAAATGCCCGCTCAGCCATGAACTCACCACTCGCCAAAGCCCTCTTTGGCATTGATGGTAAGCTTGATTTATTTCTTTGATTTAATTTTGATCTGTTGAATTGCCCTACAAGAAATCTTTTTTGCTTTCCAAAAAAAGAATCACTACTCCTTTGAGTTCATATGTTGATGAGACACCTGTCTTGTCTACGCGGTTGAACATTTTTTAACTTCGGTCCTATTTTAATGCAGGAGTTACTCGGGTGTTCTTCGGATCAGATTTTGTAACTATGACAAAGTCAGACGAAGCTTCTTGGGATCTTCTCAAGCCTGAAATATTTGCGGCAATCATGGATTTCTATACTTCCGGGCAACCTCTATATCTGGATTCTAATGCTGCAGCTGCAAAAGACACAGCTATCCATGAGGTATCGTAGATTATCTACTTTGTATTAGTCAAATTTGTAGCTTTTCTTTTCATGAAGTTGTTAAAATCTGAAGTCGTTCTTCTTTCAGCAGACACTGTTTTGTTTCGTTTAATATTGCCTCATCACTTGGATGCCATTCTGCTTTCATATAATCATATATATTAAACAGTTATTTAATTGGATTAGATATATTTCAATAAAGCCAGGATTTCCTCAAGGTCAGGGGCTGCTCATGGTAGGACGTTAAAAGCTACATTTTTTGTTGGTAGAGTCGTAATTTTTGTCTAGGGACTCATTTGTTTGTATTTGTAGGCCATCTCTGGCCTATTACTTTTCTTCTGTGGTTGTTGTTTTGGATAAACTATACGACCAAAACTCCAAAAGTATATATTATAAGGATGTCAACTCGTTTTCAATGTATGAGAATGTGCTTTGGTATGAAAGACAGGACACCAACAAAGCCAGTGTGCCTACTAAGAAGTTATGAAATTTTTTCAGAACTTAGAATTACCTTTTCTATGAAGTAAACGATACAGATTCTGATAAAGAAATTAACATCAGTGTTTCACTTGATAACCAGAGAAGATGGAGTCAGGGAGTTCATTTGAGAATATTTGCAGTTGAAGAAATAATTTGAACTTACAGTTGAAAGTTAACTTCCAGACTTGAGATGAGATGGCAACTGACTATGTTTTGTATCAAGGAAAGAGGTATAGGATTCATTCATGACATATGAACTCACTGGTTTTTACCAATGTCTTTGGTATGATATCGTCCAACAGAACTCTGAGTGACATTATATAACTGTGACACACATAAAAAACAAGTATGTAAGTTGAAACTTGATACTAAGAAATTCAAACTACGGTCATTTTCATCTTATTAAAACAATACTATTCAATATCCTCTTAAAAAAAAATCCACCAGTCAAAATTTTTAGTTACCTTCAACCCCAAACATAGACAACTTCATAATCATATTGGCACCAATCATCAATTAGAACCCCGAAATTGTTCCAAACTCAAAATCCAAACCAAAGCCCATAAACGTGAAATTCCTCAGTGACTTGTATATCAGAGGAATGGGCTTTTTAGTCTGTTCTGATAAATGACACTTACTTTTAGAGTTCAAGCTCTTATACCGTGTTTGGTTTGAGAGTGAATTCCCAAGGAAAATAATGTAATAGAGAGAGGAGTGGAGGAGCACTTGAAGTTAAAGATGACCGTGTATATACATATAATTTTCCATACAAGATATTGAATCCTTCTCAGTTTATTGTGCCCATTTAAAAAAAATTTATTCATTTAATAGAAGAGGCTTATTGGCAAGTTTTTTAATGAATGCAATTTCATATGTTGTCCATATCTCTAGAAGATTGCATTCTTACACTAGTCCTTACAGGATGATTCGGAAATTGTTGCAATGATCAAAGAATTGCTGGAGACTCGTATTCGACCTGCAGTTCAAGATGATGGTGGGGACATAGAATACCGAGGATTTGATCCGTGAGACCCCCTTCTTCATCCGAATTTTTTGTGGATGTCTATGAACATGTTATAGTGATTTTGTGTGGAAGATCGTACCTGTAAAAGCTTAATTATGTTTGTTTACAGAGAAAGTGGAACTGTAAAGCTGAAGATGCAAGGAGCTTGTAGTGGCTGTCCTAGTTCATCTGTTACTCTGAAATCTGGCATTGAAAATATGCTTATGCACTATGTACCTGAGGTAAGAACCATTTTGTTTACCCAAACATCCACTGTGGAGGTGCAACTGCAATTGGTGATACTAAAGGCTATGCTGTACTTCAATATCTATGTCAATTTATCAGCCTTTTTAAACAAATTCACTTATAAATGCAAAAATAATTTGATTTGATAAAGTCTGCCAAACTGTTTTTTTCACCATGGATCAACTATTGGTCCGTTCTTTTATTTATTTTTAACCAAAAAAAAAATTGCAGGTGAAAGCTGTTGAAGAAGAGCTAGATAGCGATGACGAAGATGCAGCTGCAACTGGTCAGATGGATTGACAACTTTAAATGGTTGCGGTATTATTTCAGCTTTCTTCATGCACCACAGTACACTATTACTGCAAGTTCGATTATGTTCAGCCGAGCTGTATATTGAAGATCTAGGATGTGCATTTATGCTTATTATTCTTTGTTTTTACTCGTATCTGTATCGACCTGCATGTGTTTGTTGAGTTAGGATTGCTAGTCTTGTTGTCATCTTTTGATGTGAAAGGAGTAACTGATAGGAAGTAATTTCGCTGAATCATTTATTTATGTATCATAACTAATGTTACTACTCTGGAAGAATAAATTAAATTTTGAGAAGGAATGAAATTTTTTTTCATGTTTGATTACAGCTATGGAGTTATGCTGTATGTTGATTATCATTATGGAAAGTATTCAACTACAAATTATCATCCTTGGTGATCTTGATGGTGAAATCAGTATGGTAAACCATCATTGATCATTTATAGCATTACCATGACACAATTTTGTGGACTATTGTTTATGTTTCTCCGAACGACCAGAAATACAAAACTATCATACTATTTTCTTGTCGTTCAATATCAAAGTTCATCTTTGAAAGATTTCACTTTCTCTTGAGCTTGAGAAAACTCCCTGCACGCCTTTGATGAGCTTAAGCTCTCGAGCCACACTTCATCTCGCACTGTTGACATGGAATCATCGTTACGGTGCCAAGACCAATGGGCGTGGGTCTGGTTTAGTACCTTCAATCTGCCATGTCCAAAGCTTGCCTCTTGAAATAATGAGATAGGAGGAGTAGGCTTCGTGAAACTTTACCCACACAAAAACAATAAAACATCTCTGTTAAGAATCGGTTTCCATAAGAATGGTGTTGGAAATGGTCTAACTTTCAAAGCACACTCACATCAAGGCCAGCCCTTCTCTGTTCCCTCCATCTCCTATTGTCACATGAACAGCTCCACAAGGGTTAGCCTCATTGCTATACACCCGAGTCTGCAAACAACAAAACCTAATTATTCAATAGTGTTCACGTGGTGAACATAATAAAAGAGTCCAGATCATCTGCACCATGGTGTAGAGGTTCAGGTCGTTGGTTATTGCTTTTTCAGTTATATACCGGAAACCAATGGTGCAGACGATCTCAATTCTTGGTAAAAGTACTTACAAAACGTTCATAAGAATGAACATGGCCAGTGAAAACAATATCCGTCCTAGCATTGTAAAGCAACTCTTCCATGGCTTTTCTCATGCTTTCTCCTTCGCCTTGATGAGCAGTGTTGGTATTATACCATGGCGTGTGAAGTAGTGCAACTAACCACGGCGTCTTGTCTCTGTTCACCCTAGTCAAGTCGGCTTGAAGCCATTTGTACTGAGCGGAGGCATCATCAAACTCAGCGTAAGATCCCAACATGATAACATGCACTCCTGCTACGTCAAATGAATAGTAAAGATTTGAGCGTGACCCACTCTCACCCGACGGCATTGGCCACCTTGAATTGAACGCTTTGAACGATGGAGAATGGATGATGGGTGATGCCTCCACCTCGTGATTCCCTTGAGTTACCATCCATGGGCGTCGACTTGCATATGGTTCCACAAAGCGGCCAAATGTGTCCCATAGAGGTTGTTGGCTATCAGCATATGATAAATCTCCTGGCAGCAAAAGTAGGTCGTAATCGGTTTTGTTAATGTGCAATAGAGTTGATGCAGTCCAATCAGTCTGCCCTAGATCCCCTGTTGCAAAGAACTTAATAATTTTATCTCCATTGCTAGTATTTGCATCAATATTAGTCCCAAAATATATATACCTGCAACAGCGAATTCAATAGGGAATGCAGATGGAGGAGTTTTGAACGAAAACTCACTCCCAACACCACCACACCGATAGTAATAAACCGTATTAGCTTCCAACAGTCCAACCTTAACATGATGGATTTTCCCTGAGGTGTAGAGGAAGTAACGATAAGATGTATGTTCTCCTGTAGCCGACTTATCGTATTTCCCTGATATTTTACCATACTCAACAGTTGAAGGAACAGTTTTATCATCTGTAACCCATGAAACTTTCATGTGATCTCTCCCGACTAATGAAACATGAACCTGTTGTGGGTGTGACTGGGAATTGTCATGGGGTGTAAAAATATTCCTACCAGGTGGTGGTCGAATGTATTCCTGCAATGTATGAGAGTCTACAAAATTTTCAACTACTGAGATGAAAAGCACAGGCAAGGCAAGCCAAAATGAGAATGATTTTTCCATGTTTGTTTGAAAAAATTAGTCTTTTTTGGCTGGTTGTAACAAGAAGTGTTTGTGTAAAGGTCAAGTCAAGAAAGTGTTTTGGCATACACTTGGGTATGCTTTCAGCAATGTCTTTGCCATATTTTTCTACTATTTTGATGTCAATAAGTTTGCTTTGGGATTTAGGTTTGGCCTACCTTGGTTGGGTAGTCTCATTCTGGATGACCCAATAGTTTTTGTTTTAGCCTAAATTTTCTAACCATATATTTGAATAATATGGAGTGATGTGCCACTTGGAAACTCATTTTCCCAGCTGAAAGTCTAACAGGATTTCATTGAAGTATGTAATAGGAATGTTTAGTGGTTGGTTCCATAATAATAATTATTTGGTCTCAGGACAGTGAGACATTTTGGTCATAGTTCCATTATGTGATCGAATGCCTGATGTTGTGTTAAGATGGCAGCAAGGGAAGGAGCCAAGATTTTTCGCCAAGGAGGGGGGCAAAAGCAAAAAGTTTTGAATAGATCATATAAATCTAAATTTCGAAGTTATTTTGATAAAATACTCTCAATTTTTGCTTTTTATACAATAATATTCTCAATTAACAATTGACTAAAAATTAGTGACAAACAAATAACTACTTATGTGGTTATGGTTATACTGTGAACATTTAAAATTTTGGTTTTCAAGAGAAAACAAAAATCTTAGGGTCTGTTTGGTTGGCAATTTTTCTTGGTTAATAGAATCAATTTTCCTTGTTATGCAGATTTTGTTGTTTGGTTGTCTATTTACTGACAGGAAATTAATTATTCATAAAACGGTTTTCTCACTACTTATGGGAATTCAAGTCCAAGGAGGAGGCCTCAAAAACGGATTCACGGAAACAATTTCAATTTCCTTGTCTAATTTTAGTGCAACCAAACGGACCCTTAGTGTTTTTGTTTTTGAAATTTCATTTCACAAATATTGCAATGATTTTAAGATTACTTACAAAATTAATGTTTGTAAAATGGATGCTAAATTAATCGATATGATGTCAACTTAATTAATTATATCCATAAGAACCCCAATCAGCAGTAGCTAAATGTAGATGGTGAAAATGGGTTTGATTTTATAATAAAGTAATTGTGTGAAGATGAGGTGGTATGTGGAATACCAGTAAGAGAATAGCGAATGGAAACGACTACTCCACACCACCAAAAGCGTTTTGTCACGTTAAGAAAGTAATTGTGTGAAGATGAGGTGGTATGTGGAATACCAGTAAGAGAATAGCGAAAGGCAACGACTACTCCACACCACCAAAAGTGTTTTTTCACGCCACCATGTACTTTTTTTCCTACTAACCCACACCGCCCAAAAAACTGTTTTTTGATAAAACAGTAACATAAAAATAGGATAACTTTCGACCAATTTAAACCCTCAATTTAGACCATTCTCAAGTTCATCAAAACATGAAAATTGTAGCACTCTGAGTTATCTAATAAACACAAGTTGAATAACTTGAAAATGTTTTGAAATGAGCAAGTTATGGTCATTTTACTAAAGTTGTGCAAATCTGTCCAGAAAACTTAAAATGGGGTAGTGTCCCTGACTTTCGGCCAACCTATATGATTGATCAAGACTGATTCTCAAGCTTATAAAAACATGAAAATTGTAGTACTATGAGTTATCTAACAAACACAATTTGAATCACTTAAAAATGTTTTGAAATGAGAAAGTTATAACTATTTTGCTAAAGTCACACAAATCTATCCGAAAAAAAAAGTTTGTTCGCCCCAATCAATACGAGTTTTTTTACAAAATCTTGCAGTGTCCTAGGAGAGGTTTTTGCATAGCACATTGCAAGGTTTTGCAAAAATCTCGCATTGGTTGAGCGAACAGACTTTTTTAGGCAGATTTGCACGATTTTAGTAAAATGACCATATGAAAATTGTAGTACTATGAGTTATTTAACAAACACAATTTGAATCACTTAAAAATGTTTTGAAATTAGAAAGTTATTGTCATTTTACTAAAGTCGCACAAATCTATCCGAAAAAGAAAAAAAAATTTGTTCGCCCCAACCAATACGAGATTTTTACAAAATCTTGCAGTGTCCTAGGAGAGGTTTTTGCATAGCACATTGCGAGGTTTTGCAAAAATCCCGCATTGGTTGGGGCGAACAGACTTTTTTTCCAGACAGATTTGCACAACTTTAGTAAAATGGTCATAACTTTATCATTTCAAAACATTTTCAAATTATTCAAACTGTGTTTGTTAGATAACTCATAGTATTACAATTTTTTTTGTTTCAATGAGCTTGAGAATTGGTTTCGATCGAGCATATAAGTTGACCAAAAGTCAGGGTCACTACCTCGTTTTCATTGCGAGACAGATTTGCGTGATTTTAGTAAAATGACCATAATTTGCTCATTTGAAATCATTTTCAAGTGATTCAAATTGTGTTTATTAGATAACTCATAGTACTACAACTGTCATGTTTTGATGAGCTTGAGAATCGGTCTCGATCCAGTGTATAAGTTAGCCGAATGTCAGGGATACTACCATATTTTCATTGAGAAACAGATTTGCACGACTTTGGTAAAATGACCATAACTTGCTCATTTCAAAATATTTGCAAGTGATTCTTATAATCGGTTTCGATCTAGCATATAAGTTGGCCGAAAGTCAGGGACACTATCCCGTTTTCATTGCGAGACAGATTTGCGCGACTTTAGTAAAAGGACCATAACTTGTTCATTCCAAAACATTTGCAAGTGATTCAAATTGTGTTTATTAGATAACTCAGAGTAATACAATTTTCGTGTTTTGATGAGCTTAAGAATCAGTCTCGATCGAGCATATATGTTGAACCAAAGTATGGGATAGTACCATGTTTTCAGATACAAAGAGGGGAGGAGAGAAAATTTTTAAATTTTGAGTTTTTATTGACGGTGTGAGAGAGAAGTAATGATGTGGGAAATAAAGTAGGTGGTGTGAGAGAGAAAAAGTTACTTTGGTGGTGTGAGAGAGCACTTTTGATGGTGTGAAATAATCGTTACCACAAAGAATAGTTATGTGTTAAGTGATTGAATTGAAGTGCAACAGGTAAATTACCTTTTTTGCATAGAACCTATAAGAGTTGTGGTGTAATTTAGTGGGCAAACAAGGTATTTTCATTGAGCATGTCACTACAACTTGAAGCTTTGCTAGGCGTTGAGGGAGGGAGCGAGGGATGGGTGGTAACCACCTATCTGCCTCGAAATGAGCACATTGGCTTTTAGATGCGTGATATTGCTAATCGCGAGAACTTTCACCCATCTCTCGCCCGTTTCCCTCGTTCCCTCCCTAGACCCCTAGAATTTTCGCTTTAATGAGAATAGTAGGTCTTAATATTTATTTAATATATATTTTAATAAAGGTTGAACCATAGTTTCTTTATATCTCAAAAGGGGCAATATAGTTTGTTAGTTTTTTAAGGGAGGGCAATCAATGAAAAGTTGATTAAAAATGGTACTAGACCCACTCTATTTCTGTACAACAGTGTCATAAAAGTTAGCGGTGTTACGCGATATACACGATGAAATGGCCATTATATTCCCGACATTAAATAACCTCAACTTATTTGGGATGGAACGGGACGGGATCAGCGTGCTGTTTGTGACTGCTGTGAAGATTATCATCATATAAAAGTGTGAAAAATAATTTTATTCTAATTAGATATAGATGTGGTTTGCAAATATAAGGGTATTCACTAAATTCCCTAACAATGAAATCGAGTGGGCGGACTTTTATAAAATGACATAATAAATGGGACCCACTAAGAGTATTGTGTCGTTGGTCTCCCAACTAATTTTACAATTTCATTACTGTGGAAAACAAAATTCATAGTTTCTTGACAAAATGACAGTTCATCTTTTGTTAGGGAAGAAATATAGACTTATTGGTGATGCTCTAACATATTCATAATGGTTTACTATCAATACATATATTGTAATTAAAAAATTTATTTTTATAGTTCGGAGCATCTCAAATTCTTGGCTCCGCCTCTGAATGTTTCCTTCTGAATATATATTACTCAGTTAATTGCTATTTTTCATCTTCATTTAAATATTATTAATATTTAAAAATTAAATAATTGAAGTCACTTTTATTAAGAATTCAAGTAGTCTATCTTGTTTTTGCTTAATGAATATTTATTTTTCGAAGTAACATTTCTTTTGCCATTGATCAACTTCATCCCACACTGTTTCCAACTAAACAACATACAAAAAATTAAACACACTGTCTCCCTCCACTTAACTCATCCACTAATAATCCCATCTCAACAACAATAATATCTCCTCCTACAGTACTTCGCTGTCTCTCTCTGCCCTCTTCAAAGCTCAACAATGGCAGAACCTCCACTACTCTTCCGCCACTCTTCACTCCCCACACTGTGAAGAAGAACCCATGAAGAGGAGATCCCAATTTCATCATCTCGATCTGTGGCTTCCTCTCCGAGTCAGAGTTTTATGACCACCCCTCACTCACTCTGTTCTTCAATGGAACCGTTTCCAATCTGATTCATAGATGCAGTTTTTCCTTCGAAATGTCTAGATCTACAAGTTCCTGACCTCTACAATGAGATTTAAGAGACCCCTTCACCTCTTATTCGCTCTAGTGCTTCTCATCGCGAGTGTCACCACTTTGAGCTGCAGAGTAGCAGTTCTTCAAAGCTTCGCGAATCTAGAGAATGGGTTCTCAGTGAATCGACGACGTATACATACACCACTTTCTTCGAGCTTGAATTCAACCTTGTTAAAGTTTGCGGCAATTGATGTTGGAGAAGCGAAGGCAAAGCAAGAGATTGAACAGTTGCTTGAAGGGGAGTTTGGAGGGAGGCACCGATCCATCTCATCTTATAGGAAGGAGAATCACTACTATAACTTGCCTGAGAGAATTAGAAGGATCTCCATTCCGATGCGGCTTCGCGTGCTTAAGTACTTCAAAAACTGGCCTGAGTTTCGGAGGGTTCTTAGGGAGTGGTTTCGGAACAAGAGATTTCATCCGGAGATCATGTTGCAGTTGATTGAGCTTGTGAAAGGTCCTCTTGATCGGTACTATGGGGTTAAGGATAAGAATGGGGTGGTGTATTCGAGCTGTGCAGTTGTGGGGAACAGTGGGATTTTGCTCAAGAGTGAGAATGGGAAGTTGATTGATAGCCATGAGATGGTGATTCGATTGAACAATGCGAGAACGAAGGGGTTTCAGCATCATGTAGGATCGAAAACTAGCATTTCGTTTATCAATAGTAATATACTGCATCTTTGTGCTAGAAGAGAGGGGTGTTATTGCCATCCGTATGGTGAGACAGTTCCGATTGTTATGTACATTTGCCAAGCGGCGCATTTCATGGACTACACGGTGTGTAATTCGAGTCACAAGGCTCCGTTGTTGGTCACGGATGCACAATTGGATGTGTTGTGTGCGAGGATTGTGAAGTATTATTCGTTGAAGAGGTTTGTAGAGGGGACAGGGAAGGGTCCGGAAGAATGGGCGTCTGCCCATGATGGAAGTATGTTCCATTACTCTTCGGGTATGCAAGCTGTGATGCTAGCATTAGGGATGTGTGGCAAAGTGAGTATATTCGGGTTTGGGAAATCGGAATTGGCAAGGCATCATTATCATACGAATCAGAAGGCTGAGCTGCATTTGCATGATTACGAAGCGGAGTATGCATTTTACCATGATTTGGTCACCAACCCGCAGGTAATACCATTCATTACGAGCAAGTTCAAGATTCCTCCAGTTGTGATTTATCATTGAATGAGTGGTCTAGATTCCGAAATCTAACCCTTTGGTGTTCATCGAGTGGTGGTCATGTTGTAATACTAGACTTCCAAGAATGTTGGAAGGAAAAGGAAATAGGTAGGGCAAATTTAGAAAACTCTTCTTTTAGTGTGAATGGCATGTAGTACTAGCAAAGTTAGTTCAGTGAAATCTAGAAATGGCTCCTTCAAGATTTACTGAAAAATCTAATGTTATTTTGAGAATTAGTGCCACTTAAAATTTGATAATGAGAATTAGTCAACTCTTTGTGTGCATTGCTAATGAAACTTGATGTGTCTGCATCCTTTTCTTGCGAGTCGTTTTCTGGCCTTTTAGCAATTTTAGCCTAGTTTGTCAAATGTTGCGACTTTACTGTTATAGCTAGATAACTCCTTGGTGATGTCATGAGAATTAAGCATTGACTTAGGCATATTGCTATTTATCTACTTGGCCCATTTTTGTTCAAGATAAGTTAGCATGTGAATAAGAAGCACTTGGTGGACTTGAAAGGTTTGTTTCAACTAATTTATGACTTTATGGGTTTCTATATCTTACACTTGAACAGTTATGGGTTAGCATTCTTACTTTGTGATATAGTCTATTCACTATCTTTGTGTGGAAAGCTCACTTTAGCTCATTGATCTTCAATGTTTTTTTGTGGGAATTGCTGGTGTATAGCAAACGACATAGACGGCTCGTTCTGCAAGTATTATGAAAGGAAGTTTTCCTTTATTACCTTTTCTTCTTAGTTGTGAGACCAACTAAGAGTTACTTTCTTATTTTTTTGCCTTAATGAGCTATGTTTATAAGAGTCTTCTCTGACATCTTCCCTTGTTTTTTTTTGGGGGGTGGTTTCCTTGAAGAATAATCTATGTCAATATTATTGTCCATTTTGTTTTGGTTTCCTAATGTGCATCCAGTTTATTTCTGTATGAGTTGCATGTACATGTATTTTGTTTTATTCTGGTCGCAGTTGGATGTCAGGTGTTTACACATATGACTCTGCAGATATCTGATATCGTAGTGAAATTTGTGATAGAAGCTTGAATCTATGTATGGCTTTCCAGTAGAGAGGATGAAAATGGGTATCAGGAAGTTAGATAACTTGAGGATTATATTTTATCGCGAAAATTCTAGGGGTCGAGGGAGGGAACGAGGGAAGGGGCGAGGGATGGGTGGACCATCCGCCTCTAGATGAGCAACAACGCACATCTCGTGGTTGATGCACTTATCTCGAGGCGTCCCTCGCCCTTTTCCCTCGACCCCTAACAACCTAACAAAGCTCATTTTATCCAAAAATTCTAATTGTCGGGGGAAATGGCAAGGAAAACATGGAGGGAGGGAGGGAGGGGACCGTCCATCCCCTCGGGATGCGCGCAAGAAAAGTCGACGCATGCATCCCGAAGGGATGGACGGTCCCCTCACTCCCTCTCTCCCTCCCTCGCTGTTTTCCTCGCCGTTTCCCTCGATGATTAGACGAGTTCCATTTTATCATGAGAGGTCTCTCATGTGCAATTTTGCACTTTTTAAGAACCCTGAAAGCTGACATTTTATCCTTGACTTGACGTGCTCCTCTGCTAGATATCTTTTGCAATCAGATCTTTTCTTGGCATGAACCCTAATCAAGTGTAAAATCGGTTGCTTCTGTAATAGTATTCGTAATGCTGATTGTATGAAGTTTACATTTATTTTATTCCCCTATTTTGAAAGCAATTGTGAACTCTTTTGGTGTCTTTTTGCGCATGGATGATCGTACTCGATGCCTTTTACGGTCGGATTATGCCCGTGTTTGCGTGGAGATAACTTTGGCGGAAAAGTTACCGAGTAGAATTTGGATAGATAGATCTAACAATAGGAGCTTTTGGCAAAAGATTGAATACCCGGGTTTCAAATAGTGTGATTATTGCTCATTGCTAGGGCATCAGGAGTATTATTGCAGAAAAAAGTTAGTTCATAAGGACAATGTGAGAACACCCAACTTGGTGAAAGAAGATAAGACTGAGAAACAAAAGGTGGAAGCCAAAGTCTTCAAGCAACAATATGTCTCAGTGGTCAAACAAAATAAAGTTTCAAAGCCAGAAGCTAGCACTAGTGGTGTAAAGAATAATCGGGTTGAGGGAATCCAGGAGGGAGTTGGTGCTGAGAGGCCGATAGTTAAAGATTCAGGGAATGTCATGTTGTCAAACAAATTCGAGTCACTTACGGAGAACATAGTTGAATAATCAATTCCAGTCAGTGACATGGTAGAGCCAAAAACAACGGAGGAAGGACTTCTTGAGGCGGGGTACACAGCTGTTGAGATTGAAAAAGCGATTGAAAAACAATGAGAGACAATTCCAGGGCTTGTTTCGTCCCAGCCAGAGCTTGTTCTGCCAACAACAGGGCTTGCTTCGTCAGAGCAAGTCGCGCTCAGAGCAGAGCGTGTACGCTCTGTTTCTGCAGAGCACGTAGCGTCACCAATAGAGCAAGTTGATTTGGTGAACAAAACATCACATGCTGTAGATGATGATCTAAGGAAGTTGATCCCTAGGAAAAATGCGAATGATGGCCAAGCTTTTCTGCAAGAATGTGATAATGCTTCAGGTAGCAGCTCAAGGACGCAGAGAGCGCACGAATATGTTAACCAATTGGAACCAGGGATGGCGCAGGGGGTTTCGATCAAGGCTGTAGCTGGGGATGTTGGGATCTCTAGCCCAGGGAAAACGAAAAGCAGTGGGAATGCTTCTTTACAGATAAATGCAATGATTCCAAGCAGCAACTCCGGGCCAACAAAGGAGGACGCAGTAGCTGAAGATGATCACGTTGACAGTGGATTTGTTTATGGCGCTGGCAATGGTGCTAGCAGTGGAGCTCACGTTGGTGTTCAGACTCGCGTTCATAGTGGTGACAAGGTGCATGACTGGAAGGTAGGGGTTCCAGCAGATGCGGGTATTGTACAAGATGATGAAACTTTAGTGGACGCAGTAGTACTTGAAGCATCGGACATAAAACATATTAACTATTTGGTTCGTAACGCTAACAGCGAAACTGAAATGGAGATCGATACCGACATTTCGGATACAATCAGTTCAAAAAAAGAAGATTTGGATGAATACACCATCAGGTCAAAAGTAGTGTCAGGTTTAAAGACAGACCAACTTCGATTATCGAAAAGATTTGATGCGACAGACTTCAAAGACATCAAGGTATTTCCTCGAAAATCATCTAGAATGAAGAAAAGTAACAGTAAATACAGGCATTGATATAGGGGTTTGGTCAGTATTTATTTTGGGTTTGCTATGATATATGTCCTCTGGTTCTTTTTATCGGGTAAAGTCGTCATGTACCTCCGACTGATGTAAAAGATTTTTTTCAAGTAATAAATTTTTTTTTTTTTTTAAATTGAGAGAATTTTTTGCAAGTTGGGTCAAGATTTCAATTCAGACAGAAATTTTGTTGTTGCAATCGGCAAAACTGTTCAATATATGTTTTCTATTTATAGAAGCAATAAGGAGTTATTTGTAATCTTGATTTGAGCTGTATCTTTCACTTTGACGCCTTTTGGCTTGTGATTCACAATTTTTCTTTGTGGGAATCCAAAGTTGTGTGTTTGTATGTGCCAATGATGATCTTGTTGCGCATCTCCAGCACCTTTCATAGCAGCAGCTAGTCTCTGGACAGGCCATGATCTTTCATATTTGATATTATTATACGTTGGCTCTAAACATGTTGAACTCCTAAATGGCAGGTCATATTCTCTTGCAGCTTTGGGTCGGTTTATGATGTTAGGAGTACTAATTCTCTGGATGTAGTTGGAACCTGAAATTTGTGTATGCGGTCTTCGATTAGCTTGTAGCACAGCACCCCAACTTCCTCTTTGTTCTACAGCCCCAAAACTAGATTTTATTTATATTTTACTGTTAGAAGTAAATTAAGTTTTCTAATGGAGTCGCATGCACAGCTGCAACTATATCTTCATGAACCAAAAACCTGCAACTGTATCTTCTTGAACCAAAAACCAAACTTATCTAAAATTTTCACCTTATAGTATGATTGATCTGATTTGTTTGGTTAAGTTTACTGAGAACTGAAAAAAAAAGTGTTGAATGAAACTATTGATTTAGTTCATTTAGGTTTTCTCATGAGAATCCAAACTATGAAAAGGTGAAGATGTGAGAGAGAGGAGGGGAATGTAGCACTTTAGGCTGCGTGGACTTATATCCTTAGTCGACAAACTACAATTACGATTAAGTGAGGACAATATTGGTAGTATTTGAGTTGAATGACATGTACATGTTAGGGTGAGTATGGGATGGGATCTGCTTATCCCATCCCAAACGGGTTGGGGATGAGATTATATGGTCTAAATGCATTTCTTGCATATTCATAGCAAACATGATTTAACAACATAATTCTATATGATTTAAGTTTTACACATCAACTACATTAATAAACAAGTCTGAAATAGTTAATGTTATTAGTACATGATAATCAAAAATATGAAAAATCAAGAATCAAGTCAGATTTAATTAAAATAATATTAATATTAAATAAATAGTTTGGTACGAGAAGGGATGGGTAAGATTGAAAATCTCCATCTCATTCTCATTTCACTCTAGAATTGGAATGGGATGCAATTGAGATGGATTTAATCAATTTTTCATAAAGATTCGGAAAAAAAAAATCAAGACAGAATGAACGATATCACGGGATGGGACGCTCACCCATAAATTATTTATTTTGGACCTTGGCTTTTGCTAAATTTTATATAGTAAAATCCAGAAATCCAAATCCGATAAAAATGAAGGCTAGCTATCCAAAACAGTATCCATTGCGAGCCATATCGATAGGCGAGTTTTCCCGCAGAACCTTTTCCATGGTAAATGATATTTCAAGGACCCCAGTTCGTCCAGTTGTCATTTTATGCCCATTGGCCATTCTCCATGGAAGAAATCTCTGCTGCAATTCCATCTTTTTTTCCTTCCAAAAACCCTAATTTCATGACGTCTTCTTCCTTCTCCAAACCCTTGCAGAGATTCATCCATCCAATCCAAGCCCAGTATGATGGAGGGCTCTGTGGAGGAGGAGAATTCATGGAAATTGCCCCAAGACTTGGATCAAGGCATGAATCGCATGATTCTCTCTCGCAAAAGTGACTCTCCTTCATCTGTGGTGATCAATCAAGTGGACCCATTCCTTGTTGAAGCTTTACAGATTCCACGAGAGCGGCTTTCGAGTAAGTTTCGAGTTGTTTAAGAGTTAATTTACTGGTAATGAAATGATATGAAACATTCCTTCTGTTTAATGTTTAAGGTAGCAACAATTGCATCAATTGGGGTAGTCAAATTTTGTGATTAATTAGATTTGTAGTTTATTAGTATTAGAATGTGTTTTCTTTCTGTGATATATTAAGTAGATTGCTGATGGTTCACACCTATTCGCAAGTTAGTTTTATATTTAATACAAAAATGTGATGTGTGGTAGCAAGCATTTGGCATTGCAATTCCATTAGGAACGATAATTCAACCTCCCAATACACCAAATCATGTTTGTGTCATGATTGTGTTAATCCGTAAGAACTAAGACCCACTAAGTAAATGGGTCGTTTTGGGGTTGAGTATTGTTGTCACTAGACATGTCTTGCTTGCTATGTACTTGTTCTTTTGTTATGTAATTTACATAAATGGGTTGTTGAAAGAAAATCAATGAGGCTCCCAGAAAAAGATTACGTTGCATCGAACTTAGTTGAAAATTATCACACCCCAGATGAACATATGATGCTCAACCACATATTCCTATTGATTCTCGCATTCTCTGCCCAATACCAGAGGAGAGACTTGGTTTGGAAGATTAAATAATTGCCATACTTTATCTTGTAATTTGGTTGGAAAATCCGTGTATTCCTCTCTTTCCAAACCACCCATGTAATTGCATGTGACATTGTCCCACAACCATGCTTAGCCTTTACAAACATTGTTTTTAGAAATAGTGGATTGTAAATGCATCTTCTAGCGCTATATTGTTATTGAGCCAGTGAGTTGCCCAAAAAGGTATAGTAGTTATAACGAATTGAAACAAGAAGGTCTTCCTATCTCCCTTCCATCCTTTTAGCTATAGAACTCTAGGTGAACTCGATGAAGTAGTGAGCAAAGATTGGTTTTAACTTTTAAGAAAAACTTGGCACTCTATTATCTTGAGTTAGGATGCTTACCTTCTAGCTGCGTAAGAGAACTTCAAATCCAATTCAATTTGGAAGTATGTATTTGGCTTGAAAAAATTTGGGATCGAAGTCTAGGAATTTTGTCAGAAGGGGGCATTCATATTGCCTATGGCCTTTTAATGGCCACCTGGTTACTTAGAAAAAGAAAGAAATTTCAAAATCATCTACTCACATTCCTTTTTTTTTGTAGTCAAACTTTTTGATGAATGCAGATGGTTCTTTAACCAATCTCAAGGACTAAAACAGATAATAAAGTAAAACAAAAACTATGAGAAACAAAAAGCAAATGTTCTAGGACTCACTTGGCTGAAGTCGTAACTACAGATAAAATTTTCTGAATAAGTTTCTGCAAATCTATGTCTGTGGTATAGAGACAGAATCTCATACCTAAATGGTTAAATATGCAAGAAGGTGAATTTCACCTTTGGGGTATTTGCAATGGAATTTACAGTGTGTTTGTTTTCTGAGTGAATCTCGTTCTGCAAATAAACCACTTTTGTTTCATTTTACGTGTGAATGGGAAACAACTTACACAGAACACTGTAGACGTTCTTTACCCACACTAGCTCATTTACCCATCCATGCAAAAAATCCAAAGCAATCAAAGAGTGGAAAAATATCCAGTAATTGTTTCTAATCAAGCACTTCCTAAAAAGTATGTGAACATCTATCAACCAGCAGATGTGCGGGTACTATTTAACTAATAATCCTCAGTGAATAGCGCAACCACAGCATCAATAGAAGTGAGTTATATACATGGTAGGTTTGATTTTATTTGTAACTTTGATGGAAGCCAAATCCAAACATGGAATTGTGGATAGATGGTGGTAGTTTAGAGGTGTTCTTTCCATACTCTCTGAGTTGGTTTTGGTTTTATAGGTTGTTTTAAAGTGGAGAAGAAGGTCGTTGCATAGTGAGGAGTCCAACTGATGGGGATATCTAACATTGGCCAAGAGTTAGTGGAACTTTGCACTTAGATATTTTAATTGTTAATTGGCAGTATCGTGAACAGTTTGAGTGTGCTTCTTATATAACATGACTTTCTTTTTCCCTTTGTTACTACTGGCTTTTCTGTCTCACTGTAAATGTTTCTGTTGTCTTATTCAATACTACGGATGGAGCAGGAGAATGAATTTCGGCAGCAACTAGAGTTTCAGCAATTGCCTACTTCCTACTTAAGGTTGGCAGCTCACCGTGTGGCTCAACATTACCATCTGCAGTCAATTGTCATTGTGGACAACAATCTACCTGATGGATCAGGGGCAGGATTATTGTCCGGAAAATTTCTGGGTACCGACTTCCTCCAGTTCGCCTAGCAGATATTGCAGTTAGTGTACCACAAGAAGATACCAAAAATGTGATGGCAATCAAACAAAGACCACAGAAGCAGTCTCAGATTGCTAATGGTGTAAATAGTCATGCTTCCGAGTCAAGTAATTTGAAAGTATGGAAGAAAGAAAGGAGGAATATAATAGAGCTCGTGCAGGAATATTAGCCCAAATAGTTCTGATGATGCTGATGGAAGACCACAACTTGAGCCCTCTCACCAGGATAATTCCCAGCACCACTCAATATCAACCAGGATAGGTGAGAAAACTGTTTCCGAAGTACATCAAGTGAATCTTGGCCGAGGTTCAAGCGGTTCTTGTTCTGATTGCGGTGTACCAGGTAGAGGGGGGACAATGGAGCCAGTTGGTCGGTACAATGCGAACAATAAGGTGGCTATTATTCGTGATCATGAAGTCGACCTTAAAAATCCTGATTATGACAGGAGCTACGAGAGGTATGCTGGTACATTTTAAAATTTTCATTCTTATCTTATTGTTCACCAGTTCACTATAGACTATGAGGAAGAACACTTTCTCATGCAGGTATATGCAAAGATTTGATCCATGGTTAGGATTCAATGGAGGACCTTACAACATGCAGCCGATGTTCCCTCGATCTTTGAGTTACGGCACTGAGTTTCCACAGTTTGGATCGTCTTATAGGCCCAGGATTTTTCTCGAGCGCCCACCCCATTCAATCCACCAACACCTAAGAGACCGTGGCCTGAAGCATCAACCTCTGCTGGTATTAACTGTGGCTATCCAGAGAGAGTGATGGCATCATTTGGTCGCGATCATGTTGGTGCAAGCTACACCTCTAACAGTTACATGGATTCTTCCCTTTATTCTGTTCCCCGCCATGTAGGGCCATTCATCTCTCCTTGTGGACATGCTCATCAACCATTTTTGCAGGTATGAATGTAGGATTACTTGCCCAGGGTTCTGTTTTCACTGTGTGCGTGATGTCTTCACCAAGGGCCAACTGGTAGCAACTCATATGTCCGACCATCAGAAATAATATTTTTACTAGGAAAAGTGCATCAATTTGGCGGTGAAGGCATCCCCAGTGGTGTGGGTTAGCCCTCTATACCTTGGCACTCTGGCTGAGTGCCACCTCGTTAAGAGAAAAAGGAAGTTTATTTCTATAGACACTATGCCTGTCTTCCTCTATTAGTTATACTTCCTCTATTAGTTATACACAGAACATTTTGAACTAGCTTCTGCATGGAAATTTTAATTTAATGCACCGTGTGTTTTCTTGTACAGCCTCAGCAGCACTTGGAAGCAATATATGGAGCAGCTTGGCCCCGATGAGGGGCTTCAGCCATGCCTGCACACTGCCAGGACAGATACAACCTTGAATGTTCCAAAGGCGTTGGCCGCAATGTTTAGTCTGAACTGGCATGGGTGCAGGCATAAAAACCTGAGATTCATTGGAGAGGGTACATTTGACCTTTTGAAACTTGTTTGCCCAACACCTTCGGTCTCAGGTTCAGTGGATGCCTCTTTGCATCTACCTTGTTCCAGCAGTGCCATCACTCAAAACTCTTTGATGGAGCCGTGCTATGCCACCAATGACAATGATGATTATGACAGTGGTAATGATGATGACAAAATGAAGAAGAAAAGTATCGTGTAAATGCCAATTGATAACAGTTTTAAGGTATGTTATTATCAACCAATAATTTTAACCAAGGGATAATACCCTTATTCATATTTTCTAGATTTGTTTAGTTTTGTGCTATGGAATGGCCAAGGTCTGTTCTATCTTTTTAAGAGTTTGACACACCGTTCACCTAATCTAATGCAGTGCTATAGTCGTGCAATGCGAGATTGTTGTTTGCCAAAAAGTTTTGGCCTGAGATAAATGTTTGTATCTTGGTCTGTCCAATCATCTAAGCATACACTAGCCAGCTCAATCTATATGAGTATTCTGTTCTACAAGGGACAATGCGTAAAGTAAACAAATGGTAGTGTATATTACAGGCCTGTCTATTTCACCTACAAACTTGTGTGCTATAGTCCTTTTGTTACCAATTTTATACACTTATTATCTTCAGTTATTCTTGAGTACTTCTTTGTAATATGCTTGTGTTATGGAAAATTAATCAAGTTAGTATGTGCATAAAAATACAGAATAGTTGGCCTTGTTAGGTTCATGGATATCTGCTGCCAAAATTAAATAAATAAACATAAATTTCAAGTTTTAGGTGGTCATTGTAAAATTGGCTCATTCGTCACTTGATAGTCGTTTGCAAATATACATACTATTGTCATTAAGAACTTAGGCAATTCGAGGTGTGGAAATGAGTTCACAAAGTTGATTGTGGTTGGGGATGGTTGTTGTTTGGTGGTGACTACGAGTGTATGTCGACTGCTAGTCTAAATGTTGGACATGGTGTTGGATACCATATTCTATGTGTGGTTTTTTCAACATATTTTCCTCATCTCCACATACCATTGAGACCTAAACAAACCAACTTAAGCAATGAAACCATTTAGCAATTGATCCAATCATAAAGTATCCACTATCCAGCAACATCCTCTCAATTCACTTCAGGTTGAAAAATACCCTGAGTTACTTTCGAACTGTCTACTTTGAAGAGCAAGGGGAAAAAACAGGACAATGTGAAGTGACTGTTAGTATTATTACCCTATTGTAATAGATACAATATTGCTCATAAGAAAGGATTTTAGGACACTGAAACTCTCTGCCTCCTTCCGTTCTTCCCTAAACAAAAAAATAGTTATACTCACTAGCCATAAACATTCAACAAAGATGATCAATGGTGGAATTGTTAAGTTTTAAGTGTTTAACATAGAATGACTAGGTCTAAACAATAGATTTATTACCCTGTGATGAGAAGGAGGGCAAGAGAAGAAGAAAGGGGGAATCTAGGTGCACAAAATGTAAAAGCTGGGTTGGGCATAGCAGCACACTAACCCAAACCCAAAGTCCAACTCCTACTACTCAAAAGGCCAAAACTCTAAATCCATCCGTACCTGAACAGAAATCATCCCAACCAACAACAACAACAACAACAAAAGGAACATCAAAATGAAGAGACACCTATCTTAATCAAATCTTTGGGGGCAACAAGTCAACTTGGTTCTCTTGACTCTTTGACAAACCTTTTAAATGCAATGCTGCACAATCATATCATTCAACAGCTTAGCTTATATGGGGGGTGGTGATGGTGTTGCTATTACTTAGAGTGTTAGGTTTGGGGTTCTGACCACTTCCACCCCCTAATGATGTAATTCTCATCATTCACCATGCAGAGGTATCATTGTGATTTCCTTCAATGGCCCAGTGACGGAGCCGGAAAATTTTATGAAGGGGGGGAGTGATGTCATGCATAGTTAATTAATAAAATGTAGTAATTAATTATTTTAACAAAAATAAATTAATTCGAACAATATATAAATAAATATACAAAATACTAATTGGTAAACAAAATTTGATCTAATTCACGAGGAAGAAAATGGATTCAACAAGCTACTTTGTAGGAAGCACAAACAATAAATATATGAGGGACAAATCAAATTGGTATGTAAAGTTAATGGGTAAGAATTAATTTTAAATGTAAAATTAGATCTGGACACAAAAATTTGGTCATTTGTCACTTTATTATAAATAACTAATTAGAGGTTGCTCCATCATTAATCGCTATTACAGTCTTCCCCGGGACTAACGGTCAACGTGCATTGACTGTCAAAAGGCTCACGTTGATTATCAAAATGTCTTCAAACAATAATCCACGGATGAACCTCGAGATACAAACATGTATCTTGACAAAGTATTAATGAATTCAAATTTCATGCATCTCCAGAAAAATCCTATGAATAAATACAAAAATAGACCTCAATATGAATTCATCTTGAGAAAATACATTAAAAAAACCTTCTCTTTCCTCCAAACAGGAAAAAGAGGTTGCAGTTGTTGGTGGCTGATAGTGATGGTAAGAAAAAAAAACTAAATCAAGCAAAAAATGAGGGAGAGGAATAAAATAGGAAGTGGGGTGATTGCCAGTGTCACAATAAACAAAGAGAGATAGCATAAGAGAGGAAAGGGGTGGAGCAGAAAAGGGAGGAAAAAAAAGAAAAATGACAAGGTGGGACCGAGTCGTCGACATCACAACTAAGCGTATTAGAAATAAAAATAAAAATTTTAAAAGTGCCCCACGTGGTTTCGTCCCTAAACCCCCTCCCTCCCTCAACTAGCTCCTTTAATGGCTTATGGTTACAATCTTCGTGTTCTCATGGGGTTGCCATCTAATAATAATTAGTTAAAACTTTTTAATGTAATCGGAAGGCCGAAAAATAAAACCAAAGAAGAAGAGACGCAAACCAAGAAAATACCCGAATCAAACTTCCACCCTTCCATGTTATTGCAATTGTTACCCAAGAGCACACCTCAAAAGGATGCATGTCCATAGTTGGTATTTCTTAGATGAGCGGAGTGTTTCCATAGGTGATATCGATCATTTAGAGTTTATGTTTGGTTAGCAATTTTTTTTGGGTCATGTTTCTTGTTATGCATATTTTTGCTTTTGGTTGTCTATTTATTAACAGAAAATTAATTATTCGTAAAATTATTTTTTCATTATTTATAAAAATTCAAATTAAAATGATTTCAATTTTCATGTCTATTTTCCTCGCAACCAAACAAACAGACTCTTAGTTTTTTTTTCTCAATTTTATTTAAGTAATGTAATTTTTTATTTGGGGTTTTGTAAACTTTTTAGGGTGATAATTATGTCCACGAATTTGCATGTAAGCCCTATGATTAGTGGGTTGTACATTTATTGGAAAAAAACCTAACCCTAACTAGATAAGTATCATTAAGGTGTCTGGCATTCATTTGATAGGGTTGAAACTTGAAACTGAACAACCAGTGATTGCATTTGCAAATGGCAACAGAGAAGAAGAGGAAGAAGCATAATTAGAAGGTTGTCATCATTATGATTTCAGCTTCGTCATAGATTTGAAAATGAAAAGAAGAAGAGGGAAGAGAAGATCAAAATCAATCTCAATTAGATATGAAAAGGAGCAAGAGATCATCATCCATCATGCCTCTGTTGCATTGACTCTTTTCACCATTTCAGTCTTCCTCTCTATGTGCATAACACATGTTAGGTAGAATTTACGTTAATGTGTGTACAAAAGTCAAATAAATATGATTATACTGTCTGACATGAAAATTATTGCTATTACACATCAATAAAAATAACAAAAAGGATCTCAAATTATTTCTAGGATTAACCAAAATTTCTTGAAACTGTGTATTTCTAATTAAAAGCATTGTAGCAAGGTCAAACTAATATTACATTTGCCGGAGAATTACTGTTCCTGGCCAAGTTTCACTTTGTTTTGTTTTAATTTATACGGGATTGAAAATGTTAGGAAATCAGATTTTTACGGTCAAATTTAACAACGTGCGACTAGAAGATGATAATGGAATGTTTGAGACACATGTAAAACTTGGTTCCCTAGCAGGATTTTGTTTTAAGTTGAATGAAATTACTTGTATCTAAGAAATAAAATGTCGGAGAAGAGGGTAAAAGCGATTCTAATGAAAAGCCGCGAGATTCGCACTTTGAAAGGAATGTCGGGTAATTTTTAAGAACATATAATTAAGTTTCCCAAATCATATACAAACCTGAAACTGATAACAAACCAAATAGAAGCAAGGTATGTGTGTGAATCGTCAAAAACACACTCTTTGTCTATCACGAGGTTCATGCTAAAGAAGAAGGGTTTGATAAGCAAGGTGGTTTGCGTTAGCAAAAGAAACGTTTGTTGTGGTCTTAATAATAGCTAACTTAACCTTACATAACTTAAAAAATAAGAAGATTTGCTGCTTTTTTTTTTTTTTTTTTTTTTTTTTTTTTTTTGGCTTGAAAACTGTGGGGGCTATTTCGTCCTTATTTCTACCTTTTTACAACCAACGAGTCTCACCACTCATGTCCATAATTGTCCACTTTAAATCTACCCCTTCTCATCTCTCATTCACAACCAGTGTTTTTTCACAAATATAAGTTCAAGAAAAATGAAAAAGGTGGGTTGAGGCAATATGTTAATCAAAAAATGCTAACGATGATCTGGTTATAAGATTTTTGTTGGAAGAGAATATGTATATGCCATATATTTCAGTTTGGTTCTTATGACAGATTTTTGCGTGTTTGAACAGACCTTAAAATCTTGAAGGGTATCGAAAATTTTCAATGTGATTTTAATAGCTTTGTCTTATGTTAGTTTTCCTAGTGTTAATTATTCATTTTTCAAATATTTTGATTAATCGTAAATCATTTTTGATATTCCATAAAGATTGGTTTAATAAAAAATTTATTTTTTCTAAAAAACATTACTTGTTTATATATATGAAAAAAAAATTGTTGATTTGAAGAAGTGAGTTGTGAGTTCCAAAAATGACCTTGGTGCAGGGTTGATGATAAATCATCATTGAACATTAAATCCATCCCCCTTTACTGGCCGTCTTTTGTACACAGAGTTGCATAAGCATGATTGTGTTTGCAGAGGCAAAGCAACCCCCTCTTCCCCTTTACCCATTCATTTATCCCTCTTTTTCCTCTATAAATAACCACCCATTCCCTCCCACTCTACTCTGCACCACCTTCAGCAACTTAGGCCCTCCAAACCCAAACTCCTAGTTCTAGTCTTCATAACTAACTTCACAGCAAAAGGTAAAAAAAATTTCTTCTCAAATACCCAAAACCCAAAGTTGCTTCCTTCTCACCATCTCTATCTATCTATCTAGTTGTGTTTCTTCAAGTTGTGCTCTATTTGATTAGATGGGTTTTTCTTAGTTTGTGTTTGTTTCTTCCCTTATGTTTCACTTGCATTTGCTTTCCATGTCTAACAAAGAAAAATATGCTCTATAGGATGTTTTCTTGATCAGATTAATTATGTTAATTAACTTGTATTTTCTTTTTTGTGGCATTAACAACAGGCACCCATGGATCAGTTGAACTCGGAACTCTACTTGAAAAACCTCTACATAATGCAAGAGAATGAGAGGCTAAGGAAGCAAGCAGAGCTACTTGCACAAGAGAACAAGCAAATGTTGTTTGAGCTAAGGAAGAAGAAACTCTCCAAGGGAGGGAACAACACAACTCCAAAGTCTGGTATCAACTCCAGTTCCTCCTCCAAAACCCCAAACCCCAAGAACTGATTATGTTACATCTACATCTCTCGTTTGTGTAAAATCATTTGGAGTCCATATGTAGTAGGGTCCAGTTTATAGGTCATGCATGAGTATTAGTAGTAGTATCACCATATATTATTTGTCAGTCCCACCAATATATATGCACTTATCCATGATGAGTACTTTTTGTAGTCTTTTGGGGTTTTAAGTTATTGGGGAAAGGAAATGAATACAATCTTTTTAATAGTCTTTCAATTAGTCTTTTATTTCACTAGAGAAGTTTTTGTTTATGTATTTTTTATAATTACTATCAATTTGTTCTTTTATTTTCTCAAGAATATGAGATCATCATCATTTATGGACTAATTGAACAGAGAAAGGTAAAAGAGAGAAATACAGGTAGGCCAGAACACCCAATTCATGAAAAACCTTCAGATGGTAATACACTAATATGAGTTTCTAGGTACTCAGATTATTGAGGATTGGTTGAAACAGGGCAATTCGTGCTAAATCAAGGTGATGGAACAGAGTATAACAAGGATACTTCCATTGAATCTGACCATGTTATTGTTTCCGGAGACGTTTCTTCCAAGTAGAATGATCTTTATGAATTTTGTTACAAAACATTACTCTTAAGAAGGGATGAATTGCTGAAAATTTGAAATGGTAACTCAGCTAAGTCCAGTTTGAAAGATTGACACAGGTATTTAAAACTGGTAAAAGAAGAACCTTTGTTATCTTGTGGTGCTGAGTTGGATGATGACTTGGCACTAATAAAGTGTCTTTCTTAATGGGCCAGGGCTTGGGCTTCAGTATCCATTGACTTTTTCTTCACACATGAATTTGATTCTGAAGTCTAACCCTCGAAAAACAGTCTAATGAAAAATCGATGTTTTTGGGAGTAAGTGACAACTAAACAGATTTTTGATTTGCCGTCAGGAGGTGAAGAGATGAGGGATTATTGCAATAGTTGGAAAACATGCAAAACCATTTATGGTGAAAATGGTGATGATGTTCTCAGATTGCAGACACTTGAAAATTAATAATCTGGATTTGAAAAGGCAACCATGATTGCAAATCTTGAAGACGGCTAGTAGCCAGTGTTTTGGTTTCAATTTCCTATGTGTGTATTGTCTCCCTTGCATGAGTACTACACTACACACACCACCACCACCACACCTTACTCATCATTACATGACACCAATGGATCATCATTCAACAAAATGAAGCCACATCTCTCTTCTCTTCAACCCAATCCCTTCTTCAATTCTTCAACCCCACTCTACGTGAGGGGACCCTGCAGTCCTACAATATTAGGGAGTCCCTTGGCAACTAATATGACCTTTCTCTGTGTTTTTATTTTTATTTTTTTTTAAGCAGTATTTTAAAAATTGGCTCAGAAGATAGAAAATTGTCCAAATTAAAGTTTGAAATTTTTTTTTTTAATAAGATTGATTATGTTTTTATATTATTTTTTTATTCAGTATATATCTAAATATAACAAGTGATGATTACTTAATGAAATTTTCAAAGGCGTATCAATTTTAGTACTGCAGATTTTATTAAGTATGACTTAAGTTATTCATGTAATTTGAAGAAAAATAAAAGAATGGATTTAAATATTTGTCCATAAATTCAATTTTGTATAAAGTATTTATCATGACCAGTTTCAGTCATTTGAGTTTTAATAAATTTTGTTTGTGATTGTTAATTTTTCATTTTTTTAATTTTGCATATGTATCTTGATATTAAATTGGATGTAATTGATTAGGTATTATGATTTAACTTTTGTAAATTATTAAAGTTATAATACAAAACTTAAGACCACCTAGGCCCCTGGGCACTAGGCACCTGCTCGCAGCCCATCCATCGCCTAACGCTTTTTAGAATACTATTTTTAGAGAGTCCCTTGGCAACTAATATGATTTTCCTTTTTTTTTTTAATCCCTCATAGAGTCCCTTGGCAACTAATATGATTTTCCTTTTTTTTTAATCCCTTAACCCTTCCCACTTACATGTCGCGATGGGTTTCGAACCTGAACCTATGATTCTATAAACCACAATCTACCGCATAGCTGATACTCCATTTAACAGCTGATCTTCCTTGACTCCTAGTTAAATCAACATTAACACAACTAAAAAAACACCCAACTCCATGGCCTGACAACAACTCCCAAGTTCTTCCCCACCACTCCAAACTCCATTGAGTTTCAAGTTCCAACAACTGGTGATGCATGCATAATCTTATAGTCTTTGTTTCCTCTCGTGTGTTAATTAAAAAAGAGTCACAAGTGGTAGTGGTAGTAGGGTCCAATTAAATTTCAGTTTTAGGAAAAAAAACTTCAGTGTCATAGTGTGTGTTCTCTTCTACCACCCAAATCCATATAGTACTTGGTGTCAATCAGTCTTCTGCCCATATCTTTTTGTTTCTTGTAGAATCTAAGGATACATCAATGACAATGAAGTGGAATATAAGCATAAGATCTTTCCATGGTGCTCTATTTTGGCTTACTTGAAAACAAAAATAGACACATAATTCATTAGCCAACAGAGGAAGGTATTCCACATTAAAATGCTTATTTATGTTAAGACAATACTCTTTGAGTTTAGATTACTAAGAAGAAAGCCAATTACTTAACTAGAATTGTAATATTTCACCACACTTTTGGAATTGAAATTTTCATCGACTCACTTTCTCATCAACCCGATGTAATGCTAAAGAATCTATCTAAAGAGTCACGGACTGACAAGAGTAGTCTAGGTCTATAAGGTTCTCAATTCCGTGATAGAAGTCAAGATGGTCTCATGGAGTTTGAGAAAATGGATATTTGGGAAGTCAGTGTGGTTTCATTGAGTTTGAAGAAAATATAGGCCTCACCATACCTTGATTATTCCATTTGACATTGTAGAAATGTTATAGCATCATCAAGTCTATTTTTGGTCCCTTTTTACAAAGTCTCAGTGTGTTGTATTGTATATAGTGGTATTGGTTTCGAGTATGCACATGTTTTATCTTCGAAATCAAACCCAACCCAATTCCTCGAATGATTTTTCGATTTTTCCATAGGTAAACAGCAAAATGTCATGATTTATCGACAACCTCACATAGGTACAGTGACGGAGTCAGGATTTTTGTCGAGGGGGGCGGAGTGATGTCATAATTAATTAAATATAATATAAAAATTAGTTATTTTAACATGAATTTTTTTTTAAATCCGAAATTCTTCCTGGCCTAGAAAAACCAACGAGGTTACTGTCTGGGGAGGCAAAAATACACTTTTGCCCCCTATTTAACAACCTTTTTGGAAAATGTGTTTAAAGAGGGGTCTTTAACAACCTTTTTGGAAAAAAGTGTTTAAAGAGAGGAGGGCAAAATTGTATTTTTGCCCCCCAGACAGCAAACCAAGCGGGGGACTCAAGCTCTGTAGAATTACTACTATAGCAAAAAGGGAAGTACAACAAAGACAGTCATTGAAGATGATTACTATTATATTCATTGAAGATGATTACTACTTATAGAAACACAACAGAAGAGAAATGTTTGAATCATTGATTACTACTACATGAAGAAAATGATGAAGAGATTGAGTTGCTTACGATTTTTTTTATGGAGATGACCAACACAGTGATTCATGAAGGCACCTAGTACCTAGAAGAAGAAGAATAAGGTGGTTTGGATCCTACTGGATCTTGTGAAGATGAGCTCAAATAACTCAATAGTTATAGATCTTTGAAGATGATGAAATATAGGGGTTTCCCTCATCTTATCCAATCGATGGAGTATGAAGAAGAAACTGTGAATTTTGGTTTCTTTGAGGAGCAGTTTTAGCTGGTCTGGGAAACCTGCCTGATTTCCCTGCCTGGGAGGCAAAAATACATTTTTGCTCCCTTTTTAAAACATCTTTTTGGAGTATGTGTTTAAAGAGGGGGGCAAAAATGTATTTTTGCCCCCCCCCCCAGGCAGGGAAGACTCGCTAGAATTTCTGTTCTTTGAGAGATTTGAGGGATTTAACCTCTATCTCTAACTCTAAAAGTATAGTTTGAATTCCCAAATTCTGACAGTCTGGGAGAGGCTGCCTGGGGGCTCAAAATACAAGTTTGCCCCCCCTCTTTAAATACTTTCTCCAAAAAGTTGTTTAAAGAGGGGGGAGGGCAAATTTGTATTTTGGCCTCCCAGGCAGCAAACCAAGCTGTCTACCCGAGCTGTCTAGAATAACTCGTTTGAATTTGATATGTACATGATTTGAAGGATAAAGTCCTGGTTAAAGTGAAAAGTGAGAATAAAGGGGCACATAAAAAAACTAATTGGGGGACAAATAAATTATAAAAAAAAAAAAAAAAAAAAAAAAAAAAAATTCTCAAAAGTTTGCCCCCACTCGCCCCCTCGTAGATCCGTGCCTGCATAGGTATTCCATTTTCCCCATTGAAATATCATTATGAATGAAATATCTCACATAAATTTTCCATTTTTATCATACACAAAATCATGCATAAACAAACACCTCACATAAATATTCCATAATTTTACCATAGTGCCATGAATACATGAACCGTCAAGATAGAAACCCATTATTCATTACATTTCATAATGAGGTTCATGTTTACAAGTCTTGAAAGTATTGAGTGAAAATTGCAAAACCCATGCAACCATCATTTGATATGAACTCAAATATAAGAAGAAAAAACGTGATACCATTGATTGTAAAAGTGTGATGATGTATCATGATTACTCACAACTAAATCTTGGGACAGCCCAGCTAGCATCCAAACTTGCCACACCACCACCCCCACCCCCCAATTCACCATCATTTGAGAACAACTTATAGAGAGAGAGCTCTCTCTTCCCTTGTTTTTCATTTCCAAAACACATATATCCATCATCACATGCAAGGCTGACCCCCCCATTTCACAATCCATCATTGAACATTAAATCATTGTGTTCACAATGTACAAAGAACTCCCCTTCGATCTTCTTTACCTCTCTTTAACTCTTTAAGGGCCCCCCACCAATCTCAACCCTTTCTATTCTCTATATAAGGAGAACCCCTTTTCTTCATTCAGCTATCCTTTCCTTTAGTCTTCTACTAGATCTCTACTACTTTTCCATTCCAAAAAGCTCTTTTAGCTCTCCATAACTACCTTCTAAAGGTGATCTTTTTGTAATATTCATATTAAGATATATAGAGCTTATCATCTTTTCTAAACTTTTTGCCCTTGCATGCATGCATGAAAAGGATTATATCAATATATGCTTTATGTGATTTAGTTGATTGGGTGGATTTCTTGATTTTTTTAATATTATGTGTGTTTTTGTTTGGTTAATTAATTTCATGATAGAAACATTCATATGAAAAGTTATTTTGCAATCCCCTTGTATGCTTAATGAATAGAGAGACACAAAATTTTAACACTTAAAACACTTGGTTTGGTTTCAGGGAATCAAACAGGTAACTAGCATTGATGGAGAAAGCAAACAAAGAGCTTTTCTTGAAGAATCTCTACATAATGCAAGAGAATGAAAGGCTAAGGAAGCAAGCTGAGCTACTTGCACATGAGAACAAGGAACTCTTGTTTCAAATGAGGCAGAAAGTACTCTCCAAATCAAACACTGCTCCAATGCTAGACCTCAACTTATGCTCCACCTCCAACCAGTCTCTGAAGAATTGATGATGTTGCATCTATTCTAATAGTCCTTAATTACAACCCTCTTTTATGTAAAACTAAAGGATAATCAGGAAGTAGTAATAGGTACAGTTTTTAGTTATTCCAAGTTTCAAGTATAGGACACCATAGCATTCACTTATTAGTCCTCTACCAGTACATCCATCTTCTTTGTATTAGAATGAAAAAGGGAATGAATATCTAATTTTATGATATGGGCCTTTTACTCCTCTTTTATTTTTTTCATTTGACCATTAAGGAGAGGATGCACTATTTTTGTGACAAATTTTTAATGAAATGCTTATAAGCAATATACATATATCATGTTATTGCACATAGCTACTACATATATCTCATAGTATGTCAAAAAGCCATGAGTACAATTCAAAGATGATGGGCCTAAGCCCAAGTAAGTGGTGGCCCATACCTTGGTCTGGGTATGAAAAGACATTGAATAGATATCCTCATCTGATTCATCTCTCAAAATGAATTGGATCTTGTGAAGAAGAACCTTAGATTTGCTAGAGTGAGGATTTAACTGCAATCTGCAGAGAAAACGTCATAGAAGATTTGGGAAGGAAAGGGGTCAATGTGGAGTCAGTGATGAGTTTGAAAATTGTAAGACAGCAGAGTATCATTGTACTTGACCACATCAGTGTACTTTTGGCTTGAAATTCAAAGTCCTAATGGAGCAACATTGTCTTCATCGGCAACTACAATTTTGTCGTCAGGTATCTGAAGAGCATCCACTCCTGTATTGCCATTTAATATAGCAGCCTTAAATGTATGCCATATATATATATATATATGAGTTTGGAGATTTCCTACCATACATTTGTAAAAAAAATTATTCAGTAGATGATCGGATTGTAGGCTTTTACTTGCTGGGGGCAAGTTTGGATTGTAAAAATGCACGATTATTTTACACTACTATTTTCTTTTTTTCACATCATTTTACTCTTTCACACTATCTACTTTCTTTCTCATACCACTGTATAAACAAAAACCGACATATTTCTCATCTCCATTCAAATCGAAACCAATCTCTTCCTTCTCCCTCAAAATTGAAACCCTTAAAAATCGAACCCCAAATCACAACTTTCCCAAAAAATTTCTAGAAAAACAAAGTAATCTCATGAAAACTTCAGAAATATTTTCAATCTCAAAAACACAGTAAACTTCAAAAATCACAAAAAAAATTATTGCTGGTATGAGACAGTGCACATTGATTTGGGCAAACAATAAAAAAATTTGTTGAAATTTCCTATTCGTCCAGAACTCTGCGAAGTTTTGAGCAAATGTTTTCGAACAGATTTGCACGACTTTAGTAAAATGACCATAAATTGCTCATTTCAAAATATTTTTAAGTAATTTAAGTTGTGTTCATTAAATAACTCAAAATACTACAACTTTTGTGTTTTGATAAACTTGATAATCGGCCTCGACCGAGATATAAGTTGTCCGAAATTCAGAAATACTATCCCGTTTTATTGCGAGGCAGATTTGTGCGATTTTAGTAAAATGCCCATAACTTGCTCATTTCAAAACATTGTCAAGTGATTCAAGTTTTATTTATTAGATAACTTATAATACTACAATACTAGTGTTTTGATCAAGTTGAGAATCGGTCTCAATCGAGTACATAAGTTAGCTGAAAGTCAGGAATACTATTCCATTTTCATTGCAAGACATATTTGTGCAACTTTAGTAAAATGACTATAACTTGCTCGCTCATTTCAAAACATTTTCAAGTGATTCAAGTTGTGTTTATTAGATAAATAGAGTAATACAATTTTTGTGTTCGGTTGATCTTGAAAATCGATCTTGATCGAGCATATAAATTGGCCGAAAATCAGGAACACTATCTCATTTTCATTACAAAACAGATTTGCATGACTTTAGTAAAATGATCATAACTTGACGAGACACTGGACCATTTGATGTTTCACTGCAATTTTTTCAAATCCATTTGGAGCAGTTTCTTGGCGAAATTCGGTTTGAGTTTGATGTTTGAAGGCTCCATTTTCGATTGGCTAAGTTGGTGGTCTCAAGCTAATGCTTCCCGTTGGGGGAGTGGTTATGGCATAGGGTCCCTCACGTTCTCATGTGGTGTGTGTGGAAAGAAAGAAATAAAAGGGTATTTGAAGGACTCAACAGATCAGAGCACTCTATCTTTATCGAGATTAGATAACGGCATGTAATTTGTTTAGGGAGTTGGGTTTTGACACTTTCATAGTGTCTTGGCATTCCTTGATATATGAATGTTTCTCTTTGTATTTTGTTTTTCTTTCTTTCATTAATAAACATCTTCGTGTTTGAACAAAAAAGAAAAATCATAACTTGCTCATTTCAAAACATTTTCAAGTTATTCATGTTGTGTTTATTAGATATTTCATAGTAATACAAATTTTGTGTTTTGATGAGCTTGAAAATTGACCTCAATTGAGGGTTTAAATTGGTCGAAAATTACCCTATTTTTTTTTTTTTTTTTTTCGTTTTGAGTTTGGGTTTCTCTATTAAGTTGTGCATATTTATTGGTGGTGTGAGTAAGTAAAAAAAAACAACAAAAACAACTCAATGGTGGTGTGGAGTATTTGCTTCCTTGTAAAAATTATGAAGTGTGGACGGCAAAATAGGAAATACAAATGTTAGATGTAGAGTTTATTCATAATTTATAAATACTTTGAGGGTTTTAAATAAATTATATTAGTGACTTAAATATAATTAATGAATATTTGGAGGGGCTATGGTATAATTATATAATATTTGAGATAGTTGAGTTTTAAATATAAATAAAATCAAGTTATGAGAGCAAAATAGGGAAGGAAATCAGGTTGAATACAAAGTGACTGTTCATCCTGGGGAATTGTTGTTATATATATATATAAACCAAGAATACTCTATTAAAGCGAAAACTAATCTCATTCTATAGAAAGATTCCAAGTCCTAAAGCTAGCAGCAATAGAATGAGGTAGTTGATTATGAGAATTATTTATATATACATAAACAGAAGAAACTAAACGAAAGAAAGTCTATGAACTCTAATTGACTATCCAAAAACACCATATGTCTCCAGTTTTGATATAATAGGCACCCCTTAGAGTTTTCACAACATTGGGAGAATTCATAGTAAGACAAAACTCCTTTCATCCTTTGTTGAGTGCCCAACATAAAGTTTTCCGTGCTGCTAATATCAAAGCTACAATTAACCTTGATGTACAAAATACATCCCCTGGAGTCCAAAAGTTGATCAACATTCACTACTAATGTGCCAAAAGTATATGTTTGTATGTAGACGTGAAATCCAACATTAAAAATACAGTTAATATTGTTGCGTGCTCTGTTGTATCATCAGTTTGTAAAGTCTCATGTTGTTGTATTACTAATCTATTTCTGATTGACCAATCTTCTTCAAAAACATGTTTAGAATGAGATTTTTTTTTTTTTTTTTTTTTTTTTGTAATGGTGGATTAAAGATTGCACGGAAACATCTTGATCATCATACATCCATCTGTTGTGAGTTTGCCAAAGAGCATCAAAACCTCCCTCCTGTTGTAAATCAATGAAGATGACACCCCGCTTCAAGGGGCGTGGATTTGGTTTGGCACCCCCGCTAGCAGGAAAGCTTCTACGTATCAATATATGAGGTCATTTGGAAGGCACTCATGGTCTTTTGGAACTTCAAACTAATAAACTATGGCTATGTGTGATGTGGTATACAATGTCATTAAAAGGCACTTGTGGGTGCTCTAAGTTGGGAATTTTAAATTGAATATAAATAAATTGATGAACTCTACTTTTGTTTATATTGGGTGAGTCTAGCTCTGGTAGTGTGGGATGTATGTATTATGTAGAACAAGTAGCAATCACATTTATGGAGGAAGAAGATAAAAAGATATCAAAATTGAAAAACCACAAGGACATTACATACTGATTTTGTAATAATTTGTTGTGGGAGTTTTTCCTAGTTAGGGTAGTTATTTAGTTGTAAATATGTTAGTTATTCTGGAAGGATTATGGTGTCTAAATATCCAAGAAACTTTCTTGTGCATGGAATGCGTTTATCAATAAAATTAGTTTGAGCAATTTATGTAATTGTTTTTATGTTTCAAGACAAATCCTTGAGGATTCAAGGATTTTTTTCGAATTGTAAGACTTGCTCTTGCATTTCAACGCTTCCAATACACCAATTGGTATCATAGCCTTGTTTTATCCTAATTTGATGGCTACTAATGGTAGTAATGGTGATGAGAGAGAATATTCTGGCGTTGCTCGAAGAACCCTCAATGTGGTTGGGCGTCGACAATGAACCAACCTGCATTTCGGAGTAGAAATCTTGGCGTTAGTATGGAACATGTTCTGCAAAACCAGTGGAATGTTGTGGATGAAGTCTTAAGAACAGAAAATATGTGTGGCTTGGCACAAGGAGATGATTCTAATAATGAAGGCTTGGAATTTTTCGTTGAACACCTAAGAATTACTGATGAAGGCGCAATTCCCATAAGAATGAAAATTGTGGAGATAATTGTGGTGAGTAAAAATGATATTAGATCTTCGTTCCTTTAATGAAAGACTTTATATGGAAGACTTCTTGGTGGATTGTTTATCTAAAGTAGAGAGATTCTTTGAATTCATGGAAACCCCTGAAGATAAACAAGTTAAATATGTATTGCCCTCAAATTGAAATATGGTCGCACTCGTGTAGACAAACCTCCAATCAGAACTTGGATGAAAATGAAAAGCCTAATTAGGGGTAAATTTTTACTTATTGGTTATGACCAAGTGTTATTTAAACAATCCCACAATTGCAAACAAGGCAATCGTTCGGGTTGATAAGTTATGTTATAGAGTTCTATAGGTTGGCTTTACGTAATAAACTTAGTGAATCTGATTTGTAGCAAGCAACAAGGTTCATCAATGGATTAAAGTATATCATTCAAGACCGGATTGCCTTACAGACATCCCACGCTTTAGGTGATATTTTGCGCCTAGCCTTAAGGACTGAAACCATGATGGAAAAGTCTCAAAATCGCAATACGGTGTCTAATTATAACTAAACAAATTTACAAACCATTGAAGCTTCCATTTTCCACACAAACTACCATCAACGACCTGAGAAAATGCCTATACAACAAACCAACACTCAACTTAGTCAACCAACCCAAATTTTCAAAGCCAAAACCACACTGGCGGCAAGTAACTTAAACACATTTGACAATTCTACCAATCCATACATTTTACCTGGTGGCAACAAATGTTATAGGTGTGGGCGGCATGGACACAAATCTATAGGGCTGAACAAAAAACCGATCAAACCGACCGAACCGATCAAAACCGAACCAATCGGTTCGGATCGGTTTTGGTTTAAAAAAATGCAAAACCGAAGTGGTCGGTTCGGTTTTCGGTTTCTATGTGATTTAAACCGACCAAACCGAACCGAACCGAATATTTAAATATAATATATTATTTATATATAAAAATAAAATATATTTATTTATAAATAATATAATATGTTTAAATATTCGGTTCGGTTCGGTTTTGGTTCGATTTTAGTCGGTTCGGTTCGGTTACGGTTTGCATAAATTGGAATCGGTTCGGTTTCGGATCGGTTTTGTTAATGGTCGGTTCGGTTTCGGTTTGAAAATTTTAAAACCGATATAAGTCGGTTCGGTTCACGGTTTAGGTGAAAAACCGAACCGACGGTTCGGTTTTCAGCCCTACAAATCTAAACGTTGTCCCCAAAGACTCCAAATAGCCTTGGCCACTCATGAAGAAGAATCTGAATTGGAGGAAAGCAAATTTGAATAGAAAGATGAAATAGTTTGTGCTGGTGATAGAGTTTCCTTTATGGTCAGAAAATTACTATATGATCCACACTACGAAATGTAGCCACAATGCCACAATATTTTTCGAACCAGGTTTTCAGTACATGGTCAAGTTTGTGACTTGATAAATGATGGAGAAGTAGTGAAAATATTGTCTCTAAGGTGATGGTTGATAAGTTGAAATTGCCTAGCGAAAAACACCCATCACCCTACTCCATTGGTTGGATAACGCCCTCAATGCAAGATTTCATTTTCTATTGGTGGTCGCAATAAGGATGTGGTTATATGTGAAGTAGTAGACATGGATGTTTGTCATATGCTGTTGAAAAGGACTTGGCAATATGATGTTGATTCTACTCATTAGGGCAAAGACAATACTTTTACGCTTTACAGAGATGGCGTTCAAATTGTACTTTCCCCTTTAGAAAGCTCACTTGCTCCTAAAGCTTCTAGAGTGGAAGGAATTTTTTTTTATGATTTCTAGCAATATATTGAAGGATTCCAAAGAAAGTGGTGAAATGTATGTTGGTGTTATGCGAGTGAATAAAAATAAATAAATAAATGGTGTAGAAATTCATTATCAAGTACAACCCATATTGCAAGAGTTCAAGGAGTTAGTATCTCCAATGAGGAACATTCAACACAATATAGATTTTGTACCAGATGCAAGTTTGCCAAATTTACCTCACTATAGAATGAGCCCAAAAGACCATAGTGTCTTGCAAGAGCAGGTTGAAGATTTATTGACTAGTATGAGTCCATGTGTGGTACCACCTCTATTGACTCATAAGAAAGACGGGAGTTGGAGAATGTGCATATGTATTAGGGTTGAAAACCGAACCGTCGGTTCGATTTTTCACCTAAATCGTGAACCGAACCGACTTAGGTCAGTTTTAAAATTTTCAAACCGAAATCGAACCGACCATTAACAAAACTGATTCGAAATCGAACCAATTCTCATTTATGCAAACCGTAACCGAACCAACTAAAACCGAACCGACAACTATTTTAAACATATTATATTCTTTATATATAAAATATATATTATTTATTATATATATTTGGTCGGTTCGGTTTGGTCAATTAAAATCATAGAGAACCCGAAAACCAAACCGACCACTTCGGTTTTGAATTTTTTAAAACCGAAACCGATCCGAACAAAATTTAAACCGAACCAATCAGTTCGGTTTTGATCGGTTTTTTGTTCAAACTTAATATATATATATATATATATATATATATATATATATATATATATATGTGCTATCAATAACATTACTATACTCGTTACTATTTTCCTATACCAAGGGTGGATGACTTGAAGGGTTCGAAGATTTTCTCAAAGATAAACTTGAAGAGTAGTCCATGGTAGTATAATTTGATGATATCCTTATTTATAGTCGTAATGAAAATGACTATTTATATCACTTGTGGGAAGCCTTCAATGTGTTGCGGGAAAATACATTGTATGTGAATCTGATGCAAGACTATCCAAGTCGGATGATGCTGAGCTGTTAGACGTTATTAGCACTAAGATATCTCGAATTAGCAGATCAGCGCAAGAATGGCAAGAAATATAGTTATATTTCAAATTTGGCAATTTAGGGTGCGTTTTAGTATTTTGGCCATAACTTTGGCTACGAGTATTAGAATTGCGCAAACAACCCCAATTCGGAAAGCTCTTTTCAAAGCGCACATCGTGGTCAAGGAGCTAAGCTCGTTGCACATCTTTTCGAGGCCAAAATCCACCGTTTTCCCCTTTCGAATCAACAAATTTAGTAATTTATTTCCCTTTATAGTAATATTTCAATTATTGTTTAGGAAGTGATTTGAACCCAATTTGGGCCAGATTTCTGGCAGTATATTTCTTTTATTACGTATTTTGTTTTAACATGATTATTGGGGTGTTGCCATTTTTGGTAAAATTCCAATATTGATGAGTTTTAGCTATAAAGCCCAGCTCGTGGCTGATTTTAGAGATACATTTGAATTGAGTAATTTGATTAAACATTAGAGTTATTTTCTCTGTGTTTTTGGATAATCTTCTTGTGTTATTCCCTGTCAATTATCTGTTGCTATTAGCTTGCAGAATAATTGTTATTCTACCCGGCGTCAGAATCTTAAGAAGTACAATTTTGTCATTGATAGCATAGTCTTTTTAGGCTATGTGGTCACATCTAATGGCGTACATGTGGATGAAAAAAAGGTTAAAACTAGGGCTGAAAACCGAACCGATGGTTCGGTTTTCACTTAAACCATGAACCGAACCGACCATTAACAAAACCGATCTGAAACCGAACCGATTCTAAATTATGCAAACCGTAACCGAACCGAACCTATTAAAATCGAACCAAAACCGAAATAAAACCGAACCGATCGACTATTTTAAACATATTATATTATTTATATATAAAATATATATTATTTATATATAAATATATATTATTTATTATATATATTCGATCGGTTCGGTTTGGTCGGTTAAAATCACATAGAAACCGAAAACTGAACTGACCACTTCGGTTTTGAATTTTTTAAAACCGAAACCGATCCGAACCGAATTTAAACCGAACCAATCGATTCGGTTTTGATCGGTTCGATCGGTTTAGTCGGTGTGATCGGTTTTTTGTTCAGCCCTAGTTAAAACAATAAGGGATTGGCATGTCCATCAGTGAGGTTCGAAGTTTTCATGGACTTGCTACCTTTTATTGACGTTTTGTACATAATTTTAGTACTATTGCAACCTCACTCACAGATTGTATGAAAGTAAAACACTTTGTTTGGACAAATGAAGCTTTTCAAAGTTTTTGAGTTACTTAAAGAAAAGCTTAATAGAGCCTCGATTCTTGCATTGCCAAGTTTTGAAAAGTTGTTTCAAGTGGACTATGATGCGTCTATTGTAGGCATTGGCACTGTATTGTCTTAAGAAAACAAGCATGTTGCTTATTACAGTGAGAAGCATTGTAATTCTCGCAAAAATTGGACCACATATGAAATAGAATTTTATGTAGTACAAGCTATCAAACAATGGGAATGTTATTTGATTCAGTGGGAGTTTATTCTCTTCATTGATTGATATTCACGTAAATTATTACATAATATATCCCTTAATTTATATATGTTAGTATTTCGATTATTATATTTATTCTAATTATTTCATTTTCATGTATTTGTAGGAATTTGAGCGTGAACGATGAAATCGCATTAAGACGACAATTTAATGAATGATCAATTAGTTTATTATAGCGGTGGTACAAAGTAGATGGGCACATATCTAAACCTAACCCAAATAAACCTAGGTCTACCTAATTTAAACCTAAGCCCAAACCCAAAATGTTAACCTAAAAACCCAAGCCCAACACCTTTTGGAGAACCCAAGCCCAAGAAAATAGGAGAACCCTATTTAGCTCTCCTCCTTTTGGAGGAAAGCTCTCTCTTTTCTGATGTGTGTTTTCCTCATCTCCTTTTTCCAGCCACCACACCAATCCACCCTGCCGGCAATCCTTGCTCGATAGGAGAGTCGACATTGCGATAATCTCACTATTACCACCTCACCTCGCCACCGTCCAACAACCACAGCCGCCACCACCATCAAACACCACCTCCTATCCCTGTTTCCATCACGCCACACAGCAGCAAACCTCTTCATCCATCTCTCGTCACCTCACCACCTTTCCTGTCCAGCAACCAAGCACCGAGCCTCGCCACTAGAGCACCACCACAACCACGAAACAGGGGTGTGACAACCTTGTTTCTTACAAATTTTCACCTCACCACCGAGCTTCGCCATCACCACCATCTCTCGCCCGTTTCATCCTCTATCTCGTATCTCTCTCTGCCTGTTCTTCTTCTTCAGCAACACAACCACAGCCGCCACCCTGTTCCACCTCGCGACAGAGCACCGCCCTGTCTCCCTCATCCATTCTTCTTCAATCTTTCTCTGTTCATCCATCTCCCGACCCTCTCTCTCTCTTGCAAGGACTTGAGCGCGTCGGAGGAATATAGCTAGCAAGCAGCAGCAAAAATAGGGAGTGCCTCCCTATTTCACAGCCCCTGCTCCTCTCCTTCTTGTCTTTTCTTTTTCTTGTGTCTCTCTCACCATCTTTTCTCTCTCTTGCATGGGAGTTTCACTGAAGAAGAAGAATCAGAACGAAGCAAGCAGCGGCGGAGCACAAGATGCGTCGCGCTGGAAGAGACAACCGCGCGATCTTTGGCGGGAACCAACAGTGCATTTGCAGCATTTTATCGGGATGCACATTTCGTGCTGAGATGGATTCCACTGATGTTGTGACCACCGCTACCATGGAGAGCTAAACCCTTCGCCAAGGCTAAGATGAAACCCAATTGGGTTTCAAGAGTTTGTTTTAGTTTGACTTTTTATTTTATTATGTGTTTAGCTGCAAAATACATTTAATTTCTGAGTATTAGTAAATTACTTTAACCGATTATATCGGATTTTATCTAGACTAGTCGGTAGTTAGAGTTTTCGTTATTAATATTTAAGCATTAGTTTTAATTGATTAAGTTAAACTTGTGATTGAGTGTGTCGTAATAAGACACTCAATGCTAGGAGTTGAAACTTAATAAATTAGACTTGTGATTGAGTGTGTCGTAACAAGACATTCAATTCTAGGAGTTTATAATTTATGCTGAAGTTAATTGTAACATTGGATTTTAAAACTGAATTATTCTAAACGATCACATCATCGATGCAAGCAAAGAATTCTTATCCCTAAGGCTTCTCGCTTAGAAAATAATAAGTTAGATTAAAATAACTTGAAAAACTGAATTGGTGGATTCAATGTCTTGGTTTCCATTCTCATATTCTTAAAAACTTTTTATTTTGCTTTTTAATTTGATTTTAGTTTAGATATTTTGATTGCTGTAACCCCCATTTAAATTAGTTTAAGTCAACTCTGAAATTTAATTGCAACCACAGTCCTTGTGATCGACCTGTACTTGCCTTTGTCTACCAGTTAGATACTGTGCACTTGTAGTTATTAAGACTACTTAAATTTAACCTATTTATTTAAGTTAGTTAAATCTGCATCACCAAACTTTGAAATCTAGTCTCTTCATTGATCACCAAGCTTTGAAATCTATCTAATCCAATTCAAGTTTAAATAGAATGCATGTGAAATGGATAGAAATCATTGAGAAGTTTAACTTTTTTTTTTATCAAACACAAATCTGGGTAGCAAAATAAAGTGGCAGATGCATTTAGTTGTAGGGCTTCTTTGCTGATTACTATGAAAACTGAAGTGGTGGGTTTTGATTATGTAAGAACTTTATGTTAAAGATGAAAATTTTTGTGTTATTTGGGCTAAAGTCACTCAAAATGACTCGAATTTTGCTGAATTTCATCTTCAAGAAGGATTACTTTTCAAAGGAAACAAGTTGTGTGCAAATTGACATTTTTGAAGTATAATAATTCACCTAACTTACTCAAAACTACATTAAATTGACATTTTTGTAACAATCCCCAAAACAGTATAACTTTTGAAGTGTAATAATTCACCTAACAATTTTACACATTTTCACAAACAAAATGATACAATAATTGTATTACCATGATGAGTAATGGTTATAAAGTGATACTATTTATGGTGATCCAACTTATTGTATCATTTTTTTTGTTACTGTTTTTTCATTTTTTTTTGCTAAATTTAGTTTTGACTTGAAATTGTTTGGTGAATTGCAACATCTCAAAAGTGATATTGTTTTGAGAGTTGTTTACAAAAGTGTCAATTTAGTGTAGTGTTATATTTAAAGTGTTATTAAATTCTTGCAATATTCAGACAACACTAAAAATGTCCTACACTTTGTATACCCGTAACTAATGTATAAACCACCGTTTAAACTATTTTATACATTTGATAAACCTAAAATTTGTAGGTTCTAGACATTTTGTGAATTTGAGGAATGCGTGGTCTAATCCAAGCTTAGAATCAATATACACATTCTTTACTATTAGAAAATTCTGGGGAGAGAAAGGTGAATGTGTTATTTATGAGCTTTGCTACAGAGCGAGGGAAAGGGGGCGAGGTAGCCATCCATCCGCCTCGAGATAAGCGCATTGAATTCGAAATGTGCGATGATACTTATCCCAAGGCGGATGGGTGGTTACCACCCATCCCTCGCTCCCTCCCTCGACCCCTAGAATTTTCCGTTATTTATTTATTTATTTATTTATTATTATTATTATTATTATTATTATTATTTTGTGAGTGTGTGAGTTGAGAATACTTATGGTAGTGATTTTCTTTGTTCTTTTTCATTCTTAAAATTTTTATTTTATTTTTAGATTCCAGATAATTGAAAGCTGGATTGCATAATAGAGGGATGCGCACCAATAATTCATGTTAATATGTTTGTTAAGAGGCAAGCAATTTGGATGCAAAGTAATATTCACATGACCAACTTGCTAAACACATGGTAAGATAAGTGTGGAAAGCATATGCAATCAACAAAGTAGGTTAAAGGCATGTTAACATGAGTTAGAGATAGTGAACAAACTCATCCAATGCATGCTTAAAAACCCCACATTAGTGAAATCATCATTGTGATTCAGTTTCAAGATGTCTTGATGGTGAAATGGTAAACACACATGACTCTAAATCTCGTGTTAAATAGCGTAAAAGCTCGAGTCCACCTCAAGACATAATATCGCGAATGCTCATTGATTGAGCAATTCAATAAGAGATCTCGGATCTTAAGAACAAAATTGGCCTTTGAACTCATTCACTTAAAATATATCATCTTTTATAAAATCCCGAACTCAATTTTTTCACTTTGAAAATTTTTAAATGGAGTCCAATAGTTCAAGTTTAAGTTCTAAAATAAACTTATTTCACAAAAACCTAATAAGTCCTGTCCCCTACCACCAAAACGAGACGCCTCACAAGAGATGCATGAGGCGTCAATGAGATAGTTACTTTTTTAGCCCTTAAAACACACCAAATTCATTGGTGTGAAAACTGTTAAAAAAAACCACCCTCTAACTAATCATGATACACATCATGTTTAAGTGCCTAAATTCACGAGGTTCATGGTTAGCAAACGCTTAATATGCCTCTAATTATAGCTAATTAGCTGTTGTTATGAAGATTACTTCTAGCACTAAACAAAAGGAAAACGTTACCGAAAGCTAGAAACGATGGGGCTAATTTTGTCCTTCGATGGTCTTGTAGCCCATGGTATAGAAATCTCTCCTAATACGCGTATTCCAATCACATTCCGGTTTTAAATAAATATAAAGAAAAAAAAACAAGTTATTTATCATTTTCTTTAGGAACTTGAAATTTTACACCATCCCGTCGAAGAAAATAAAAAACTTTAATTTTACCATTCTTTAAAATATCAAGATCAACAATGCAATTAAATACTTTTGACATATCGAATTTCACATTTCTTGTTGATATACCACTTTTTAGTAGGACCATAATGTTTTTTTTTTCCAAAGTCTGTAATCTGACAACCCTTTCCCTTGTGGCATGAATTCAAGGATTGGGATATTGTTCTATCAACCAAATAATGATTTCCTACTAATAAAATCAGATACCAAATGAAAATTCTTTTTCCAAACATGATACTTGTATTTTCTTCAACAATAATGTATTGAGTTGAAATGAAATGGAAACATGCATGATTGCAAATCTTGAGCTAGGCAAAGCCCACCATGATTTGGGAAAACAGTTTTTGTTTTGTTTTTCTAGTCCATTTACTGTGCTTTCAATCTGCAAGAACTCAATGATAACATGACCACATCTCACAAGTCAGAAACCCACCCCATGCATGATTGTAGTCACAGAAATTTAGAACCAAGCACTTCCCTCCCCACCCCCCCCTCCCATTTGTCACCAAACCTCCCTACCCCAAACACTCCATGTTTCCCTCTATATAAGAAGCCTGCTCTCCCATCTCCTCATATCTTCTCCCTCTCCATCTTTCAGCTTTGCAATATTCTATACCAACTTGCTTCCAAAAACGTCTTTTCAAAGATATCCCAAGCCAATAACTACCTTCAAGTTCAAAAGGTGAGATGATCCCTCTTTTCAAACCAAAAAAGAGTTTTAGCTTCTCATTCTTCCTTGTCTAACTAGTTTTATTCCTTCATTTTGTGCTTTCATCATAGAGTGATAGAGAAGTACAAATATGTATTAGTTTCATTGGGATTTCTTTATTCATGTCAACCAAGAAATCCCTAGGTCTTTTTTTTGTGTGGCTTTCATGGTTTCTAAGATTTTTTTTTTCTTGCTAGCTACTAAGTTTTCTATGTCATCCAAGAGGGTACATGGGTTTTATTTTTATTTTGTTCTTTATATTTTTCATAGCTTCAAGTCTTCTCTATTTTCTCTTTGTTAGGTTGTCTTCTAGTTCTAGTACTCTCTTTTACTTCTTGTGATCATTAGTTTCCTCTCTTTTTCCATGTAAATACTACTTCATTTACTAGCACTTTTATTATTTATTTTTGAGATATTTAATTTGGTCTTAGTCATGTCAAGTGTTAAGTGTCATTGGCATATAATATATTAATCATTATTTAGTTTGTTTGGGGATTAACAGGCACTCATGGAGCAACTGAACTCAGAACTATACTTGAAGAACCTCTACATACTGCAAGAGAATGAAAAGCTAAGGAAGAAAGCAGAGCTTCTAGCACAAGAGAACAGAGCAATGTTGCTTGAACTCAGGAAGAAGAACCTCTCCAAAGTCATTACTTCTACTACCAAACAGCCAAAAACCCAACTTCAAGTCCAAAGAAGCCTCTCATGACCAGCTTAACTCAAGTTCCACCACCACCCCAAATCCCACTGGTTCTTCTGCTACAACTGATGATGCATGCATCTGACCCCCTTTTTTGTGCTAAAAAGTATGTCTTCATTCACTACTAGTAGAAGGAGTCCAGTTTCAATTATAGGATGAGAGTTTGTAGGATAGTATGTCA